>CM062094.1:1435755-1625129 GCA_031163375.1 Conogethes punctiferalis
TGTTGTAATTTTTTGTTGTTGGTTGGTGATGGTGAGGAAAGTTTTGTTTGAGCTCCTCAAAGTGGATTTTTAATACCATTTGGTATTTTTCTTTATTGAAATTCATTTTTTTATCCCTATTCTAATCATCTTGTTTATATAAGTAATAAGACTACCTGACAAATACAGTTGTTTGCCGCACTCACATGGTAGGTAACGAAACATTGTTTTAAATTTGAATACCTGCAACTATTGCAATATTTATTAACCACGGCGATATTTACTGTTTTGTTAGGCGTGTGTTTGTTGTTTTCAAAAGTGAATAATTGAACTTTCCAGTGCTGGGTGGTTGTGTGTAGTGGTTCGATGTGCCTCAAGAATGGATCAGGAGCGCTCGCTGAAGGAGCTGAAGTCGGTGCTGCGGTCGCTGGTGGTGTCGAGCCCCGCGCAGGTGGACGTGCGCTCGCTGCTGCGCGACTACCGCAGCATGGTGGGCTCCGCCGTGCCCCTCGCCAAGTACGGCCACCGGGACCCCTTGCAGTTCCTTAAGGAGTACTGCAGTGATTGCTTTGTGGTAAGCTACAGATGTTGCTGTTGAATCTGCTTTCCGTGGCGCGCAAAGGTACTTAGCGCAGCCCTGTTGTTAATTCTCTACCAATGTTAGCTAGTTCACACACCTCGCTTAGCATGCCCTTTCCGTACCGTGAGGGTTGGAGTGTCGATAAGCCTTTCACTCCAACCCTCGCTTAGCAGTCACTAAAAAGACTATACTCCGACCAAAACTTGGTCTTAATTCTTGTTATGCATAGTAAATTTGACAGACTATTATGTAAGATGTATGTAGGATGCTCTATACATAAAAATGTATCATGTTTTTAACCGACTTCGAAAAAAGGAGGAGGTTCTCAATTCGTCTGTATGTATAATTTTTTTTTTTATGTATGTTCACCGATATTTCCGTCAATTATGGATGGTTTTCAAAAATTTTTCTACACTTTGACAGAGGACACTTCCGAGGTGGTCCCATTATCACCAAGTCAGGGTCTGATGATGGAATCCTGGAGAAATTGAGGGTAACAACCGAAAATTGTATGCTCATATGGTGTTTTTGTTACGTAATCATATTTTACTCAGGTATATGCTTCCGGGCGTCAACATCTGGTGCTGATGATGAAGCCACAGAACTCCTTAACGGTTAGGAGTTAGGGAACAGTACTGCCATTGGTCGATAGAAACTAGGTAGTAGTATGTACTTATGCAGGGCTAATAGGGCAGGTGATTTGGTAAGTGATTTGCTTTATTCTAGATCGCAAAGTCTTTACTTGACTTAAATCAAAATTTTTCATTCCTAAGTAAAACTCTTAACCCTGGGATAGTAACATAATTTGCTCTTACGTAAATGGTAACAGGGGTGTCGGGTCACCCCAAATTTTTTGATTCAAAATATAAACACAACAGCAATGAAATATAATATTTATTCTTAATTAAACAAACAAATGGAATTTCACTATCGAGATCAAACAGTATTTAAACAGGGTTAACGAAAGAAATTGAGAAGAAATGGTGTTAGACACACAGACAACAATTTTCTTGACGGTGTTGAGGTCTTTTGCATTTGGTACAATTTTTTTTTAATTTCTTGCCTTTTTTGTCTTCAGCAATATCTTGTAAATAGCACTGAATATCAATATCACTTAGGACAGTCATAATAAAGTAAAAAAAGGGAAATAATCGTTCAGCAGAAGCAAAAAAAATGCACACGTAAATAGTACCAGGGGTGACGCAACACCCCACATGTACCTATAACTCCAGATTGGAGTCGTTTCGTTGCCACTGCGCGACGTCCTCTGATTGACCCTCCAACAAGAGGAGAATACGTAAAATATGAGAGCAAGATAACTAATAATTTAATCGCAATATCGGCGGATGATTGTTCGTCTGGGGTGTTGAGGCACCCCTGTTACCGTCCCAGGGTTAAGGACATTAATTAGCCTTTACTCAAGTTCACAACACATTAACGCAACTAAAAACCGAGAAATAAAATTATTTATAAAAAAAATTAAACCGACTTGAAAAAAAAAACACAAACGACCAAAACTAAAAAGCGATAAATAATGTAAGAAATTCTATCCTTAATACATATTATATGTATGATTATAATTATTTAAATATTACAATTATCACTTATTTTTGATGTCGGTGCCAGCCAAACAAATAAATGTATATTGTCGTGTGGATTTGCCGGCCGCGCGTGTCATACAACAACAGTCTAAGTTAGGTACCTAGAGGCTGGCACTGACTCCAAAAATAAGTGATAATTGTAATATTTAAATAATTATAATTATACATATAATATGTATTAAGGATAGAATTTCTTATGTTATTTATCGCTTTTTAGTTTTGGTCGTTTGTGTTTTTTTTTTAAGTCGGTTTAATTTTTGTGTTCAGTTTCAGGGTCCACCCAGCAATCCCACATTGACATTGATAGTTCCTGAAACACTAAAACATATTGACCAGTTTGTACAAAGGCAAAAAGTTTCATCAACAGTGAAATTGTAAGTAAAATATACCTATATCAGATAACAATATTTCAATAACTTACCTTTTTAACTGAAACATATTATGTTCAACTGTTCCATACTTTTAGTAAAGGGAAAAGAAGAAGTATTCCAGAACCTGTGATGCATCAGCCAGATTTAATTGCTAATACATTTATACCAAGACAAGTGGAAATCAAAGAGAGAGTTACGCGGACATCATTAGAAACCAATACCAATAAAGGACCTGTTGACACTTTAAGAAATAATGTTCTTAAACCTGCAGATATCATTAGACACACTAACCACAAACCAATAGATATCAATACAACAACCAACTGTAAACCAATAGAAGCCAGTAGAGATACTAACCATAAATCAGTAGAAATCAATAAACAGACACCAATAGAAACCAATAGTCACAATGAATCTGACAAAGCAAAGAAGACTTCTATTAACAGGACATATTCAAATTTGGACATACATGAACACAATACCAAGGTAGACAAAGAAAATAATCAGGCTAATGCAAATAACCAAACTGACCATGATAATAACCATCAAACGAATGCAGTACTAAACTTCCTAAAAAAACGAATGCCCTTGTACACCAGTGCTCATCCATTGGAAAGTGAAATGTCCTATGATTGCAAAACTTCATCCAAGGAGGATGACGATTCTGGCCGTCAAACTTCATCAAGTAAGTAACACTTCTTTTACTTGCATACTTTTGTTTATTCCTTTAATTTTATTTTCAATTGGAAGTTTTCTCCTTATAGGTAGTAGCAGCAGTACCAAGGCAGCATTGTTAGAAGAGTTAAAGGTGGAAATTAGAGATTTGATCGCAGACTATCCAGAGGGCATGTGGTGCACTGATTTGATTAGTTTGTACAGGTTAGTTTTAGAATTTGGTATTTATCATAGCTCTATGTGTCTGTATTACTTTAAGTCTTGGTAACTTAATAATTAACTGTTACGAAACTTTGAATGAACATTGTTCAAATTTGACATTTGTGAATCATCATCATTATCATCAGCCTGCAGACATCCAATGCTGGACATAGCCCAATGACAATCGTCATTTGGGGGAATTTGTCTTAGTCACTTCACTTGGCAGGCGGGTCGGTGATTGCAGTAGGTTTTTATTTGTTCCTAAAAGCTGCTGCCTGTTTTCTGATATTCCCTTTGTCATCTCGAAGTCACCCATGGAATGGGATGGGGTGGTCTTATTCTAAATCTGAAACATTTGGACATGGACATTTCCCAACCAATTGGCACAATCCACAGGGCGCGCTACAACCGCGAGCTGAACTTCTCGCGCTTCGGGTACACGAGCATCATCAGCCTGCTGTGCGTGCTGGAGGACGTGGTGCGCATGTCGCCCGTGCCCGACAGCGGCAACTGGCTGCTGACGGACGCGCGCGCGCAGGCCGCCGCCGTGCGCCCGCGCCGCTACCTGCCCGCCGCCCTGCCGCGCGCCGCTGCGCCCGCCGTCGACGTGGACGACGCGCTGCCCGGCATCGACTTCGTGAGTGACGCGACAACGCAACCTGCCTGCCCCTATTGGTGGCAACGAGGTCATCCGACCTGGCTCTTTCGATTGTGAAGTTGGATGATTGCAAACCGAGTTCCTGCTCGACAGTCTTTCAGTCATTCAGTTCCTTTTGGAGATGTCTCTGATCATGTCTGAGCATGTTGTTCTCACAAGCGCACAGTAAAGCCCCAACTAGGGAACGCGTCAATCTCGTGGCTGTTGAGGAACACATTGCTCTGCAACATGTTGCTCCATTTGATAGGTATAAGTGGCTTAATGCGCAGGACCCCGACGTGTTCCCTGAGGACTGCGTGCACTTCATGGAGAGCATCCCGACGGCGCCGATGCGCGACCTGGAGAAGGGCGCCATGTTGGATGTGGTCGTCGGCGAGGTGTACTCGCCCTCGCACTTCTGTCTGCTGAGGCTCGGCCAGCAGTTCAACATCGCCATGGAGAACATGATGGATGATATGACGTAAGCCTTAGCATTCTTAGTGGGTTGACTTGTTATATGTATCTATGCTTACAACACCAACGCTTCAAACATTAAAAATTAAAAATTAAAACGCGTCTCCTCTATGGATGGTCTGTAGTCAGCTCCGCCTGTTTCACTTTGTCCTTAGTCAGGTCTTCTTCTCGAGTCGATGCCAAACGACTTTAGCCAGCTGGAAAAGCACTAAGTAAGACAGTTAACAATCTCGCTACGTAATATATAATTTAACTGTATATACAACTTTACTTTACGGGCACATTTACACTACTATGCTGTCTTTATTGTCTATGTTGTGTGTTATCTGTTCTCCAGGAGGTACTACACGTACGGCGAGGGCAAGGACTGGTCGCTGGCGCTGGGCGCCGTGCGCGTGGGCCACTACTGCACCAGCCTGTTCGAGCGCGACTGGCACCGCGCGCTCATCGTCAAGATAGTCGACAGCGACACCGTCAAGGTGAGCTGTAACTTATAAGTATTTATTTATTTATTGAAACAGTTTGCCGCTCTTTTCAGAAAATTACACTACCTTTCAACAACAACTGCATGCAACAAGACCGCCTAAATTGTGCCGCAAGGTGTCTTTAATAGCTTTTTCTGTAGGTTTTTGGTTTTTATTCAATAGAAAATATTATGTATGATAGGTATCTTTAATACTCCTTAGATTAGTGGTTTATGGGTCCTACAGGGCAATGACCCTTCCCATCGCACGACGACGGACTTTTTCCGAATGATAGTGAATGCAGGATCGAATTCGCAGGTTTGCTGACGGCCGTATTTGAAATTTCGAATTAATTAGCTCTGGTTACAGGCATACTAATTAATGGTTTACATCTCTATTTCAAATCAATAAGATTCAAAGAAAATATCGTCGCTTAAGTTCAAACATCGCGTAAGTAAAAAATGACAACTTTTCTGGAGCGCATAAAACCGTGGCTTTTCATATATCGCACGTACTTGTACCTACATACATTATGTTTTTGATTCTCGCCTCAATTGATTAAGACCCTCGTGTTTGATAAGTCTAGAGATGAGTTTTTTGTTTAACTATGAAATGAATTGACGATTTTCGGACTTACGCGGTGTTAGAACTTATGCGTTTTGATCGAGCTGTGTAACAGTGTAGTGCGATGTGTCAGGTGCGTCACGTGGACTACGGCACGGTGGAGACGGTGCGCGTGAGCCTGCTGAAGCCGCTGCGGCGCGAGTGGGCCGCGCTGCCGGCGCAGGCGCTGCGCGCGAGACTGGCCGCCGTCCGCCCGCCCGCCGCCGGCCGCCGCTGGCCGCACGCCTCCAGCACGCACTTCCTCGCCTGCGTGCGCGACACGCGCCTCGTCGCCAACATCGCGGCCATCGACAAGGAGGTCAGTGTCTAGCGTAGCGACTGGCCGCCGTCCGCCCGCCCGCCGCCGGCCGCCGCTGGCCGCACGCCTCCAGCACGCACTTCCTCGCCTGCGTGCGCGACACGCGCCTCGTCGCCAACATCGCGGCCATCGACAAGGAGGTCAGTGTCTAGCGTAGCGACTGGCCGCCGTCCGCCCGCCCGCCGCCGGCCGCCGCTGGCCGCACGCCTCCAGCACGCACTTCCTCGCCTGCGTGCGCGACACGCGCCTCGTCGCCAACATCGCGGCCATCGACAAGGAGGTCAGTGTCTAGCGTAGCGACTGGCCGCCGTCCGCCCGCCCGCCGCCGGCCGCCGCTGGCCGCACGCCTCCAGCACGCACTTCCTCGCCTGCGTGCGCGACACGCGCCTCGTCGCCAACATCGCGGCCATCGACAAGGAGGTCAGTGTCTAGCGTAGCGACTGGCCGCCGTCCGCCCGCCCGCCGCCGGCCGCCGCTGGCCGCACGCCTCCAGCACGCACTTCCTCGCCTGCGTGCGCGACACGCGCCTCGTCGCCAACATCGCGGCCATCGACAAGGAGGTCAGTGTCTAGCGTAGCGACTGGCCGCCGTCCGCCCGCCCGCCGCCGGCCGCCGCTGGCCGCACGCCTCCAGCACGCACTTCCTCGCCTGCGTGCGCGACACGCGCCTCGTCGCCAACATCGCGGCCATCGACAAGGAGGTCAGTGTCTAGCGTAGCGACTGGCCGCCGTCCGCCCGCCCGCCGCCGGCCGCCGCTGGCCGCACGCCTCCAGCACGCACTTCCTCGCCTGCGTGCGCGACACGCGCCTCGTCGCCAACATCGCGGCCATCGACAAGGAGGTCAGTGTCTAGCGTAGCGACTGGCCGCCGTCCGCCCGCCCGCCGCCGGCCGCCGCTGGCCGCACGCCTCCAGCACGCACTTCCTCGCCTGCGTGCGCGACACGCGCCTCGTCGCCAACATCGCGGCCATCGACAAGGAGGTCAGTGTCTAGCGTAGCGACTGGCCGCCGTCCGCCCGCCCGCCGCCGGCCGCCGCTGGCCGCACGCCTCCAGCACGCACTTCCTCGCCTGCGTGCGCGACACGCGCCTCGTCGCCAACATCGCGGCCATCGACAAGGAGGTCAGTGTCTAGCGTAGCGACTGGCCGCCGTCCGCCCGCCCGCCGCCGGCCGCCGCTGGCCGCACGCCTCCAGCACGCACTTCCTCGCCTGCGTGCGCGACACGCGCCTCGTCGCCAACATCGCGGCCATCGACAAGGAGGTCAGTGTCTAGCGTAGCGACTGGCCGCCGTCCGCCCGCCCGCCGCCGGCCGCCGCTGGCCGCACGCCTCCAGCACGCACTTCCTCGCCTGCGTGCGCGACACGCGCCTCGTCGCCAACATCGCGGCCATCGACAAGGAGGTCAGTGTCTAGCGTAGCGACTGGCCGCCGTCCGCCCGCCCGCCGCCGGCCGCCGCTGGCCGCACGCCTCCAGCACGCACTTCCTCGCCTGCGTGCGCGACACGCGCCTCGTCGCCAACATCGCGGCCATCGACAAGGAGGTCAGTGTCTAGCGTAGCGACTGGCCGCCGTCCGCCCGCCCGCCGCCGGCCGCCGCTGGCCGCACGCCTCCAGCACGCACTTCCTCGCCTGCGTGCGCGACACGCGCCTCGTCGCCAACATCGCGGCCATCGACAAGGAGGTCAGTGTCTAGCGTAGCGACTGGCCGCCGTCCGCCCGCCCGCCGCCGGCCGCCGCTGGCCGCACGCCTCCAGCACGCACTTCCTCGCCTGCGTGCGCGACACGCGCCTCGTCGCCAACATCGCGGCCATCGACAAGGAGGTCAGTGTCTAGCGTAGCGACTGGCCGCCGTCCGCCCGCCCGCCGCCGGCCGCCGCTGGCCGCACGCCTCCAGCACGCACTTCCTCGCCTGCGTGCGCGACACGCGCCTCGTCGCCAACATCGCGGCCATCGACAAGGAGGTCAGTGTCTAGCGTAGCGACTGGCCGCCGTCCGCCCGCCCGCCGCCGGCCGCCGCTGGCCGCACGCCTCCAGCACGCACTTCCTCGCCTGCGTGCGCGACACGCGCCTCGTCGCCAACATCGTGGCCGTCGACAAGGAGGTCAGTGTCTAGCGTAGCGACTGTTTGGGTTACGAATGATCAATAGCTGTATAGATCTTCTTTGTATTCAATCAATCAACAGCCCTGATCCGTCCACTGCAGAATGTAGGCATCCTTTAATTCGAGCTACATTTCTCCGTCCCGAGCTTCCCTCATCCATCCGATACCAGACTTTGTATTAGGAAAATCATAACTAACTTTTTTCGTCTTAAAAATAAAATGAAAATACAAGACTTTCATGTGTCTTTTGAAATTCATTCACTTTTATTTGTTTTTCGATTATTTTGATTGCTTCTCCGGTAATCAATTATTTTCTCGACATTAACTTAGTTCGGTCAATCGAACAACTTCTACTAGAGGGTAGCAACAGTTTGGTGATTGAAATCAACTGGACTTCTGCTACTAAAATGTTGCATTAGTTCAGTCAACCGAACTACGGCAAGTAATATCGTAAAGATACAAACTATCGTCTGACGTTTCAGGAGGACATCCTGGAGGTGTTCCTGGTCGAGACCTCTTCCAAGGAGGACATCTGCATCAACACCGCGATGATCCGGTCGGGGCACGCGGACGCGCGCAGCGACTCCGCCCTGCGGGTGAGTGCCGCCGCCTCCACCTCGGCCTCGTCAGACTCCGCCTCCGCCTCCGACGCCGACGTGCGCACGCTGCTCGCCGCCATACACCACATGAACGGGCGTGACAACGAAGCGGACGCGGACGTGGCTAGTGATGTGTCCGCCTCCGCTTCGGAGGTCGTCGGCCGCGAGCCGCGCCGCATCCGCACGTGGGACGGCGAGGGCCCGCGGGCGCACGACGACGCCGCGAGTGACGTCACGCACGCCTCGTCCGTCCGGCTGGCGCGGCTGCGTGCGTTGCAATGCCGCTTACGATACGGTACCGATGACGTACCTTCCAACAACGCTGTCGCTGCGCCCAATAACGACACACTCGACACACACATTACATCTCCTGATGGGGACACTAATCAGGATAAGTCGATAGCAGCGAAGTGTGAAACCCAAGCGGACAGTAGCAGCGATTCACCTTCGGAGTCTTGCAGTGTAGTGTCCATATCGAGTCATTTGCTCCAACGGCGGCTCGCGCTCGCCAAGCAATTGAACGACAGCGTGGCTCAGGCGCCTTTACGCGAGGTCGCAGTAACCGACCTTAAGTCGGGAGGGAATAGCGACTCCCCGACGGACACAGACAGTGTTGTCTCCATTTCTAGTCGAATACTGCAGAAAAGACTCGCTCTTGCAAAGAGGCTGAACGAATTGCAATATACATAATATAAAAAGATGAGACATTCCTTCTTCTTTAGACGCCGTATGTACAATATCGTTTAGCATTTTTCGTCCAGAATATGTTTTTTTCTCTATTAACTTCGTATGTTCCTTATGTAAGTCTGTCAGGACAGGGTCTGCGGATCAGATCAGATGTCTGCGGGCCCGGCTGGCCACCTCGAGCATGCCCGTTGCATATATAGGCCAAACCTTATCACCGATAAGGTTGTATAATATGTATAAGAAAGAGTCATTTAATAAAAGTAAATAAATATTGCAAATGTACATTTTCCATCTGGCTTTAAAGTTTCCAACGTGGCCACTTTAAAGTGGCCTTGTTAAAACTCTGTATAAATACAGGCATGAAACTGGTTGGCAAATAGGGGATGAATGTTTGTATGAAGGAGCCTTAGGCTGTTTTATTTATTTATTTAATCTTTATTGCACAGTTAATAAGTGTACAAAAGGCGGACTTTTTGTGACTAACCGAAATACGGCTGTATAATTGCATGGTTTTTATTGTTATGTACTTTATTTATAGAACTATGCTATTCCTAACTACCTACTTCGTTTTCTATTTTAGACCTGGATGAGGAATCATCCCAAATACTAGTTTCATTGGATAATGTTGATGTTTTTTTAGTTTCTTTATTAAAGAATTGTATCACATTGTAATTGTTTAGAAAATATAAACATTTAATTTTGGTAACACGCAGTAGTTTCTGTTATTGTGCTATTTTGTCGCTACGCAAGTCGGTCGGAGGTCGAGGCTTCGGGGTTACGGAACACTCACTCACCGCGAATATACACAGGCGCATTCATGCCTAAACAGATGTTTCGGCGCGGCTGGCTCAGACGACGTACGACGGACAGGACATTTGCACATCGACATATTCAAGTGAAGTGATCAGACCGACACGACACGTCCCTGTGCAAGTGCGCTGTCCAGCGTCGAGCCAGTTACGCGAATACATCCCGTTTGGGGAGCCGAGTACGAGATATTTTCCTATTTTGCTGTAAATTGTAGTTTATTGGGGCGACACCTGGTGGCATAAATACAAGTTATTTCTTAGGCGACAATCTCGTACAAGGCTCCCAGAAACGTTCCGGGTTGCCCTCCGAGGTCTGCGACGTCGGCCGACTCGCCTCCCCCCGCCCCGCCTGACGAGCGGTCGATGTTGCAGACGCCGGAGTGTTACCTGTTCCCGCGGTTCGACGTGCTCGAGGTCGGCGACACGCCCAACTTCGGCGAGATCCAGGCGTACCTGCGCGACGGCATCACGCTCGAGTACGTCGAGGAGTACCGCCGCCACGTGCCCGCCTGCCTGCCGCCCGAGCCGCCCGCGCCGCCCACGCCGCCCCTGTCCGGCGACTCGCCGCCGCCCTCCGCCGCCTCCGCCGCTGGCGACGACGCCTCCGCCGCCGGCGACGACCCGCCCGACGAGGGCCTCGACTCCAGCGACGACCAGGACGCTCCCGCCGCCGAGACCCCTGACACGCCCGATCGCGCCGTGTCGTCCCCCGACGAACCGTCGCCGCCCCATCTCCCCTCGCCCCCGGTCCGCTCGAAGTCCCCGCACCTGTGGGGCTGCACGCTGCGGCCCCAGCGACCGCTGCGAGGGCATCACGCCGCCCCCGCGCGCCTGCTGCCGCCCGTGCGCACGCCGGTGCCGCACGCCTACTCGCAGATGCTGCCGCTGCCCGGCTACGGGGGCTTCCCGCCCTTCCCGGGGGCGGTGCCGGTGCCGCTCTACCCGCCCATGTACCCGCCGCCGCCGCCGCCGATGCTGCTGCCGCACGGCCCGTTCTGCCCCGCCCCCTACCCCCCGATGCCGATGGCCCCGGTCCGCCCCCCTGCGCCGTACTCCCCCGCCCCCGAGCCGGTCCGAGCCGCGCCCCCCGCGAAGCCCTCCCCGCCCTCCCCGCCGCCGCCGGACAAAGAGCCGAGCGAGGGCGAACCGAGCGACGGGCGCGCGCCGGTCGGCGAGGTGACGCTGTCGGTGTCGGAGTGCGAGATCTTCAAGCTGCTGAGCCGCGTGGACGCGAACGCCGCGCACTGGTACATGGTGGACGCGATCTCGCGCGCGATGCGCACGTCGGTCACGGCGGCGGCGCGGCCGGCCGGCGGCCTCAACCCCGAGGCGGCCGAGTTCCGCCACGCGGCCGGCGCGCAGACCGACGCAGCCCGGACGCCGAACCGCGCAGCTTTGCCGCCCGGCATGCGCCCTCCACCCGGCTTCGGCGACTGAAGCGACACCTTATGTTCTATTAAGTAAGACTGATCTCCGACCGCGACTTGCCTACCTCAGTTAGTGTAGTCGAAATTTCGATATAAGGTAGATGCGCCTACTAACTATAACAGAAACTCATTATGATAATTATTTATTTTCATAAGAGTTTGTTCTGTGAGAAGTTTTATCATAACTCTGTACCAGCTGAAATATTAGGCATATTTGCTTAATGTACTTTAAGAAGTACACATTTTTATAAATAAAGTATGTAAACGTAAGGGTACAATATTTTGTTTTGTATTTTTTTGATTAGTTTGTAAGTTAATGTTTAATTTGGACATAATTAGTTATAATCTCATTTACAACATAATCATTATGTTTCTCAAGTGACTTTCTAACGAGTATTAGGTATAAGTTATCTATTTGTACTTTGTAGTCAGCCCCCCTACACACAACTCTTAACAATTTATTTGAATCGAATTCGGTAACTGTAATTCGTTTTCTAACCTAAAAACAAGATTACCCAGAGCAAAGTTCCGTATCGGTATCATTACCGATGTTTCGTTAATAGGGGGCGAATCTGTATTTTATACGTAATTCCGAATGTTAAAGGCTGGCCGTAATGTATATTAAACATTTTGGGATAGAGGTCATCATTATTGTCGGAAGCTACTTTTAGGTGCAGCGCAGACGGCACACTTTTTGTGCGATAGAGTCTGCGTCTGAGACATTTAAAAAGAGCATCGAGGTCCATACAGCTCTGCCGACAGAATGATCGAAGATGTGCGTTGAGTCTGTGAAATATCCGCGACAGATTTTGATTGCATCACAGACTAAAAAGTGCGTCACGGATAGTCTGTCGTCTGCGCTGCCCCTTAGGCTTCGTTCACACGAAACGTATAGCCAGCCGCCGACTGCTCACTGTGAAGTTGCTATGTAACCAAGAGCCCTGGGGCGAACGTTGCCAATGGCTGAAGTAACATGCAACTGGTCAAAAAGTAACATTTTGGTACAAAAGCAATGAGTCCGTTTTTTAAAAACACAATTGTATCAAATTTCAAAAACTTCAGATCAGTTGAAATATCTGGTAAGGATTTGAGGGCTCCCTGTGCTTGAGGGTCCCGGGGCACTGCCCCGCTTAGCCCCTGGATAGCTACGCCACTGTAAACCGTAACGTAGTTACCGAGCAACACGTAGTGTGCGTAGTAACTATGTACTAAGGTTAGCTGAAGTGAATAGGCTCCATCCTATGATTCCTAAGCCGCATCAACACTTCATATGAGGCGTCTGATTGTGGTCGAATACTTTCTTAGATTTTTTTTAATACCTGGTAACGTGTAGTTGGTTATGTCTTAACGAAAAGTTAAGGAAAACAGAAAACTGTGTGACACGCGCTCATTGAATAGTCTGCGACTGACTGTACATTTAGTTTGAACGATGCCTTATTGTCGATAAAAGTTCTGTAGATATTGTTCTATTTTCCATTTATAGCTATTATTTTATAAGTGTTATACATTACTGTCTTGTGTCCGACAGTGATGATTTGTTATATATAAAATTTGTTTCAAGGAGTAAATTTACAAAATCAATTAAGACCAATAAATGCAAACCAATCAGTGTTTTGACTAACTTGTTTTACAAAATTATTTCTCGCCCATAGTTTTTGTGCTTTTGACTTTAAATATGCATTTATGGAACAGTACAGAACATTGATAAAATTTAAAGCCGGTCAGTTCATAAATATAATATAACATTTATTTTTAATTGTATTTTGAACACATCTGATGCGTATAGGGCCATAAAATGCAAAGGCCGGACTGCGCACTATATAAAGCCATACAAACATATTTTTTTTATTGCCAAACATAATGTTTCTACAGCTGGGCTGTTGAAAAGAGTCGGTATTTATACGTGATGTAAAATGTGCCAGACGCGCCGCGCGCGCTAACAGTTTGCTCTTTTGACCGCTCGGACCGCTCGCGCTCGTCCGTCCATCGTCGTACGAATCGCCACTCTGACAAAAGCCGGACAGGCCAAACACGTACATATCTGGCCGGACGCGACCGCAAAAAGCCAAACATGTCCGGCTAACCTGGCGAGCCTAGTTGCTAACATCAGATGTGCTGCTCATAAACTCAGCTATGCCATTTTAAATAGTGCACCATTATAATACCGTTACTATTATCAACTTTGTTCTGACTGTTTTTGGTAGTAAGGCCATAATGTCTATTATCAGGTACTTTGGATAAAATAGGTTTTATGGTTCCTAAGTAAGCATTTGTTTGAACTTTGTCTCTTGAAATGTGCAGTGATTGCATTTATTGTTGTAAGCTTACCCTAATGATGTTGATTCTGTGATAAAAATAGAGTTCAATGAAAACAGACACCTGTAAGTGTCAAATTTTTGAATACAAAATAAAAAATCTTTAAAAAATAAAGAGTTATTATTTTTTGTACCTTTATGTATGCCGTATACGCCTGCTTCCGATCACATCCGTGCTGCTTTTCTGTAAAAGCATCATAAGTTGGTTCTCAACTAGTATTTCTAAAAACCAGAAATGAATATGGATTCATAACTTCACAACTTTTCTCAAAGTCTTAGTCACAATCAAATATTACAAAATTCAAAAACTTTTTTTTTTTTTTTTTAATAAATTCGTTCCTAATGGAACCGGCTAAGGTCTGAGACCATGCTGCCAAGTCTTAAGTAAAATTACATTCATTTCCAGTGTATGTTATTAACTTCATTAGTATTTTATAATTTTATCCTGTTCCATGTATTATAATAAGTTATAATATGTTTATGTTTCCTGTTCCATTCATTTTTTTCCGTCCAAGTTATTCATTCTCGTTTCAATGAAATGTCAAATCCATAATGTGTCAAATCCATGTGTCAAAATTTATGACAACTTCATGTCAGTCAGTGTAGAGGTTAGAAAATGCCAACGACTCAAGCAAAAGCAAAGTAAAATCAGCAAAAATTATTATAACAAGAAGATTACAACTAAAAACAAAAACCAAAGTAGTATTTACATATATACACATAATATAAAATTGCATATTTCCTGACAAAAGAATATAATTATTACTACATAGATTTACACCTTTAGATTTGCCCAACGGTATTACAAATAAATTGATATAGGGGAATGTAAGTCAAAGCATTTACAAGGAGAGCCTGGATTGAGCGCGGTACCAAATTGGGATTACCATAAATTTCAATCAGCTCATCCATTAGCACAAGGCGCTGAATGCCGAAGGATGAGCAATCAAAGAAGATGTGTGACACGGATTGCTCTGACTGTGTATTGCAATGATCACAGTGTGAGCTTCGAACAATTTTTAAACGAAAGAGATGAAAATTTAAACGACAGTGCCCAAAACGAAGCCTTAAAATACAAGAATAAAATTTTCTGTTAATATAAAAGCTGCTTTTGCAGAACCAGGGCTTACTCCCAATGGGAACATTGTAAGTAGCATACCATAACCCTTTGTTTTCAATTTGGACAGTATAATTCCAATGTCTTCTCCACAATTCTATCGACCTTCTTTTTAAAATGAAGTCTATATCTGAATGAGGCACTAAAAAGTTGAGACTATCACTGGAATCAGGAATAATAGTTGATAAATTTGTTATAGTTCTGGCTAAAAAGTCAGCTTGCTCATTTCCTAAAACACCAGAGTGAGAAGGAACCCACATAAATACTACCTTTATACTGTACATCATTAAAAGGTTTAGCCATAATTCTTTAATTAAAGGGATTAAATAATTTGTGTTAGCATTATATTTGTTATTTTTGAGACTTTCTAGAACACTCATACTATCACTAAGTATGATCCATTTAGAACACCCATTATTTTTATGTTCAATATGTTTTAAGGCAGCAAGAATAGCCAAGGCCTCAGCTGAGAATATACTTGTGTTTGAATTTATTTTAAAACCAGAACCAGTATTTAATAATCTATCATAAATTGCAAAAGACACAGCAGAGTCAGATTTTGACCCATCAGTGTATAAACGTCTGTAACCATCATATTCAGACAGTTTACTAAGTACATCATTAGAAGATAACTCATGTTCAATAATAATGTCAATTGCAGGAAATTTGCTAGAAAAATCCCCCTGATAACAAGGAAGAAGGGATTGCCTGTGAATTTTCAATGAATCAAGCAAATTTACAAAATTACGGAAGTCCTGAACAATATAAAGGGAATGACAATGGAAGTGAGAAATTGAATTATGGAGATACAAGAAAAGATGATTGCCAATTTTACTATATAATTTCA
Organism: Conogethes punctiferalis; assembly: GCA_031163375.1. Classification (NCBI taxonomy): domain Eukaryota; kingdom Metazoa; phylum Arthropoda; class Insecta; order Lepidoptera; family Crambidae; genus Conogethes; species Conogethes punctiferalis. Next base: position 1,451,561 of record CM062094.1, read on the forward strand.
ATAAAAACTTTTCCTTTAAATAAGAAAATCTTATATTTAACGGAGGTAAGTTACACTCAACTTGCATTACATTAATAGGGGTACTTCTAAATGCCCCAGTAATTAGCCTTAAACTTTTATTTTGTATTTTATTCAAGAAATCTACCAGCCGACTATCACTAGCAAAACAAAGGAAACCATACTCGAAATGACTACGAATTAAAGATTTGTATAAAAGCAATAGTATTTTGGGATCAGCACCCCAAGATGTTCTACAGATAGATTTCAGGACATTGAAAGCTTTATTAGCTCTAGAGCATATTAGTTCAATATAATTTTTCCAAGACATATTGCGGGTAAAGAGCACACCTAAAAACTTCACTTCACATGAGATGGGGATAGGGATATTATTATAATTAATAGAAGGTGCAATAGGACTTGATTTGCCAAAAATAACGAGCTTTGATTTCAAAGTATTAATGCTTAGATTCAAATAGGAAAAGTATGTATGTAACCCTTTCAGTGATTTATTTAGTTTATCTGATACAATTTCCAAATTTTTCCCAGATGCGTAAACAACTAAGTCATCAGCAAATTGGAGATTCTTCACATCAGAACCCAGGATCAAATTCAACCGGCGTATATAGAGGATGAATATAAGTGGAGAGAGTATTCCTCCTTGACACACACCAACAGAAGCTAGTCTTGGACCATGCAATTTTCCTTCATGTTTGACAAAAACTTCCCTATTAGTCAAGAAATTATGGATCCAGTGAACTACTTTACTTGGAAACACAGAATTCAGTTCACCACAAAGGATGTCTATATTTACACTATTAAAAGCCCCAGCAATATCAAAAAAGACAGACATTAAGAATTCTTTTTTACTTAAACTATTTTGAATATCGAGTTGTAACTGACATATACTTTCACGCGATGAGGTACCTCTTCGAAAGCCAAATTGATTTGCAGGTAAAATATTATTCTTTTCTACATAAAATTCCAATCTTTGTTTGAGTAACTGCTCAAAAACTTTTCCTACACAAGAAGTCAATGCAATGGGACGATAAGAATCAGGAGATGAACTAGGCTTATCAGGTTTTAGGATAGGAACCAAACAATCAGTCTTCCAAGAGGAAGGTATAACATTATTTAACCACAGGTTATTTAAAATTTTAAGAAAAGCATGCATCCCCTGGTCACTAAGCCTTTTCAACATGATATATGGAAAGCCATCCAATCCAAAAGCACTGTCTTTCCTAGAAGAAATAGCTGATATTAATTCTTGAATAGAAAATGGTTCAGTTATAAAACTATTTACAGAATTGGTTTCATTATTTAAAGGAAAAGTAATATTATTATTTACATAGTCAGGTGTGTACTTTTGTAAAAAATCCTGAACCCAACTATCATCATTTTTCTTGAAGGTGTATGTTTTGTTAAATTTACGCATATATTTCCAGATTCTTGACAATGGAGTACAACGATTGAAAGTGCCACAAAGTTCAACCCAACTATTTGTTCGCTCAGTTTTTAAGGTGCGTTTTTTGATAGCTTGTAATCTTTTAAACTCTATATAGGTTAGATCAGAAGGGTTATTTTTAAAATTTAAATATGCAATTTTAGAATTTTGAACTGCCTCTGAACATTTTTTATTCCACCATGGAAGGGGAGGATTCCGAGATAATTTACGAGGAGGACTATGCAATGATGAGGTTGTTTTGGCTGCAGAGAAAGAAAAAGAAGTGTTACGTGAAGGAAGGGATTTATCAACAGCTGATTTCAGAATTTCACAAAATGAACTATAGGCCTCCAGCGGGCTAATATCACTATCCACATGTTCAAGCAATAACAAATCTACATTTTGTGTATACATATTCCAATCCACCATTTTAAAATTAGGGTAAATAGGCAGATTACTATCTCTACACATTGGATCACTATTTACATGACTATTATTTACATATATTTTAATTATTGCAGGGAGATGATAGCTGCCAAGGGGATCATTATGTACAGACCAATCAGAACAAAGAGACAAGGATGGAGACACGAAGGACAAATCTAAAGCATTTGGACGCCACGACAAAGAACCAACAGTAGTCGCCTCACCAGAATTGAGTAAAATTAAGTTATTGTCATCAACAACTTCTAAAATATCTCTACCCCTTGGGTTGATGGAGTTACACCCCCAAGATGTGTGATGGGCGTTGAAATCGCCGGCAAAAATAATTGGTTCCGGAATTGACCTTACTAAAGAATCAAATTTTTGTTTATTAAAAGCTGGATTACAAGTTGGAGGACAATAAAAACTTACAATACTAATTTCTCTATTATTTACAACTATTCTTACACAAATATTTTGTAGGGAGTTATCTGAATATGTGTTAACTTTTTTGAAATTTATTGAGTTATGGATTAAAATGGCTACACCATTATGCTTATTACCTATATCATTTCTTTCAATTTGATATCCTTTAATACTAAAGTTTTTAACAGGAGTTAACCATGTTTCTGATATTATTGCAACATGTATGTTATTATCATATAAAAACTTAGTGAATTGGAGCTTATTGCATAAAATGCTCTGAGCATTCCACTGCATGATATTAAGACAATCCATTATTAGGGGGAGACATACTGTTTCTGAAGGTCTCTTCTAATATATCTTTAATTGATTTTGAATTGATGGGGGTATCTTTTTGATTTGTTATCATCTTTGTGACGGCTTGAGTAAAAATATTCATAAAAAAAGTAGATTTAGTTAGGTTATTGAACTGAGTTTCTATGTTGGACTTAGTTAAATGTGGGAAAGAATTTTCGTTAAATAATTCAGAGTATTTGGTGGCCATGGACTTAATTTTGTTTTCTTCTAATTTCTCTTTCTTTTTAGGACACTGATTTGATATCGCTATATGATTACCACCACAGTTCGAACACTTAGCATTTTTGGGGTCTTCTGTACAAGTTTTGAAATTGTGGCTTTGTGAGCATATAGAGCACACTTCTGCGTTCCGACAAAATTTTGCAATATGTCCGTATTTAAGGCAACGAAGGCATTGTTGCACTGGAGGTACATAAGTGCTAACTTCGTGCCGCCAACTATCGAGGTAAACATATTGTGGAAGTTCGGTGGATGCGAACGTGACCGCAACAGTCTGGGTGGGTAGAAAAGATATTGAGCCATTTTCGTTACGTACTCGACGCATGAAGCGTCTCACTTGAATTACATTCCGGGAGCTACCTATGAGCGAAAATATTTTTGCATTCGACAAATCGGTAGGAACTGATGTGAGGACACCAGTAGCCTCAGAACTCATCGCTGGTATTGTCGCCTTTAAAGCCAGTTCATCTAAGAGTTTTTTATTTTTTAAAAATACATTGGCGTTGTTTGATAAATCAAATGTAATGCCTATTTTATATTTGTTGATGGACCTAAGATGTAAGATGCCAGTTACACAATATTTCCGTATGGCATGGGAAATGGCCAATCTGTCTTTGTCGGAAAAGTATCTTTGATCGTCATTATGCGACAGAAAAACGATATATTCGGATTTTTGACTATTTTCAGGGTACTTCCTCGAGTACCCTGGGACTTTAAAAATATTATACTTCCCGGCATGGTCGTCGTCGGAATCCGAAGACGTCTCCATTGTGGGAGAGGTTCGGTCGTCAGGCGGATCTTTTTTCCGTTTCTTCACTCCTCCCATCTTCTCAATCCGTACTCTTTATAACTATAAAACTACTATAAACAATTTTATGTACAGTAACCAGGTGATAAATTTATATTTACAAATAAAATTAAATATTTTCTATCGCACAAACTTTTAGGCGCCTTACGTGTTCAAAGGTTCCCGCGCAAACTCCAAAATTCAAAAACTGAGTGAAAAAATAATATTTTTTTAAAAAATAGGCGCCAAATATTACTTTTTTTTTAAGGAACTCTAAGCAAAGGTATTCGAAAGGGTGTCGACATGTACAAAAGTTTAGTCAGTAATACGTAGTAAAGATAGTATTGCAAGTATGTTTTACAATCTCTTGTTAAAAATCAAATCTTGATGAATCAAGAGAAATGTATTCTTATGCGAATTAATTAAGGCTAAATCGACTGATAAGCCAATGCTACAAACAAGAATTGACAATATGACTGTAAAAAAGTATGTTATCAAACATGGCGTGCTGAAAAGCGTCGTGTGGGAATGGATTTGTTTATTAGGTCAGCGTATATCTAAACGATATCCGTGTCCCCGGATTATGTGGTCACATACAAAAGGGCGGAGTCTCAATGTCAACGTTCGGAAAAGGTAAAATGTGTGCGCGCGTACGTGTTGTGCTATAAACGTGAGTGGGAGAGTTGTGATGGTTTGGGTGATGGTAGGAGGTGCCGGGGCGGAGGCGCTCGGCGGTAGGCGAGTGCGCGGGTGATATGCAAGCGGCGCCGGCGCGCTACGTGTCCGTGAGCGAGCTGTACTCGACTGACGAGGTGGAGCTGTTGCTCGACGAGATCCGCGAACTGGAGCCCACCAGCTGCCGCGGGGAAGACGTGCAGGTGAACCTTCATTATAAATATAAACATATCAGTCAACACCACATACATGCATCTGATCCTCCAGTAACTGAAACTCGTCCAATAGGTAAAACAGAACCTATGAAAGTACCTACCACAAATATACCAATAAGACCATAGCTCATTGCAGTTTAGAAGACATGGGGCACATCTATTATACTTACTTCCTTGACCCTACGTTAGTTCAACATATAAAGAGATTCGTCATATTTTTACAATGCATCTATCCTATGCCGATTCCATATAACTTTTCATAAGTTTCCTCTTTAGCCGAATACATTGTTCAATGAGAGTATAGAGATTTGGTTTTATACTTTTTGGACATCAAATAAGTAAATTATATAAGATTGTAACTTATCTTATTCTAGGTACTTCACCATTTCTAGCAATAGTCATTGGTCAAATAAAATGTGTATTACATCAATACCTACAGAAAGAATCCATTTCACTTTCGTAAGGTATTCAGTACTTTTTGTAACAAATTTTATAAAATCTAAAAAATTACTTTTTAAATTAAATTAAAGTTCTAACAAGGTCTTAAAGTTCAAAAATTACAACTTTTCAGTAGAGCAAAAAACTGTGCCTCTTTAAATATAATTTATGTTTAAACATGCTATGTTTTGTTTTCAAAATAAAACACTTCTATTGGTTAAAATTCATGTATTTAATTGATACAGTGATGCATCTTTTGTTTCTTTATCAAATTACAGAAGTCAAAATTATTATTTTCTTCACTTATTTATGTAGGGTTAAAACTTAAGTGATGACTTGTTGATGCTACAATATACATAAACCTTTTCCTTACATGAACATTTGTGTATGAAATATTTGCATTACATTTTTAATTCACTTCTAACTTCTTGGAGGTACCTAGTCCTTATAAAAATTTCATATCCCTTGATATTCGCCTGGAACTTTGAAATAGAATTTATAATGCTTAGGCTGCAGTATAATGTTAAGTTTTACTTTGTGGGAATTAGGTCAATGGGTTAAGGATTGTTTATTGAATCAGAATGCTATTGGAAAACTTTAGAAATGTAATAATTGAAAATTAATAAAGAACATTGTAGTCTATATATAATAAACTGGAGGAGCACTGGCTGTTGCTCGTGAAACATAAAGTTAGAAATTCTCCTTTGGCAAATCATCACATTGGCAGTGCCCAGTGCTGCACTCACAACTTCCTGATCAAAGACATTAGCACAGCTTACACATGGGGCAATGGATTAGTGGTGTTGATATTGATCACATGTTACACTACACATGTTTATTAGGGGCAGCGCAGATGAAATTGGTTTGAATGAAATCTAGACAGTAGTTTTTTTCTAAATGTCATAAATCAAATTACCTAATTTTTTCATTCAATCAGTGGTACGGAACCCTACTTGCGCGAGTCCGACTCGCAGCTGGCAGGTTTTTTTGCAATTTTATGCAGTAACACACACAACGAAAAAACTGTCACGGATATTTCACAGACTCAACGCACAAGAGGCACATCTTCGAATATTCTGTCGGCAGACCTAGACGTCATAGGCCCCCCCCCAGACAGAGGAGAATCAATCAGAGTGTAGTCTAAGCTCTCATCTCGTGGAGGTTTAAAATCCGATTAATTATAAAGAAACGCTACTGGTTAAGCAGGGAAGTGCAATAAGCCAATAAGGGTCGGTGTGCACCAGGATTTCGAGATAGCCGGGAGCGGGTGCGGCGCGGGCGGCGGCGGGCGGTCGCCGGCCGGCACGGAGGCCACGGAGCGGTCGTGGGACTCGCACGCGCAGTACCGGCGCGCGCCGGCGCCGCGCGGCCGCGCGCTCGCGCCCGTGTACTGCCGCCCGCGCCACCTGCTCACGGCGCGCGGCCTGGCCACGGCCTGCGTGGTGGCGTGCGCCGCCGCCGCCGCCGGCTGCGTGTGGGCCGCCGTGGGCCTGCGCGCGGCGCAGCTGCCGCTGGCGGCGCGCGTGCAGCTGCTGCAGCTGGCCGCGCTCAGCTCCGTGCTGCTGCACTCGCTGCTGCTGCTCATGCACGTCACCGGCCTCGTGCAGCTCATGCCCATCGACTGGAACAAACTGGTCAGTACGACAACGCATCTTAGCGATAACGCTGGTCGTCGAATGATGACCTCCACGACGTAACCGTCGACGAGTTTTATCAGGATGTCTGTTGAAGAGACCAGATATGGCTAGCCAGCCCAAAAAAACGCCACTGGCCCCAGATACGCGTTTCATCAGACCACAAAACAGAATCTCATCTAGACAGGTAGCAATCCTTTTTTCATTCTGATATCTTAAGTTTTTGAGATTTAGACAAATACGATTTATTAATTAATGTGGACTGACGAAATGCGTTCCTACATCATTCACTTGTAGATTCGGGATGATGACGGTATCGGAATAACCCTAAAAGGCGGCAATAGGCATAGGAGATTATCAGATTATTTTAGACTTTGGCATGTCGAATGGTATTCAATGTTTCCGAACGTATAGATCAACCCACAATCACCGATTGACTATGACTACTACCTATCACTGTGGTGCCTCCCTAAACATGCAATTTTAAAAAAGTTTCCTATGTCGCCCCGGGAATCTAATCCGGTACCTTCAGATTGTTCGAACTTAGAACAAGAGCGGCCTACACTAGGCGTCATTGAGGTCGTTAGCTAACCCCCCCCCCCCCCCCATACTATATCAAATTACAGCTACTATTCTCCTAATATATTCAATCGCCTAATGTTTCAAAATAGCAATACGCCAAGGCCTGAAGGAATTCGAAACATCACACCTCAAATAGTTTGTTGCCAACAGAGCTATGAGTTGATATCCTGCTAAGCTAAAAATTTACATGGAAAAGTGCTTTAGGCCCATTTGCGGGGATAAACAAGTTTGACCTATTTGTGGTTCGAGTCGGCCGATGGCTGCAGTCTCTCAAAGGCACTCTTATGTACTTACAGATCGTGTGTTGTCGCTTTTAAGACGGTATAAGATACGTCACCCGTCTATTTGATAAAGTCTGCTTAAGGTTCTAAGATCGAGACTTGCAGAGAAAATAGTTAAACTATGGGATTTGGTTTTGAAGCTATAGGTAGGAGGAAACTCAGCAGGTTAATATTCGTTTGCTGCTATTCTAGCTACTAGCCTCAGAACCACATTTGGAACTACAAAATATAATAGAACTTCATCTACCTGATGGAACCCAAAAGAGAATCCCAAGTCGGCATAAGTAACCAGATCAATCATTTGCCACCGCCATGCCGGCCTTTAAGATACACGCTGGGCAGGCGAGTTGGCGACCGCAGGGCGTAGCCTTTCGCTCCGGTGATGCTGCTGCCGGTAATTGGCGTTTAGTATTTAGCTACACCTTCAATCGTGATGGTTATACATTTCAACCACCTTTGTTATATTCCGAAAGTTAATTAACCACCTAGTAAATTGATCAACTTACGATTCTTGCTATTTTCCGGTGACAGGAATATCAAGAGCGATTTCAACGCCACTCATATCAAAACCAAAATGCTTTCGGTACTTAGATTGCTCATCGCGCGTTCCCTTTCTATAACATCCCCCAAAAACCTGACTCTAAGTTACAAGTATGTATTGTGTACATAATGTAAACAAGCAAATGTAGGTAATAGAAGGAGGTGCTATCATGCGTAACTTTAAAACCGGAATAAAAGTTTAATGTTCAAATTGACGTGACACGGTAGCATGTAATACTCGCTGTCATTTTATTCCCTTGGTAATAAATGTGCTGGTGGCACGATTGTGACGGCGTGGGGTCTCGAGCCGAGGGCGGCGAAGCGTGTACTTATACCCCAATACTGTTTACAAAGTTAAGTTTCGTAAGCCCTTCAACTCGGAAAGGATTTTTCTTGCGATAACCGTATTTTTGGGGAACGGGGTTTGGTTGATGTAACTTTGATTGACGATCTCGATCATACTTTTGTGTAAAGGGCGGAAGAACTGTAGAATTTGTTTCCCTATCAAGTTATTTTATATCGTTCTGGTAGACGACTCATCGTCTTGTTCTTATACAAGATGCGATCTTGAACTATCTGAATGTATAATGATAGTAACAGCGGATTTTTTGCAATGATTTAGCGTCAATGTGCGTTTTTACTGTATCTATCATGGCAGGTTAGACTGTCGTTGGCCACTCATATACAAGTGACTGATTTCGTTACTTGTCCGGTGTCGCAGCATTAACGGGTCGCGACCGCACGCTCTGCGATCGGTTTGCAAGCGAGCTCAGTGGCCGCCAGTCGAATTAAACGCCCTTTTGCAACCGCCCGTCTTGCGATCAACCGCGCAAACAACCGGCCCCATGAGTTTAGAAATAAAACCGCAGTTCCGACATAGTGACGGGCGCGGGTGTAAATCACTCAGTCAATAGGGATGTTTCCGGGGTCAAAATAATTACATTTTATTTAGTCCGTATCTTTAGATTATAAAAATATATTGGACACGTATTTTTCCTTTTTTCATTTAAATAACAAAGATACAAGGCATCAAAATGTAGGAGTCACTCAGTTGCGAAAATACTCCCACTCTTTGACGTCACGCGTAATTTTAACGGGCTATATCTTTAGTTTTTTGGTCTAGTTTAGAAATGAAAAAATACGTGTCTTTTTTGAGCGATCTAAAAGACGACCTATTTACATTTTTTACGGCAACAGGCCTATGGTTTGGTATAGTGCATTGAGTTGTGTCCCGGTGGTGTCCGCAGGGCATGTGGACGAACGTGTGGAGCGGCTTGTCGCTGGCGCTGGGCAGCGCGCTGACGCTGCACGCCGTGCTGGCCGCGCGCGAGTACCGCTGGGCGCCCGACCACATCGCGCACCTGCTCTGCAGCGCCGCGGTCAGTCGCCATCATCAGCCTATTGCAGTCGACTGCTGGACATATACCTCAGTTTTTCGCCACTTTAGGCAAACGTCTGGAGGCTTTACTCACAATTGCACCCTGGGCGGGCGAGTTGGCGATCGCAGGGTGTAGTTTCTTGCTCCGGTGACGCTGCTGCTCGTGATAGACTTAAGTATTAGAGAATCATTCGATGATTTAACTACCATCCAAAGAGTTTTATCTCCATATCAGCATTGTATAATTTCGGCCCATCTCACGTAAAATAGGCGCTCAGTCGTCGAGTTGCGGAAATCGGCCCGTTCTAACTAACTAATGAAATATGTGTGTGTGTATATTGTCCAATTGTTTATGTGTATATTAGAAAAAGATAAAGTAACGACTTTGACTTCGAATGCCTCCATATACGGACCCCTATATAGGGGTGCTGACGGTGTAGTTGTTTCGTGCAGGTTCTAGACTTCAACGGCGCAGCTGGTTACTGTTTATATTAGAAAAAGACAAAATAAGAAATGAAAATGATGACAAAGACAAAGTATCGACTTTGTCTTTTTACGTCTCCATATAGCGGTGCTGACCGTGTATTTATCGGTCTGCAGGGCCTAGGCTTCGGCGGCGCGTGCGCAGCTGTCTCCGTATAGCGGTGCTGACCATGTATTTGTCCGGTCTGCAGGGTTTAGGCTTCGGCGGCGCGTGCGCAGCTGTCTCCGTATAGCGGTGCTGACCATGTATTTGTCCGGTCTGCAGGGTTTAGGCTTCGGCGGCGCGTGCGCAGCTGTCTCCGTATAGCGGTGCTGACCATGTATTTGTCCGGTCTGCAGGGTTTAGGCTTCGGCGGCGCGTGCGCAGCTGTCTCCGTATAGCGGTGCTGACCATGTATTTGTCCGGTCTGCAGGGTTTAGGCTTCGGCGGCGCGTGCGCAGCTGTCTCCGTATAGCGGTGCTGACCATGTATTTGTCCGGTCTGCAGGGTTTAGGCTTCGGCGGCGCGTGCGCAGCTGTCTCCGTATAGCGGTGCTGACCATGTATTTGTCCGGTCTGCAGGGTTTAGGCTTCGGCGGCGCGTGCGCAGCTGTCTCCGTATAGCGGTGCTGACCATGTATTTGTCCGGTCTGCAGGGTTTAGGCTTCGGCGGCGCGTGCGCAGCTGTCTCCGTATAGCGGTGCTGACCATGTATTTGTCCGGTCTGCAGGGTTTAGGCTTCGGCGGCGCGTGCGCAGCTGTCTCCGTATAGCGGTGCTGACCATGTATTTGTCCGGTCTGCAGGGTTTAGGCTTCGGCGGCGCGTGCGCAGCTGTCTCCGTATAGCGGTGCTGACCATGTATTTGTCCGGTCTGCAGGGTTTAGGCTTCGGCGGCGCGTGCGCAGCTGTCTCCGTATAGCGGTGCTGACCATGTATTTGTCCGGTCTGCAGGGTTTAGGCTTCGGCGGCGCGTGCGCAGCTGTCTCCGTATAGCGGTGCTGACCATGTATTTGTCCGGTCTGCAGGGTTTAGGCTTCGGCGGCGCGTGCGCAGCTGTCTCCGTATAGCGGTGCTGACCATGTATTTGTCCGGTCTGCAGGGTTTAGGCTTCGGCGGCGCGTGCGCAGCTGTCTCCGTATAGCGGTGCTGACCATGTATTTGTCCGGTCTGCAGGGTTTAGGCTTCGGCGGCGCGTGCGCAGCGGGCGCGGCGGGCGCGGCGTGCGCACTGCGCGCGGGCGGGCGCGGCGGGTGCGCGGGCCTGCGCCGCCGCGCGCCGCCGCGCTCGTCCGCGCAGCGCTCGTCGTCGGCGTCGCTGCGCGCGGCGTACCGCGCCGTGCCGCCCGCGCCGCTCGCGCACCCCCACCCCGTGCCCTCCACGTCGCGCGACAACCCCTTATAGTGACCGGCGCCGTCGCTGCGCACCACGCGCTTCTAGCACCGGAGCGACGCCCGTACACCACCCGTGAGTCATCCTATCCTATGGCATAAATATAACTTAGAGGTTGTCAAGGCTAGAGTGAATAGGCTTATCCCTATCTGAGTAAGCATGCTCCATCCTATGCCACATCATCACTTAACATCGAGTGCTTTCTTAGAACTAAATAAAAAAAACTGCTTGAATCCTCACAAGTTAATGTTCGATTCAGGGAGCCAATCTGACGCTGCAGGAGTGAGTTCGTGAAGCTCTCGCATGACTGAGTGTGAGCCCGCTTTCGTGTTAACCCTTCCCCTACCTTATGTGTCGCCTACTTGTGATAATGAAATATTTGGAAGTCTCCTTCTATTAATGCTGAGCTAAATTTTATATGAAAACGAACTACCTCGGTACGGTTGAAGTACTCTAACCTAGTGTGGTGACAAAAAGTTATAGAAACTGGAAATGGGGGGCTATAACCCCTCATTTCCAGTGGTATAGCTATACTATTCGAGACCCGTAGCCAATTTACCTGATTTTTTTCTAAACGGTTAATAATGGTCTCTGCCTGCCCCTCTGAGAGAAAGGCGTGAAGTTATGTATGTATGTGTAATAATAATTGTTGAGAGTTTGGATTCTCCTCTAACGTCCAAAGGCAATTACGGCCCCTGCCCATATTAGAACTCGTCCTTTTGTAAAAGCCCTTGATCTTAACAGTATATAACTCATTTCCAGTTAACAGTTGCGACCCTTGGCTGAGCCCGTCGCCGCCTGCGCCGCGGCGCGAGCGGCCTCCGACGGCCGACCGGCGCTGGAGTACACCAGTAAAGCTCCCTTTGTTACAAACGATCCTTACTTGTGTCCAAAAATATGCCGTTACGAACCCTATGCCTATGTACACACGAATACACGTCGACCTACCCAAATCTGTCGAAATAACACGATGGATTATGGACTCTGTTCCTTGTACGTTTGGTTGAAAATTGATTGGCAGAATTTGACTGAACAGGGTAGGTGGATTGTGGTCGTCTGTACTGTGTATTAAGGATATTTTAGTACTAGACTTTTAGTACTGGTGTACCCCAACGAATTGTAGTCCTCTAGGCGACTCCGCAAGTGGGGTGTGGTGCGACCCCGCGACCCCCATGGGGGAATCCGCGCGTCTACTATGAACTCACGGAGCGGTTATTAGCCGCGCGCGAAGCGGCATTAAAGAAATTGGCTAAACTTGGTAAGAGACTTTCGCAATACGATGAAAACGAGGAATTTGCGATCGTTTTAGTATCAAATAGCAATTTGTTAACTCGTCTTGATGATGAGTTCGAAGTTAAATCGCATTTGGATATAACAGGATTTGGATTTATCTGCTTAGCCCAATGGTTGACTGGTAGAGAATGCCTATGTGGCATTAAGTCCGCCTTTTGTACACTACTTTACTGTGCAATAAAGATTAAATAAATAAACAGGTTTTCGGCAGCTTAGCGTCCGAATTGGGCTTTTAAGTGGCAATATACCATTAGATTTCCGAATACACGAGACCGCCCTTAGGGTCCCCTTATACTCAACCGGACACCCTGAGGGTATGTGGATATCCATACCGTATTTAATAGGCTAGCCAACGCCGTAACCGCAACAGGAGCGTCTAAAAGCCGCTCGGTGAGATCATAGTCTTATCCGAAGTCCGGCCGGTGGTCACTCAGTTCAGACGCACTGGCGAGGCTTCGGCCCTCCCGAGATCTCGAGAGGCCCTAATGTAAATATGAAGCGTGAACTGCCACGTTTGCGATGTGAACACTTGTTGCGTTGTGGACAGACGCCATTTCATAAACTGTCCTGCATCAATAGTCTTGAGCCATTTGATAATAACTTCTTGGGATGAAACTCCTTTATTCTGTACGAGAACCAATCGCTCGATTAGCTCCCGGAATTCTAGGAAAGGAGAAGATGTGCAGCAATATACTCATTTGTCAAGTCTTGAAAGAGTATTATGTTACTTTTTATGTTATAGATATCACTATTTCAATTTGGGTATAAATTATATCTACTCTCCTAACCGAATATTGTGCCGATAGGTATATCGGCGAACACAAGTACACTCTGTTGTTTGTTGTTTTGACACGATCGGGAAGACAACCAGTACAGACATACCCACTGAGTAAACTCTAGTCTAAAAAATGTGCCTGGTTTTCTAGAAAAAGTTGCCGTTAACGTAAATTGGGACTCTATAGCAACGAGTCACCTCCTAGTGAGTATTGTGCTTGAAATTAATATTTTTTAATATGGAAGGTAAAGACTATTGCATGCTTTTCATATAGGTGTCTCTTTGGCGCCAACGTGGTAGTTCACATTTACCTCTAACGGGGGACAATTTCCTCAATTTATAAATTTTGTACGGGGACCTTTGTAGTTGTATTTAAGACATTCCCCGAAGAGTTTGAGGCGTTTTATTTAAAATAGTCTACGGAGTCAGGTAGACTTGTAACATGACCAAAATGTAAACAATAAAATTGTATCGGTATCTCTAAGAACCCCAAGTTGATCTCAAGTTGTCCCATACTGTGTGTATGTTGTTGTGAATGAAGTGTATTCGTTGTGTGGAGTGATTACTTGCATGTCTAGGCAACGAGTTGTATGTAACCCGTACCAAGTGGTTATTTTTACTAGCAAAATAATACGAAAATACATTTCCACATTTCGTTGATACCTACCAAAAATTTTTGATAGCTTATCAGCCTATCAAATGGTTATTAAAAGAGTAACCTGTGGAATGTTTCTCGTACGCCTGGGTGTGCATAAAATTTTGTGGCCGTACGCGATCTTGGTTTTGTAAGAATCGCGTACAGTCACAAAAAGTTCGAGAATCATTATACGGGCTAATAAAGTTTTATAATTTTTTGTTATTCTGTTTTGTAAGTAATCGTTGCCGGCTGTACAAGTGATCATTCTTATGACGTCTGTCGAAGTATTTCCTCCAGCCCACGCGGTCCCATCAGCCCCAAGTGTCACTGACCATCCTTCAGGGTCTTTATTTGATCTTCGATACATTGATTTGGCATTAATTCGAGTCATTTCATCACATAATGATGAGAAGCAGAATTTAGTGTCGCAAGATAATTTTATAATTCGATTGATTTGATTAAAATAACAAGATTGTTGTTATTTAGGTATGATTAACAATCTTCGTGAAAGTTTCTAAGGCGAATGGTGTAAAATCTAGGAGTCAATGAAAAAGGGATTAAATCTGTCTTGATTAGACTATCAAGTTAACACAAGTATTAAACAAAGTTTATCCATCAGGATAAACTACATAGTAAAAGTCCTAGTATCGCGATGGACGCATGCCACCTACAACCAACTACTGTGGAAGTTTTGGAGGAGTTTACAGACCTGAATCTCATCATCAGCCTGCTAACTTCCAATGCAGGACATAAGCCTCCCCCAATGTAATTGTTATTTGGGGGGGTTTGCCATAGTCACCACACTTGACTTCAATCTAGCAACACTAAATTCGTCCGCAAGTACGTCGGTGCGGGGTAGCATGGGGGTGCGTGGAGGAGGCCTGCCATTGGGGATGCTCGATGCTAGCCGAGTTAATTTTCCCAGTATAAAATCCTGTCCTGAAAGTATACATAATGTTTTAATTTATATCACAATACCAAAGAGTTTTAAGTTTAAATGTATTTTTAAGATATCTTCGTTATTAAGTGCTAGTTTTCTATGAAGGTCACAAGAATTGCCCCATTTCTTATAAGCATGAATTGACCGACAGTTACTCCTTATTTATATGAACCTAATTTAAGATTTTAAGACGGGAGCTTCAAATGAGTCCTGATTTGTCTTATGGCGTTCCTAGACCTAATTTTGGATATCTAGATAATGGGCATGGGCCGAAAAAAAAGTATATAGTCCGTCTTTTAGATTGTTAAAAAATAAAAGACATTTTTCATTTGTAAATTAGACCAAAAATGACAAAGATATTGCCCATTAAAATTTTGGGAGCTTTTTCGCCGGCAACGTCAAAGACCCCCACTCCTACATTTTGATGCCTTGTATCTTTGTTATTTCTTGTTTAAATGAAAAAAGGAAAATACGTGTCAAATATATTTTTATAATCTAAAATACGGACTAAATATAATATAATTATTTTGACCCTGGAATCATCCCTATTGTTTTATGATTCCTTGGACGTCCGTCTAGGCTAGACATTCTGATAATCATTCCTATGTACTGTTATTTTATTTATCGCCCCCTGTTTCGTCCAATATGACCGTCGCCGCGTGTTGCGCGTCCCGCCGCGTGCGTGCGCATCGGGCATCCCCGCTCGTCCACGGGCGCCACTGCCAGCTCTAGTCCACTGTTACGCAAGTCTGATTTTGACGCTAGTCAGTTTCGTAGCTTAGTCGGTTGTTTACTTGTACTGTAATTTAATTACTTACGTTCCTCGGGTAGTCTGCACAAAGTTAGCTGGGGGACTCGCGCCCAGCGGCGAGGACTCGAGTCGAGTGCTCTGGGGCGCTTATTCGCTGCTATTAATCGAACGTCTAATTACCGTATTTCTGAAATATTGATATGAATATTTCATGTGTAATGTACACTTGGCAACACATCAAATGATCCAATTCTGTATAAATTTCTCAATACATAATGCACTCTAAGCGTTCGGCATTTAGTCGAAAATTGGTTGGGATTTTTTTTAGATTAGGGTAAGGTGATGTGTGACCCCCTGTATAATTGGATTTGTAAGCATGAAATATTCTACAGGAACTCTTATTAAATTTACGGAACTTAACTGAAGAGGAACATTTTTTTTTAAATAGCATCCTAACAGAGCTTTAAACCTTTTTAACTGCCGCGAACGGCGAAACCAGATACAATAGATAAAGTTTTGTTTGACTATCGATGTGATCTTTATGCTACAAATATTTTGCCAACGTACAGCTTGAATTTTATAAAGATTTTAGTGTTTATTGAAGCGAATGAGTGCCCCGGGGAGTTTGCGTCGTACCGGTTTCCTTTCGTCCGGCCCGCGCACACGTTGTACTGTATCGTACCGCTATATACACAAATGTAAAAGGGTAATACTGTAAGCGAATATATTATTGTGTTAAGTCATTATTGTTGTATATGGGAGAACCATCTACTTATTGGACTAGGAACTCGGCGTTGCCAACCTTGCTTCTGTGTGTAAGATGATTGTTCTATACTTACTGTATGCTTAGTAATATGTCTTGTAATATTGATATACTGTAACTTAGCTATTCGGCTATTAGCAATGCCAATTACGAATTGGATTTGAAACCTTCCCGTTCGTTCATTCAAATTTGACATTAGTTGTATTAGGCTAATGTCAAATGACGCGCCACTTGCTGCTCACTGGCAACACCAGGGAGTTCATTGGGCAATAAATTAACTGTAAATATAGTGATCAGCCCCGTCCTAAATGACAGTTCAAAATAGTAGAATTTTTTATATAAATATTTCATTTTCTACATATTCTGTTCCATACCTAATTTAATAAATGGATCATGATGATATTAATAAAATGTGTTCATAACATTAGGTTTTATTAATTACTTGATAAGAATCTCAATTCAGTTTCCATCCATGTCCCAATATTTGACAGCCTGTGACTGTAGGCATAGACTAAAGTGTAGTTTTGTTTATTAATTTATGATGACCAGATAGAATAAGTAATATTTCTATTTGAGTAATCTCAACTAAAATCAGTTGCAAAATGTGACCGCAATAACTCTTCAAAGTTTATTGGGCAAGTCCATTTTAAACGTTGACCTCACGCTTGACACTGAAGCAAGCCTGGCGGCCCCGGGAGCCTGGTCTACAGTATCTATGTCAGATCTTTATTTCCTCGTAAGCTTGTACTGGATTGAATCGTTTGCATGATATTATACGACGTTCGTAAGCGACATATTGTAATAGTTAGATTAAGGAGAATTCGAATATATTAAGAATTGTTATAGGAAATAATTTTATACTGTCCGATCTGTCGTACGCGCTCTATGAGCTTAGGATGTTTGTATGTACTGGACCTTAGTTGTGCCGAGCATTGTACAGGATACGCCCGACGGTCTAAACGCGTTCTGATCTAACCATTGTTTAATCATGTTCATAGATACGTTGATGATTTACAATACGGGGTTACTGGCTCGTTCAAAGGTGTCACTTGAAATAAATGTTGTTCGTATTAATATTACTCACCGACTCGTGCGATACAGGCCTGCGAGCCTAGTGCAGGAGTTACTGTTACCTCATTATGTTTTCTGAACTTGGCAATAAAGAATTTATTATATTTATTTATTTATACTAATAAGTACTGTAAGCCTGGGGTCAGTTCCTCAAGGTGTCTGTTGTTTAGTAACTGTTTGGCATTGGCGCTACAGTACTAAATAAATACATAAATCAAGGCTAGTACGCAAGTATAATGGCTTAGTTCAATAGGGGCTAATTAACAACATGGTCGAGGAAGCTCTTGTCAGAGAAAAGATATATTATTTATTCATTGTTATTATTACCATATCTATGTACGAATAGTTGTAAGTTCTTCAACCGGTTCTAATAAAACTATAGGTTTTTTTACTTTAGGGTCTTTAGGGCATCTGACGAAAACTTCGTATCTTCAACCTTTCACAAATTACGATGATGCGTTAATACGTCGTGATATTTCTTCATTCTCTTGGTTCGGAAAACTCCCCAGATTCATCAAGCCTTATCTATATATATGTCACCGGAAAATAGCAAGAATCGTAAGTTGATCAATTTCCTAGGTAGTTGATTAACTTTCGGAATATAACAAACGGTAGTTGAAATGTATTATTTAACGCAATGGATTTCAGTTAGTTGATCAATTTACGGTAGCCTGACAGTCATTTAATAATTTACGATTTTGGCACAAGTAAAATCGTCCTCAAATGGGCCAATCGTTGCTCAATGTACTATTTAACGGTGCACTATCACCCGTATCTTAATACACTGTTTCCTGATTGGTTGCCGGGATAACGCCACGTGAGCCATTGAACCAATCAACGTTCACCTCACCTTCATCGGATGATTTTACGGCAAGACCCCGTAAAATGATCAATTTACTAAAATACATACGTTAAATAGTACATTTCAACTGCCGTTTATTATTTTCCGGAAGTTAATCAACCACCTAGGAAATTGATCAACTTACGATTCTTGCTATTTTCCGGTGACATATATAAAAGGAGAAACTGACTGACTGACTGACATATCAACGCACAGCCCAAACGGCTAAACGTAGGCACTTGAAATTTGGAAGGGACGTAGCTTAGGTACCGTAGGGGTGCACTAAGAAAGGAATTCCCGAAATTCCCACGGGAACGGGAATTAGCGGGAAAATCCTTTTGTATGAAAAATCTAAACCGCTTAAGTTAGACGCTTGAAATTTGGCATGCAGGTACCTTAGTAAATATAAAGTTTAGTTATGGCTGTATTTTGAGAAATTCCCACGGGAACGGGAGTTAGCGGGAAAAAACTTTTGTATGTATAAATTTAAACACGCGGACGAAGTCGCGGGCAAAAGCTAGTCAAGATCTATTTACTTTTATCTAATAAAATAGTTTTGAAGTGAGCCAGTAACCCTGTATATTTGTGTACAATATGTTTCGTTAATAGATCGCCATACATATCACGACGAGTTATTTTGTATTTTTGTTTGTAAATACACCTTTCGATTCGGGAATTGAATAGATTTATTTGTGATATTTTTTACAGACCTTTTGTGGTATTATTGTATGTTACGCATGTGTTTGACGGTGAGTGCGCGCGCGCGCCCATTTTACGTTATTTATCTCTTTAAACAATTATTGTTTTTAACTATATTTCATACTGTAGATTGTATTGTAATAGTACGCGACATGTAGCAATAGCGACGCGATGTGACGTAAAGCATCCAATACTACACGCGGTATTGAGTAACGCGACAATATGTGAGCACTTTAACATACAAATACTACTTCATATTTACGTGACGCATCGCGGCGAAACAGTGCCGCTTTTGTCGTTAACTTGGAACAACGGGTTAGGTTCTTACTTGATTGACTAACATTGCTGTAGAAAATTCGGTAAATAGTCTAGGGATTGGAATAATATGCCCTTGATGAGTTCTTAAGACTTGCCTTTGATTGGATATTTTTGATTTTATTTTACGTCCAATATCACTTTGTAGTGAAGATGTGGTTGCAACGTTTATAATCACTCTGCTCCACTTCACACGCGTCGCCCGCCGTCGGTAAAGGGCATGTATAGCGTTGTTGGGTGCGCGCGCGCATGTGTTCGGAAGGCGACGTTCGCGAGGCGTGTAACGATATTCCATAAGTGGCCGATGTACGATCTCGATAATGTGCGAGTCATTTTTACTTTTAAATTTTAATGATAATATATGGTTTTATACAATTCTTTTTGTTTTTATGTCCTGTCAACTGTTCATCATCAGACAATCGCTGTCTATTGCTGAATATAAGCCTGTCCAGTTCGCCGCCTTGGGCAAACATCTGGAGGCGTTGCTCATAATTGTCACGCTGGGCATGCACGCTGGCGATCACAGGCCTCGTCGCTCCAGTGACGCTCAACTGTTATTATTATCAATATAAAAAGAATAAATAAAGAAAAATCTTACCTCCAAGTCAAACATTTAACAAGGTTTGGTGTAAGTTCTTTTAAGGTATATAACTTGTATTAAAACAACACCCTCTTAACTGCGGGATTTATTCGTAGAAGTAATAAAAAGAGGATACATTACCTATGGGCAGTTCTCACATAATGTTGTTGTTTCTTGATTGACCTAAAGCCTAAAGATATTTCGTTATTGTCTTTTATGCGATTGCAAGAAGAGTCACAATCGATTGCTCATTCAAAATATCAGATTTATTTTTTATCTGATTTTCACGATAGCTGTTATCTATAAAATCAGTGTTATCTGTGTCAAATACCTTCATTATGAGGTGATTAAGAATAACTGTTGATATCTTAGAACGGTTGAATAATTTGATGGCGATGTGCGCCTTCAAATGCATTTTGTGTCATACAAGTGGTGATGTTTGATGTAGGGGCGTGACTGGTCGCGATGAGCCGACCTGCAGCTGTGGACTCTGTGGGGGCTGACGATGGGGAGATCAAGGTGTTGAGAGACTATTACAGTGATAGCGAGTTCTTCTTGTCGCCGGAATGGCTGCTGAAAGTGCTGGCTATTGTAAGTATACGTGTCATGTTGTTACTTTTAATCCGACTTCAAACAAAGGAGGAGGTTGTCAATTCGACTGATTGAAGTTGGTTTGCTAAAAAATGCTGTTATTGCTTCGAAATTTTTCATGATGGCGTAAGGTGTAACGGATTTTTTCAAAAACGATTCGGAAAATTCCGATTTCGATTTCCGGACGGATTAATTTCCTAGTCAAAATTGAGCTATTCACAGCACAAGATAATCTTAGTAAGTATGTGATTAATGTTCATTGTTTCACGAATTTATTTATATTATTTTTTGTGTGGTATATGAAAGCAAAACAATAAAAGAATATTCAGACAAATAATTTCAAAATATCAATTTCA
Source organism: Conogethes punctiferalis (assembly GCA_031163375.1). NCBI lineage: Eukaryota > Metazoa > Arthropoda > Insecta > Lepidoptera > Crambidae > Conogethes > Conogethes punctiferalis. The sequence continues at coordinate 1,472,418 of CM062094.1, forward strand.
ATTTTGTTAAGATTTGGATCATTTTGTATTTCATTATAACATAGTTACATTTTTAGGTCTCCGTTATCGCTGTAGGTATCATCATTAGGCCACAGGTATACCTACAAGTAGGTATATCCCCACCCAGGGGATCGAGCCTACCCTGCCTAAACAAGGTTGAAAAGATATTGACTAAATGGAGTTTTAAATTTGTATGGAAACTCCGTACGTAGATGTTGTCAAAATGTCGGTATTTTCGTGCACTGTTTTGATGTGGGCGTCGTGCCAACATCAATCAGTTTTAACTTGGCGGTAGGTACGCACGCACTTTGATTTCTATCGGAAATACCTAGGTAATTTTCTTGCAATTTGTGATAAGTATGATATCGTGAAAGGCAATCATCAAAAGTAGGCATAAACCACAATAAACTGCATGTGGTTGGGGCATACGATACCGACGTGTGTGTACCTACCGACCTACTTAGTAAATAAATAAATTCGACAATAAATAACGTAGGTACCTGCTTACTGAATTTTGAGTTTTAACAAACTTCGAAATGCATAGGTATGAAAATCTTATTCGTAATGCAAGTTTAGACTTCCTCTCCAAAGAGATTAGGTAACTAATTAAATGCTAAGTAGGTACTGCCTATAAATCATAATAGTACCTACCTACGTTTGAAGCGGTTGATGTATTTCAACTTCATCAACAGTTGTCTTTTTTTCGAATTGACATTAAACGAGGAAGCGGAAGTTACAAGATTCAAGATAACAAAGAGACGATCGTGTCGCGGTGTTGCAGATAGTTTCGATCGCGTCGTCGGCGCTGTTCCTGAGCGGAGGCTGCGCCGGCGCACGCGGGCTGGCGGCCAGCGGCGCGGTGGTGGCGCTCGCCTGCGCCGCGTCCGGCGCGCTGCTGTGCGCCGCCACGGCTGCGCAGCTGCCGCAGCGCGCGCCCAGGGCATGCTTACTCGCCGTCAGTACGCTGCATGACACATGACACCCCCATACTAGCGGCGCGGTGGTGGCGCTCGCTTACCTACCTCTTATCTCATTAGAACCTCCTGCCTCTTATCTCGTTATCGCAGTTTAGAAGCATCGGATGTGATGCGACGTCGCACCGCAAACTTCGTCATATTTATCGGATTTATCTCGCAGCAGCGTCACCGCCCTGGGGCATGGCACCGCCCTGTAGCATACACTTGCATTCATATCTTTCTAAACGATTGAGCAGAGTCCCTAACTGAGCGAAGTCTCAAACGATACAAAACAAAACAAGGAAGCGAGACAACCACGCAGGCCGGGTTCCCATTACGCCTCTCTAAGGCCTAAATGGCATGAAAAATGCCGGGCTCAGCGAAAAAACCGGACTCGGGATAATGTGAATAGCTTCATACAATTTGTACCGCCACTAGGCCTTCCGGCAATTTTACCGGACCGGCAAATCTGCCGGTCCGTCGTAATGGGAACCCGGTCTAACAAGATTGGAGGAAGCAGGTGAAATAGTTCACAACATAAGTGGACGCATCACCCGACTCGCAAGTCGTCCAATCCACCTGAAAATAAAGATTATAGTGTATTGTTGTTATTATTATTAGGTTTTCAAATGCAGTTGGAGTAAGCAGCTAGGTACCTAATCTAATTTGATCTTATAATTATAATTCTAATTGAGATACCGCGGTTATGTGCAGATTAAACACCTACTATTGTCCAACTGTGTACTTACATACCTATCTGAGTAAATATTGTGTTTTACTTCGCAACTGTAAGCGTAATTATGTGCTTACATGGTTTTAATTAATTAACTTGTCCTAGCGGAGGACTTCTCAGTAGGCTATCCGGAACTTATTGACAAATGTTGATACTAAGCCCGAGTTTGATAAGAACTAAATACCTACCTACCTATAATTCTATGACTGTTCTGAAGACTGAAAGTTCATACTTCTAGAGACCTTTTTAAATGCGTATGCATTGCAGGACCTGATAATTTCAACCGTGATGGGTGTCCTGTTGCTGGTGACCGCAGTTCTGAGCATGGTGTTCTGCCCCTTGAATAACATCCCAGGATACTTACATGGAGTAAGTTCGCTTTGACTGGCTTTGAAGGGCAACCCCTTAGAAATTAATAAAGATAGAACGGGCGGCCTTGTTTGCGCTAAAAATGTGATTGTGGACGCGCATGCTTCACTACCGGAACATTGACAAAGATACACACGTATCATCATCAGCCTTGATCAGAGTCCACTGCTGGACATAGGCTTCTCCCAATGTTCGCCATACACGTACCTATCTCTCAAGTTAAATTAGATTGTTCTCCTTGAAACGAATGTTAGAAAAAAAACACAAACGACCAAAACTAAAAAGCGATAAATAACGTAAGTAATTCTATCCTTAATACATACATAATTATTTAAATATTACAATTATCACTTATTTTTGAAGTCGGTGCCAGCTCTAGGTAGCTAACGTAGGCTGTTGTTGTATGACGCGCGCGGCCGGCAAATCCACACGACAATATTTGTTTGGCTGGCACCGACTTCAAAAATAAGTGATAATTGTAATATTTAAATAATTATGTATGTATTAAGGATAGAATTACTTACGTTATTTATCGCTTTTTAGTTTTGGTCGTTTGTGTTTTTTTGAAGTCGGTTTAATTTTTTTTAAAAAATAATTTTATTTCTCTATTTTTAGTTGCGTTAATGTGCTGTGACCTTGAATAAGGGCTAATTAAGAGTTTTACTTAGGAATGAAAAATTTTGCTTTAAGTCGAGTGAAGACTTTGTGATCTAGAATCAAGCAAATCACTTGCCAAATCACCTTCCCTATTAGCCCTGCATAAGTACATACTACTACCTAGTTCCTATCGACCAATGTCAATACTGTTCCCTAACTCTTAACCGTTAAGGAGTTCTGTGGCTTCATCATCAGCACCAGATGTTGACGCCCGGAAGCATATACCTGAGTAGAATATGATAACGTAACAAAAACACCATATGAGCATACAATTTTCGGTTGTTGCCCTCAATTTCTCCAGGATCCCATCATCAGATCCTGACTTGGTGATAATGGGACCACCTCGAAAGTGTCTTCTGTCGAACAAAAAAATTTTTTTTGAAATCCATCCATAATTGACGGAATAATCGGTGAACATACATAAAAAAAAAAAAAATATTATACATACAGACGAATTGAGAACCTCCTCCTTTTTTCGAAGTCGGTTAAAAATACATAGGCACCTATCAACCTCAATGGCAAATGACAAGTGCCTGATTTTTGCGTGTGTTGTTCTGGCGGGCAAGGTGGTCAAACCGACGTTTTGTAAATGTTGCACAATAGTGCAAGCTATTATTCTGTGGGGTAACCTATAGCATTCGAGGTAAAAAATTCATCGGGATTTTTACTACCTATGTAGGTTCTTAAATGTGCACACCAGCACATGGCAGTTCTGTGTGGTACTCACCTATACGCTAATGTAGTTGTCGGTTCCAGCCGCTAGGCATAACAAACGCGGTGCTGGTGACGGCGAGCGCGGTGCTGACGTACGCGGCGGTGACGCGGCGCATCGACGCGGCGCGGCCCGCCGTGGAGCCCCGCCGTCCGCAGCCAATCGAGCAGGAGGCCTAGGGCGCTCCGCCAGAGAAGCGTTACGCTGCGTCACTATAAATTGTTTAGTTGCAGTCCAAGTTGTAAATAGTTTAATTCCCATCGTAACATGATCGATCAGTGATTGAGTGAAAGTACCAGGAGCGCATAGTCACGTAGGAAGTATATAGGTTGTGTTACAGTTATGATGATACTTAATTTCGACAAGTCTTAGTAGAAGACCAAATTTTTTGTCTAAGAGAAATCCATATGCTTGTGGTCTTTGTCAATCAATCAGTCATTGATCCAGTTGCAATGAAAATTTGACATTCTGCAACTTAGTTGGACATTCTGTGGGTAGGGTAGGTCTACCCACCTGGTGAGGACACCAGTGATAAAATAAATAATTTATTTTAATACCCTTTCTATACCATTGTACTTAACTTTTTTATTGCTAGACAAAAGTGACCTTGCTAACAAACTAAAAATTTAAGTAATTCTACATAAAGTCCAAATTCAAGTGAGTCTTATTATAATTATGTAAGGACTTTGTTTATTTTATGTTTTTTAATAAAGACTTATCAAATATTATTTTGTTTATTAATCCTACCTCTAAATTGTGCCACCAATGCATATGTACTAAAATCAGGTAATTTAATAAAATATTTACTTAACTGCTTGGTACAAGTGAGCTTTGTACATGCAGTTCCAAATATTACCTATGATAATACATGTCCATTGTACATTGTATTGAAGAGATTGTAAATGATAAAAAAGAAAGAAAAGAAGCCTTGTTTTAAGTTTTTAATTTTATTTAACAATTTATATGAAGTATAAAATATATTAATAACTTATAGCTGATTTGTTGAACTGTACATTTCATAAATTTGAACTATAAAAACCAACACCATTTACATGAACAACAACTTACTATCTGCTCTTATTTGAGGCAAAATATTGTTGTACCGCCTCCACCACACTGTCGGCCTTAGGCCGGGCCGCCACACCCGCTATGTCCACTCCAAAGTTCTCTATCTTGTGGGCTGTTGAATTACCAATTGCAAAGTGTGGTATGTTGGACAGCTTGTTGCTAAATGTTTTCAACCGCCTGTGCACATACTCACACCCCGACGGACTAAAGAACACTAAGCAATATGGTTCATTCTCAGACTCATTCAATTCCAGCAGTTCCTTGAGCAAATTCTCATTTTCTTTTGTCTCGTACACTGTCAATCCATCCACAACAATCCCTGCTGTCTCTAATATATTTGGCAGGGTCTCCGACCTCAAATTGCCACATGGAAATAAGAATTTTGCTTGTTTTGGATTTTCATTGCTAATAATGTTTGCAAGGTTCTCTGCATTGCCCGAAGTCGCTCCAAGAGCCTCGACGCCCAACATTGAAATCACTCTTTGGCGGCTCACTTCTCCTACTGTGTAGATTCTTCTTGTGTTCCACATCACAAATTTTGAAGGGTCCCAACATTTGGAGACGGCTTCTATCGCTCTGGGACTGGTCAGTATGAGGCCGTCGTAATTCTGTTGAAGTTTCTCATTCAGCTGCTCAGTATTCATGTACGTAAACTGCAACGGCTCCACGAAAGTCACTTCGATCTCACTCTCAGCGAAAGCTTTTTGGTAATCTTCCGACACACTTTTGAACAAAATTGCTTTTTTCATTGCGATTATCTGACGTCGACAAACGACGCACTGAGTTCTTTGTGTTGATTTTCTTATTACTGCTTAGTACCGGTGACCCTGTAAATACAGGAAATTGAATGAATTTGTACGTATCGTGAGACAATTATAGAATGATAATTATCGAGGATATAAAACTGGTGAATAGCAATAACTACTATTGTGTAATCTTATAGGAAAATTATTTCTTAATGTTGACTATAATAAAGTAATTATATCCAAAAAGATACAAACATTTTGTGGAATTTAGTCGTGTTTACAAAGTTTATTTACAAATTGACTTTTAATTTAGCGAATGACATAACATGACGTTGACGTTGACATGAGTGTACGAGATATTTTTTTAAATTGGCATTTCATGCATGCTTTTGTAAAGCCGTGCGTTTTGTTAATATGCATTTAACCGTTTATTTCAGTTCGTCACAACATACCTTTTTTCTAAAAAATGCTTACTGCACGTAGAAGAGAAAAGAAAATCAGCTGTCGCTCATGCCTTTACGTCACCGATCATCATACAATCTGTTTTTGAAACGTTTTGATAAATTATTTTTTCTAGTTTACCATTGTATATTAATTGAACAACGTGAACTTATCGTGTCCAAGCTGGCGTTAGTGTTATGTGAAAGTTTGGATGCAGGCTTTCGATGCCACTGAGCGGGTGCGCAAGCGGGCTCCTGTTGACGGCGGTGGTGGCCCTGCTGCTGCTCCCGGCGCAGTACTACGTGCCGGACCTGTACTCGGGGCTCGAGGAGGTCGCGCCGGTGCCCGAGCCGCCGTCGCCCGCCGCCGCCGCGTGGTTCGACCTCGCCTTCTCCCACCTACCTCCGCTAGACCTTTTCTTCACACTATCGCTTATCGTTATAGCAGTCTTCACGTATACTTGCGAGTGGATACAAAGGAAACTAATGGAAAGACGGATAGTGAAGGTACTGAATGATTTGTTGATAGGTATAATGGGCTCCGCGCCGTTTCTGGAGACCATCATCACGTGGGTATAAAAGAACTAAGGGAAAATCATGAAACGGGCAGCAGCGTTTACCTGGGTACCAATAAAACCTAGTGTGGTCACCAACCCGCCTGCCAAGCGTGGTGACTAAGGCAAATACCAAATGTCAATTATTATCAATGGGGGAGGCTTATGTCCAGCAGTGGTTTATTTGCAGGCTAATGACGACGAATGAGTACCTACCTCTACCTACATGTCATTACATTACATAGCTACATACGCTTGCCGTAGTTTTTGAGCATGTCATGCAGCTGACTAATGAAATTAAATTGACGACGTTCCATCGACCTAGCTACCAACGATGCTGCAAGCCACCCAATGTTAGAAGCGCAAGCCGAGAACGCAACTGGTTGTCGACGTTGAGATGATGATGATGTTCGCCGCTTAGGGCACTCGTAGGTAGGCCGGTACAGCCGACGCGAGATGAAATGTTCAGACGGTGTTGTTGCCAGCTGAACCAGTACTTGGGCGCGAGCGTGGAGCGGCTGCGCGCGTGGGACGCGCAGCAGGAGCAGCTGGAGGCCACGCTGAAGATGGTGCAGAACGCGACCTGCGAGTACAACCTGCTGCTGTACCTGCTGCTGCGCCAGCACCGCTGCCTCGCCGCGCACAACCAGCCGCCCTCCAACTGCTTCTTCGATAAGGACTTCGCGGACGATCTGCCGTTCCTCCGCGGCCCCGCACTGGACGCGCAGGCTACTTAGTTGACGAGTTATTTATATTATAGTTTTGGATATTTTGAGTGTGTTTTTGTTTGTGCTATGCGCTCCCAGTGCACTTTGAAGCCAGTCTGCACAGCGGACAAAAAATATGACGGGGGCAAACGGGGGCAAGAAACCACCTGATGGTAACTTCACATGTTTAATACGTGTTTCTACATAGTTTGCTTTCCAACAGTGACTTATAATGAAGTAGAAGGTATTTCACTCACTGGGTATGTACCTATTCAGATATTATTATTTACAAATATTTTTCAATTTACACTGACAATGATATTTTTAATGAATGCTATCAGAGTGTGAATATTTTCGTAGGTTCGGAACATAATTGGTATGTGGATACTAAATCCTAAATAGTAAAGAGGGCGCTTAATATCGGAACACATAGAGTTGCTCATTTATAAACCCACCTACCTACAATTTATATTTTTAATTTTATTAAATCAATTTATATTTCATGAATTGGCTAGCAATATTCGTTACGTCACGTCTTTGTAAAGCCTTAAAAGTTTATTTGAAGTAATCATGTTTTAACAGCTTTGTGATAGTAAACATTCCCATTTTAGCTTTGCAAAGAGACAAAATACGAGTCGAATTAATGGACGTAGTCACTAACCTATTCATTAATTTGGTGAATAGTCTTCAATAGAGAAAACGGATTATCTGCACCGCGTGTTAGCGGGTAGGGTTCGAGGTTGTTTGTTTAGTGGCGAGTCCTCTAACTATCGAGCCCTCTTGTGGAGGCACTGCCCTAGAGGCCCGTGGGCGTTGAAAAACATTACCCAACAATATTTGCCTTTTCCGTGGAATTGTTCAAATTATAATGTTTGAGTAACGAAACGGCCGGCCAACCCAAAGGTAGAAACGGGTCTAAAATTAGAATAACCAGTGGCGGTTTTTCGGTTTGAAGTATTGTTTGTTCCCAATTTAATTTACCCGGAAGACCGCTTCGTGAAAATAATATTATACTTACCTATTCATTTACTGGATTTAATTTTAAGTAATATTTAGATTTCGACGCTACATACCAATGCCTACCTACGTACCTACCTACTGATTCCCGACTTACAGTCCAGCATGTCGTAGATACATAGTTATAACGGTCCGATTTTCGGAATTCTCGTGTAAGCGCCTATTTTGCGTTTGCGTGAGGCAGGTTGTATTACCTTAGGTTACTAGTTCCGCCAACCCAGCTCATCCAGAAATTCCAGCAGGTGATTCAGCTAGCCGAAAATGTGTTGGGCTAGCCAAGGTATTTCGTCCGTTACGCTGCCACACCAGGGCCTCTACCACCAAAGTCGAAAACGATCTTTCGTTGAACGGATCGCGTACTTTTGCACCAAAAATCCCTCCCATTTGTCCCTCCGCATTCCAAAAGAATGTGTCGTGGAGATGGATCAATCGGGCCGTTTAGTTAGGGGGCCTTTGGAAATTGACCGCTGTTTCCGAAATCTGGTTAATAGGTACAGGTACTCATAGGAGTAATAGAACTAGGATAAGATTTGTTTATCTTTGTTTCACTTGGCTAGTAGTAGTAGGTGTACAGTCGGTCAATCGATCATTCACAAGGCGTTCTCCTGTTTGTCCGCGGTACGCGCTCCTAATCCCTGTTTGTACAAGTCCCAACAACTATAAGTCTTTATTAGCCCGAAGCAAACTTCCCCCACTTTATTGCCACTGATAGGCCTTTGTAAACTGTTTGATTGTCCAACTGGTCTCAATCTGTACAATTTGCCGAACTGATCAAATAAACTGACAACAATAATTGAAAGGGCGAACTAGCGAAGGCGGACGCGACGGGAATACAGAGTGGTTCATTAGGAGGGATCATATTTTAGAGACGTCGCAGAGCCCGCATACGCAAGATGTTCTATACGAAAGGTTAGTTAGACGTGACGTGAGCCCTTAAAGGGCACGTCCTAGGTGGGCACGCGGAGCGAGCAAATATAGAGCGAAAGGAGGCAGTGGCGATCGTGCTCGCGGTCCGACTTTACCCTCATCAGTCTGCGTACGTCCCTTGCTAGGCATAGGCCTCCCTCAATAATGATTGTCATTTTGGGATTGCCTTAGTCACCACGTTCAGCAGACGGGTTTTGGTGGTTTTATTGGTACCCAGGTAAACACTGCTGCCCGTTTCTTGATATTCCCTTAGTCATCTTCTACGATACCCACGGTAGGAGATGTCCAGGTTGGGTGTACCAGCCTGCGAAATAGTGATCATAACTTATAAGTTCTTTCATAGATTTCCAAGAGATTTTTCATAGACCTTGGAGTTTCAACGCCATCTGTTGTTAATTGGTGGAACTAGTGATTATGTAGTGTTATGGAGATATAAATGGATTAATTTAAAAATATCTTCTGCTTCTCATAATGGCGGCGAGACATTGTGAAAGCGGCTTTATTACCGTGACCTTCTGAAACGATTAAAATGTCCTTTACACGAAGCATCTTACGAGCCGGCATGGCGATGGCAACTGACAGGTGATTGGCTTTCTTACCTACTTGGCCGTTTTTCACAGCGACTTAAGTTTCTCTTTCGCTTTCCATTAGGCGTAGGGTCGCTATTATCATGCGCTACTAAAAAAAAATAAAAGTACCTAAACTTAATGTTCTGTTCCAAGCGTCGCTATCGCACGTGTAGCGCGGCTCACGTAGGACCCGAGGGAGGTCTCGATCCCACATGCGGTTTCTGGATAAATGATTCGTCGCGGCGTAGTATGTGTTCAATGTTTTTGCCGATTTGCGGGCGGCTCGGTAATCCGTTTTGCTCCGTAAGGTCTGCTAGATATTCACAGTCTATTTTCTTTTATCCGTAAAGAGGAAAGAGGTTGGGTAAGTGACTCGCAGCTGACGCGTGAAAAGTTTTAATGAGGTTTTCAGCCGTACCTTGTAGTCTCCGAGGAGCGCGGAACACCGAAATGATGTTAGAATGGTTTCCGTGGTAAACGGCCGCTGTTTCAAATTACATTTACTGTCGTTTATCAAGTCTGGAGACTACTCGCTTGTAGTAGATTTGCGGATTTTGTGAAACTTGTATTACCTACTATAGTTTTAAAAGGCTAAGTCTGATTCTCTGACTTTATGAAGCGAATCACTAGCAGTGGCAATCGCGTACGGGAAATATAAGTTCTGGAAAGTTTTCAGAAGTGTATTATTTTTTATACCATTATGGTGGTAACAAGCTACGGCCAGCCTGATGTCTGCAACACCAGGGATATCACACGCGCGTTGTCCACCCTAACACCCGGCTGCCGATGCAGCAGCGGAAGCAGGCAGAAGCCGATCCTGAGGTCATTAAGCTGCGGTATTCTATAAGGTGGGTACTTCCCCGGGGAGGCAGCTCAATTCGCTATACCTCTCTTAATTCTTGACGCGTAAAGTCGCGAGCCATTTTCGTAGGCGACACCTACTTAACGAGCGCTGAACGCCAGCGGCTCCGTCCACTAAATAAACAACGCGACATCGGATATTTGGGCCTTTTTACATTTACCCAGCCGCGGCAATGCGACGCTAATGACGGGCCGATTGTGATTTTATTTCGACGTATTTTTTATTAAGCTTTGATGTTTTAACAGTGATTTAACTTCTTTAAGTGTCAGCTTTGACTGCCGTTGATCTAATGGTCGGAGAGTTAGGTCGAAGAAATTACTTCCCATGGTAGTATTGAGTATTGGCCATAGTTTAGTAGAAAACGACAAACTACTACGAGTATGACATTGTGATGTTGTGATGATGGCAGTAGGTTTGATTTGTACCCAGGTAAACGTTTAACTTCGGGGTATACCTATCAATAAATTGTTTATGGCTCAACTTTCATTGTGTAAATTAAGGCAAGTTAATAACTGGTATAAACCATTCGTCTTCGCCCAGTCGCAGTACATCTTTCCTTTTGTTCGGGCTTTCATTGAATGTCCTATATATTATAGACAAAAATAGGTTGTATTATATCCCGGTAACCATTGGTAAGCCGAACTTTACGGCGGTCTGGCGCCTTGACGGCCCCGTACCCGCAGCTACCGCGGCCGGCAGGTATTCGTATCTCCTGTAATACCATCCCTTGCTTCATGCTCCTTTACTTTGTCACTTTTACGATCGCGAATGCGACGCTTTTTCACAATTTTACGGCTCTTTTCCTGAATTTCTTTGTCGAGTTTATATAAAATTCTTTGTTAACTGCTAATAAAGCAGTAGTTTTATGCATGAAAGGGAAATAAGCGCAGCATACAGTGTTGTTTTGTGTAAGAGATATTTCTAAATATTTTATAACTGTTGTACATCTAACCTTGTGTAAATTACTTGGTATTACAGTCCGTTGTTGAAGAAATGCAAAGTTAGTGTTTAATAATGTACACTAAACTGGACAATAAAGCTAATTACGTAACTTTTGTTTCATGTAATATAGGCATCAGTTTTAAATATTTATTATCTTCTTGAATTTATTAGGTATACTATAAAATGACAATAAGTGTCTACTATTTAGATAGATAGATTCTTTATTGCACACTGAACAGTTGATTTAAATCTAGATACAAAGACAAATGAGGCAGTCTTATCTTTGGGTAGAGGATAATTCAATGAAGGAGTAAGTGCCAATTGACGAATGTCGAGACTTGTACTTTAGTTGTCTTGTCATAGTGTTTTGTCTAAGAATAACTTAATAAAAAACTTTATTCCTAGTTTGAAAAGACTTAGGTGATCGATTTCCACGAGTTTACTCATAGATAGATAGGTACAAAAAGGCTTACAGTCTTAATTTCGTACGCTCTTGTAGGTAATCGGAGAGCCAGTAGGAGGGCCATGATTGAATGCCTGCCCTCACGTGATTCTATCACGTTACGGAGGCTCGGCCACTGTCCGCGTGACGGGTCACCTTACGGCCCCATAAGAGTGACCCACACGTGTACCGACCACGTGCACGGTGCGTCTTGTTTTCGGAATCCGTAGTTATACAGGTCTTCGATAGTACACTATCAACATATTATCTTAATGATTTACTTAGGGATGGTAATAGAAATGGTGTTAGGTTTAGGACCGTCCGTTCATCCATTGTTCGTAAAGGTGGCTAGACTATTATGTGAGGCATTTAGAATAATAAATACGGTGATTGTTGTGTGTGTAAGAAAAGTGCCTGTAATTAAATTACTTTAAGCCGAATTGCAAATGAAGCAAGAATATCCTTTTGATTTTTATCTAAAATAAGTGATAAAGTTCAATGAATTTAGGCAATTCTTATCACAAAGGCTACTCTAGTAGAAGCGTGAAAATCAAATTTGATTGTCGACAGTCGAAAAAAAGCTGTTTCAAGCCTCGTTATGAATTTCACAGGGCTTAGAATAGAATAGAATATATTTATTGCACCATGTTTATAGATAGTTAACATACAAGACAATACACCCCAAAGTTCATCCGCGTTTTAATATGGTCGGCAATATTTGATACTTACTAGCTGTGCCGGCGGCGTCGCACGCGTGGATATCGGGTTTCAAAAATAGCGGACATCCATAAAATGGTACCTAAATTTTAAGTTAGACCTCTAGCAATACATTGGTGAAAACCGCATTTGATTCCATGCAGTAGTTTTTGCGTGATGCGCGATCAAACATGCAGATAAAAATTTCTCCCTGCTTCTATTGATTGCAGCGTGATGGAAAGTATACTAGAACCTGCCCAGGAGTACGAAGAATAATCGTACCAAGTTTCGTCAAAATTTCCGTCCAGTATTTTTTTTCTATAGCGAACATACAGACAGACAGATAGACAAAAATTTTACTGATTGCATTTTTGGCATCAGTATTGATCACTAATCACCCCCTGATAGTTATTTTGAAAAAATATTTAATGTACAGAATTGACCTCTCTACAGATTTATTATAAGTATAGAAGATTATATTATATACTAAATACAAGATCTAGCTCATTTACCAGCTTGCAGAGATCAGATGACTTCGCTCCACTGTAATAACAAGACCCTGGGCTCGAGTAAGCATTAAAGATTCAAACAACTCTGGCACGACGATCAACTCGCATAAAAGTATCCGGTCATAAACAAAAGTGTTGTCCCTTTATAAAACTTCGTACCCTTAAAGTTAAGGTAAACTGAGGGTAAACAGCACACAAATGAGTAGTGTGTCCAATCTTAGGCCGTAACTCCGCCGAAGGGAGTTGTATTTCATTTACTTATTCAAAAACTTCGCCCCTTCATCCCTTTATAGGAGGAAAAAAACAGGATACAAACTTAACTTATTTAAGTTGCGCAGATAAAGATTTATTTGTGCCGGGGCGAGGACAGGGGCGGGCAGAGCGCGCTTAATGGCCACTTGTCCGGGTGTAACGTCTGACTCATGTGAATAATTTTAATGGTAGAGACATTTCGATCGAGTTTCGGTCATAGTGGCATGTGGGAAGATGCTAGCTTTGTATGTTCATCTGTGCCGTGTGATAAGTGATAGTCAATAGTCCAGGAAAATATTATCTAATATATTTTATATTAAAACATTTTATGTGCATGTGGTGTGAGTGTTCTTTTTTAAAATTTCAACCAATCCTTACGAAGTTCAGTAATGTTTTAGGAAATAAAATAATATATAAAATATATACACAGAGATAGTAGTTTTTGAGAAACGAGATACGCTACTTTTCTCGAGTTGGCGGTATGAGTGTTCCAGTTTGTTTGAATTGACTATAACTTTCTCCCCATACTTTTCACAAATTTTTGGCTTCACCATTTACTTTTCACAACTATTTCTTAAAACATTACTGAATTTCGTAACGATTGGATGAAATTTTAAAAAAGAACACTCACACCACACCCTCATTAATACATGTTGGAAGTGAGTGGTCGGAATGTACGGCGGGGTACGACTGCCTACTACTTAATATAGGGCGCTACATGACGTATGAAGTGGCCAGGAGATGCATAACAAGCGTGCAAGCAAAACGATTTGAGAGATGAAACGTTATAGTGAGGTGAGAGCCTTCTCAATTTCTAATGTTTTGCTTCAATTCTATATATTTTCTTTCAATTTCTTTCAAATATTTTGATCCGCCTACAGCTGAACGCTTCTTTAATTCGCGCTACATTTCTCCATCCCGGGCTTCCCACGTCGAGCCAATGCCAGCAGTCCATCTTTTGCTTACCTTGCAGAAAGTTCTTGATAACTTGTTGATAATGGAGGTGTCGGATTCACCACGTCGGCAAGGAGATTATCTTCGCCATAAATATGTTGAATGGCCGAACAAAATTGTGGAATGAAATGGAACTGTCTCAGTTCTCTTTCAGTGGCACGTGAGCTGGAATAGATAAGATACTTTCGGCTCTATGAACAAAAGCATGATTAATGTGCTACACAATCTAAAGTTCAGACACATCGTCCGCCTCACAAGCAATTTCTGTCGACTAAACGTGTGCACACATGTTTAAACACAGAAAATAATACTTTTTTTCCTATTCGTCAGACCAACTGAATATCGCAACAACCCGCTATTTATAGACGGACCCATCCACGACTGTCTGTTTCCAGCAATCGTTTCTTCCATATACAAGCAAGCTCTAGAACGAGCTTTTAGCCACGATGTTCTCTGATCTAGCGATCCATGTATTTTTTTGTATAGATAAAATACCTTACCATAATTATATCTCTTGACGTGGTTCAGAGATGAGGAGAATTCTCTCTCCACGGTTCCGCTCCTCTTCTTTTGCTATAACTATATATAAAACACTGTATACTTACATTACGCGTACCGCACCGTGCAGGGTAAATACTCGTAAATCCTTATTTACGCGACTTAAGTAAGGAAATGCTTTTTTCTCATGTTTCCGCCGACTTATCTCAAGCTGGGATTTGCTAAGTCAGTTCCTACGAGCACTTTACCTAGGTCGCTTGAAAAAACAAAAACTTGGACAAAACAACACAGTGAGACAAAGATAAAGTTTAATTTATTATTTATTTCGTGGGCTGCCTCGGGAGTCTCGTGCAGTCTTTGACAAAGTGGGCGATAGCACCCCCTTGTGGGCGCTGGAGATCCAGAAGGGGTCGGTAAAGGGCCTGACTAAAATTGGGGTGCTGTAGTGGATATTATAAAGTTGCTTTTTAATTGTTCTCATGGGCAAAATGTCTCCTTTATAATGAAGTTTTAAAGTCCCGATCAAAACTGTCTGTACACTCTATTTGTATTGATTTAAAGTTATAATGGTTTTTCAACATAATCCATACTAATTTACTAATTAAAATTATAAATGGGAAAGTGTGTCTGTCTGTATGTTTGTCTTTCTTTCACGGCAAAATGGAGCGACGAATTGACCTGAATTTTTAAGTGGAGATAGTTGAAGGGATGGAGAGTAACATAGGATACTTTTTGCCCCTTTCCAACCCTCCGATGAGATGCTGATGGCGGTATAACCATCACGATTGAAGGCGTAGCTAAGTACTACAGCGCGATGACGGGTAGCAGCGTCACCGGAGAAGCTACGCCCTGCGATCCCCAACCTGCCTGCCCAGCGTGGCGATTATGGGTAAAACCTTCAGGCTGCCCAGATAGGCGAACAACTGAACAGGCCTATGTCCAGCAGTAGACTGCAATAGGCTGATGATGATGATGATGGTGGTCAAGTGATTAGTTTAATATGATATGATCTGTTGACTAAAATGTTGCTTAGGTAGGTAGTCTGTAATAAAGAATTTGACTTGTGGCCTCTCTTCTTAGAGAGGTCACTAAACTCGAGTAAAAAAATAGAAAAGTTCATAACAAGACTCGTTCGGAAATTGAACCTTTAGTCCCAATGCCTTCATATGATCCAAATCCTATTGTTCTATCTAATTGTGTCTGGAAGTTTGAGCCTTATGACTTTAAGTGACTCTTACTATGCAGTTATGCTCTATTGGCATATACTGTGTCATATACATTGTGACAGACCGGCGTTCCCGGTCTAAGCATCGTTTGTCTCCCTAAGTGGAGGCAGGCGGCTAACTTTATTACAGGAGCTTATACGCGAAAAATTGCCTCCATATAACATGTTTATAATGCTCGGCGAGTGTGTGTGACACGATCATATTGTGATGGCGGAAACAGTTCAATTAACAGGATAATAGCCCTCAGGATATGGTTTTTAAAGTCCGATGTGGTGAATGATGAAGATGTGCTCCAGCTGATAGATATCATCATCAGCCTATCGCATTCCTCAGCTGGACATAGGCCTCTCCAGATGTTCGCCACTTTGGACAAACACCTGGAAGATTTGTGCACAATCACCAGCCTGGACAGGCGGGTTTGGCGATCGCAGGGCGTAGCTTCTCGCTCCGGAGACGCTGCTGCCAGTCATCGACTTGTGGTATGTGGCTACGCCTTCAATAGTGACGATTATACAGCCACCAGTCGGTTGCGAGAGGCTCGTTAGTTATTCGGCGGGATGTACCACGGGCTGGTGACGGTCGAGCGAAAAGGTATTAGTTCGTCCCTTGCCTACATCCCCAACTTAATTTATTTGTATGTGGCGTTTTATGAACACAGGTACTAAGTACCTACGTCTATCAAGAAGAGTCAAGACACAATACACACACTGTACAAGCATATAAAATTGTCTGCAAGTTGAATATAATACCGTAGTAGCTATATTAACAAACGGATATGAATCAGACCAACGGCTGTTTATGTTCATAGTTTATTTGAACACATACATATTGCTATTGGAAACTGGAAACTGAAATATCCGACTCTATATTAAGTTCTCACGACCTTTGTCGACCTTTTGTTGATCTATATTACTTTAGTTGTGAGTGTTATATCTTGTTTGTGTTTCTCTAGTCTCAGATAAACATTTGTACCTATACATACGAATTTTCAGTCGTATGATCTACAGGTAATGTACACGCGGGAAGCTGATACTAACGCTAATGGACGCTGGTTGTTTACACTACACTAATGAAACGAATGCAGTCAAATGCAAGTGAAGCTATATTAATCTAGGTCACATGAAAAATATGTGCGGTTGGTCCGTACAATACTTGTTGCTGTAGTCATTGATACGTCTCCCCGTAGTCAGTTGTCTACAATGTCGTAGTTGTAGTCAGTTGTCTTCAGCGTCGCAGTCTGTTGTCTTCAGCGTCGTATACAGTTGTCTACGGCGTCGTAGTTTGTTGTCTACGGCGTCGTAGTCAGTTGTCTACGGCGTCGTAGTCTGTTGTCTACGGCGTCGTAGTCCATTGTCTACGGTGTCCTAGTCCTAGTCATTGGTCAACAGCGTCGTAGTCAGTTGTGTACAGCGTCGCAGTTGGAGTCAGTTGTTTAGAGCTTCGTAGTCGTAGATAGTTGTTCACAGTTCTACAGTCGTATTCAAATGTCTACAGTTAGGACAATATACAATTCTTACTCAATTTAGCCGGTGTTATCCCTATAAGCGATCTCTTCCAGACAACTTTAAGTAGAGAATAGCAAGATGGAAACCGTGAGCTGGTGCAGCACAAACGATATCAATACATCCATACATTCCTAACTCTCAACTCACAAACTTTCGCATTTATAATATTAGCAGGAAGGAAGTAGAATTGTATTTCTTGCAGTTATTTAAACCACAATAAATTAACCTTCTATCTCGTATGTTTCCATAGCAACACACGGATCGTTTCTGTCATGAAATTCTTTAAGTAGCCTTACAAGTCTCAGGTACGCCAAGGTCTTAGGAGATTAAAGATTACAGGATTTATTGAATAGTGCTTAGAACAAAACACGGAGAAACGCGCAGGAGCTTACAAGTTAAAATGTACAGAATAATGGTCTCTGTGTAAAGATACACCAGCGGGAGGATTGCGGGAAAGGTATTTAGACACGAATGTGTTTTGTAGACGAAGTGTAAAGACAATGTGATGGCGAATCCCGGATTAACGTAAGCGTGCGTTAGTAGTCATTAATCTGGAGATAATCGCTTAACATTGCTAAATAAAGTACCTGTGTCCTCATTGTATTCCTGATTATCTTATTTCTGTTACAATAGTCTTATTTTATATATAACTTTGTATTGTTAATGGCTAAAATGTAACAGGTATTTGAAAAAAGCACTCGAGTTTCTTACCGATTTCGTTTCGGTAGAACACCGCATTAGGAATCGGTAGTAGCTTTGACGATTTGTAAGTGTTTATTAACCAAAACAAGTAGATTATTTGAGTATCATTACTCGAGTATTGTTAGTTTGTGACTCTGGAATTGGCAAAGTATGGGTTAATGTGTTTACTGGGAAACACATGGGAGTTGGTAGATGTATTGTAACGCAGTTTCTTGACTCTAGGTTGCAATGCAGGAATATTATAATTATATTCATTAAAAAGGAATAGATATTGGATCGACACCAGTTTCGGTCTGTTGTGGTCAGGTACCATTGAGTTATAAATACAAATTACATAATAACATCTTGTATAAAGTAGGAATTTAATGATTTAAGTAGTATCTAGCTAGGCGGTTCGGTCAGGCTTGGTAGAGTGCAGGAAAATCATAAAGTTTATTAAGTAAGACCACTTAAACGTAAAATTTTTACAACACCGTTTTTACAACCATGTCTCGAGTCTTGCTAACACGAAAGTCTCGGGGTTCATAACAATTTTTACAAACTGAAACTCGGATACGAGACGTCCCACACCCTAATAAGCGGTAATTAAGGAAAATTTATAAATTCTTCATTAATAATAATGAAGATTTTTTTATGCGTCAGACAATTGACACCAGCCTCCTGGTCTCAATCTAAAGTTTACATTTGTACCATAGGTAATAGATAGTTCTCCCAAAACATCCAGACACGAGACAATCTACAAAAGTTTATTTTACGATCGGGAATGTACCTTCGGACCGTCCGCGCTTACGCTCTAGGCTCTAACCATTGCGCCAACGAGGCGTCGATAGGAACGTAATGAATTTCCTTATTTTACAAGTAACAAAAAATGATTTTTGTATTATAAACACAAAAGTGTCTTTCAGAAATGTATTATATACATTTCATCAGAAATGTATTAGATATATTTGAATTTCTTCCTGTCTATTGTTCCCTGACTATGCAAAGTTGATTAAACGTCCTTCATCCCATGTCACTGTTATCTTCCTTCCCGTGATTGGAATTGTCTTGTCCTAACATCAATATTGATCTCCAAACCCGCCCTGAGACACGTCAGACTTGATAACAAAGAGCCGACGTCACGAATCGGGAATGTGAAGAGCGAAATGGGGAAAAGAAATATTTATCGGATCTTCAATATTTGCGCTGTCGAACACTTGGCCATTTTCCCGGGGTAGGTTCAACTTAGCACGTTTCAAACAATATCAGCTGGTAGATTATTTAAATTTCTTGGTGAATGTGCTGTATTTTATATTTATTTATGAGCCGTTGCGGAATTGAGAACGAAGCTTTTAAAACTAAAAATATCTATTTCATATTATTTGAAATGTTTTAAGTGCATTATTGTAATATGATAAGTCTGTTTGTTGTTATTCCGATAAATAAAATTAAAATTAAAATAAAATGATATGAATGTGTACGTCGTATTTATTTACATGTATCAAATGACAAATACACAACACACTATATTCTACAACCTGTTAAAATGTAATTTTTTTTCATTGTTTAAATATACGCATTTAATGAAACGAAAATATTCTTTATATACGTAGGTTTAAAATCGCTCTCTTAATCTTTTAAAAGCTTAATCGAAATTAATCTACCACCGATTTGGAAAACTATTATACCGAGAGAGTGTCGGAAGAGGGCAAGAAACCCGTGTAGTTGCTTTTTTAAAAATAAGTACATAATAAACATATTAAACACCCTAACCAACACAAATAGAGACACACAGATGTTTGTACTGCGCGGGGATGAAACCTGCGATCATGACGTCAAAGGCTACTAAACCGTTCGTCAATTATAAAAACCTATTATTGAATTGAGTCAGTGTAAGTATTGGTTATATTGTTGTATTACAACACTAAAGTGGAAGTTATTAGAATACGCTTGTAGCTCTTTGTAACTTAAGCTCCTAAGTCGAGCGAAGAAAACAATGCCCTATGACCTTCTCTCAATAAATTGGCTCCACCCCCGTACGCTTCTTCCCACATGACGAACTTATGGGGGCATTGTGAATCCAAGGCTGGAGTTCAGTCCCCTCTCAAAGGTCTCCAGGTTTCACTTTCCGATATCCTTGAAGTTTCCATCGTTTGATCTTAGCGTTCTATCGTAATTCACAACGGCTGCCCTTCAACGTTTTCCTAACCTAATCCCCTCCGACGGAGCCTGTGAACCATAATAATGTTGTACATTTTCCGCGAAATACCCACAATTTCCTTTTGAGACGTTATTAATTCATTACAAGACGAAGTGCAGCCGAATAAAATATAAACCTCCGCGCAGTCAGGTGAGCCTCGGCTAGGGCTACCGACCGCACTTTTACAACAATAATTAGCCTTTTTTCGCTCGTTACAGACAAAGCCAACAATATGTTTACACTTCAGAACTTTGTCACATTCAACTTGTAAATATTTCCAACTTCATGTCCATAATGTTCAAATGTCATTCGTTATCGAGATAAGGTTCTAAAGTGTATTGACTGCACGCACTAAATTACAGTCGTATATCAAGTTGTCTTGCTGCGTGGACAGCTGATAGATTTCTGATGTGAAATTTTGGAGGCTTAAGCAGGTTTCAAAGAGTCAGCCAATGTATACAAGTATTTCAATGTCTTCCAGTCTATTGCAAAGTTCATTAAATATCTTCCATGCCACGTCACTGATACCTTACAACCTTAATTTGAAACCTGCTCAAGCCTCCAAGATTAGGTACACATAAGTGTTTATACGACTAAGTTCAGACAGCCGGGATAATGTTGTCGACTTTAATGTTAAATATGTATTCAAAACAGGCAGAAAAAGACTTCCCGGATTTTAGAAACAAAAATAGTTTTCTTTTTGTACTTTGCAATCTGTAAAACGCTAGGATGACAGAAATAGAGTTCCTAGAAACATACAAAGTGCGCTTCATATATAATTGTTTCAATATAACACTCATGAAAAAAGAAGCCCGGCAAAGAGTTCCATAGTTTGGCCGTTCGAACTAAGATAGTAGAGTCAAAACATTAAGTATTCTTGATTTACGTATACCTACTTACAGTTTATACTTAAAAATGTATTTAGCAAGAAGCTCCGAAAACATATTTTAGTTAGGTAACAAAATGAAACACAAAATGTCTTTTCCAAAATATTGGTCGTTGTAAGGTAGTTCCTCCTCCATAAAATACCTCCTTATTTTAAGTACAAAACTTGGGTACCCTAGCCTGATCCGCCTCAGCTGATCAAAGACGACGTCGTGTCATAAAAAATACAGACGCAAATGTCCCGGCATCAATAATGCAAACAGTTGGCGGAGATCATACTTGGCCTCAAAGGCTGCGAGCTCAGGGGTCCTTTGGACCTTATCACGTCGGCGGAAGGGTGGAAGTCGAGTGACGGAGGTGCCAAGTTTGAAGTGCTGTCTCGACGGCAGTCCGTAAGGCCGGCTCTACACTAGGGCCTCCGTCAAATAGGGCGCGTTAATTAAGCGACGCGTGTCACGATGTTTGTGTTGGGATAAACGTCTGGATGCCAGTTATAGTCCTTTACATTTTCGATGGATTATTTATAGAATTTTAAATGCACACAAGAGTATACTTAGATAATGCTTCCGTCCACCATTGTGCGAGAGAAGTAGGATAGAAGAGAGGTAGGGCATAGCGTATCTTCGCTTGAATTGAGCCGTTCGTCAGGGGAAGGACCTCCACCCTATAGATACCCGATAGTCGTGTTTCTGCGCTTGAGTGGGTTTCCAGCTCGTGGGGGGTTAGGGTTGGGCCGGCATGACGGTGGCAACTGACAGGTAACTGACCAGTAACTTGCCCGTTGTCACAGTGATTTGGCCTTCTCTTTCGTTTTCCATCAGGCGTAGGAAAGCCATTATGTCGTGCTACTATAAAAAAGGTAGAAAATTGTGTTACGATGCGGTAATAACGATGACGTAATGAACGTAAAGTTTTGATTTCCGCCGACTCTGGTCTGGTCATCTAGCTGTAATTTAAGACATGTATTTGAGTATATGAATCTGAACGATTGTATGACTGTATCATCATCATCATAGCCCAAAATAGATCATAGTGGCGGACTTTGCGAGAGGTCTATGTCTAGCAGTGGACTGATGTGAGCTGATGATGATGACTGTATGATTGTATGTAATTCCAGCAGAACTCATTACATACAGGCTAATGTCGAGCAATGTACATTATTAGGCTGATGATGTTGATGATAATACCTACCCTACATGATAGTAGGGGCATTATACATAGATGATACTGCACGTCGATTTTTGTTGTTTTGAAAGAAAGAAAAAACGTTTATTTAGTGCATAACAATACATGCCAATTTTGTTACACTAAATAAACGTTTTTTGACGTAGCATCAACTGGCAATGTCACAGTGTGAAGGCGCCGTAACGTAAAGCTCGCTGATTCACAAGCAGATAGTGTGCGCATCCCATTACGGAGGGCTGCAGGTGCAAGAGATATGGAGCCCTGCCCGCGGACCTGTGCAGCATAACTGATCACTTATATCTGTCATAACATCTTTACTATTACTTTTTTATTACATAGGTTAGACTTAGCTCGTGCCAGCGACTTCCTTTGCGTGAACAAGTTATTATGATGATTTTTACTTAACCTACTAAATGTTCATAAGTTTTCTTTCATTTTATAAGTGCATATCGGACTAAACACCTTTTGTAAACATTTTCTTTTCAAACTTATTTTTATTAGGTAGGTTTACTAACATGTTACTGTAAAATCCCGACTTACGGTAAATTCTAAGATTTGAGAGTAAACCTTAAGATTTACCATGGTAAAAGCTTGAATGACTTTGTAATCCAAAACGTTTTCTACATTCACTTGGTAAGGCTAAGGAATAAAATTACATTAAAGGCATGGTAAATCTTGAAAACAAAAACTTGTTACTAATATTAACTACTATAAACGCGATTGATCAATTCTGTTATGTTTGTGAGAAGATACATTTATTAACTTGCTCTATGGACATATTCTTTTATAGTTAAACGATTGTCACCCTATAGTTTAATAATTTCACTTCGCGGTGTCCCAAATACGTATAACACGCGAGTAGTTCCGACTTATCCACGCATAAGGAAGACTGATTGGATGCAAAGCGTGGCCCAGTGACCCACTCGTCAGTGCCCCGTGACAAATCCGGGACCCGACGAAAGTGCGCCGCCCTTAAAGGTATCTCAAGGATAGAACCCCATCTGCGAAACGAGCATCAAATAGCAGAATCTTGAAATAATCTTACAAAGGCAGGAAAAACAAAATAAAGCTACACGTAGTGAAGCGTTCGAGTTTCACAATGATGCCTGCTACTTCTGTTAGATTGCGCGTTCTTGTTGGCACTAGAAAATGCATTCAAAACGCGTATTGAATATATACTATTACCTATGGCTGACCAAAGAGACTTTTACTATTACAAATTAGAGGATTTACGCGACATTTTATTATATGGTACATTATGTACCTTCTTACAGGGTCACGATTTGGGCAAGTTGCAACATCCGTGGTCACAAGCAGACTGGAGAGCCGCGGGGTCTTCCCATCGGACGAGCTTATACATCTTCTGCTAGCTTCAAGCTGTAAGTACATAATGTATTACATAGTAAATGTCCGTCTCATCACATCTGAACGTCTAACTAAGTGGCGAGCCCCGTCATCATCATCAGCCCGTGTCAGTCCACTGCTGGACATAGGCCTCTCCTAATGTTCGCCACCTTGATCGGTTATGGGCCTCTCGCATCTCACTTGCCAGCCGTCCTGCGCAAATCGTCACTCCACCTGGCCTGAGGGCGTCCTACATTACCAGCCCCGTCAATTAAGTTTTATTTTATTTTTGTTACTATAACAGAGAAACATCAAGCATAATTTAACACATTTGGACTTGAAAATTTTATTGACACATTAGCCTTATTCCTCAGTTCAGTAGGTTAGGAGACGCGTGACGAATGAAGAAATAGGTAAACAAATGAAATCAAGTAAGTTTTGGTACTTGTGCCTAATTAATTGTCATGGAACAAGAAAGTTTAAATTTCTATTATACAAATAAATTCTTTTAAGACATTTTACAAACCAACCAAATATTGAGTCACTTTTTAAGCGTACACAAAGCCGTTCTATCCTAGATACATTTCTGCGGTACCACCCACCTGCGACCCAATTAATGGGCTTAGACGATCAAAGCGCCATCATGCGTGCGTACAATCAATCTGGATGCTGAACCTTTCCCGGTGGGACGTTTGAACAAATGCTGGTAGCGAATTGTTGTAGTACATAATGAGGGAAGGATAAGGTTGAGGACGGATGTGGGGAGAATGTTTGTTGCTCTGAAGGGAACTTAAATAGAAATCCTTCAAAGGGCAAGGCACTGCCTTGCCTCCACTGCCTAGTCACGACGCAGTACCCCATCGTTCTGATGACGAATGAAACTGTAATGAAATTGAGCGCCTCATTGTGTAGAGAGGGCGTACCCGTTAACATCGGCTACATTTCCGGTAGGGTCAGTTTTGAACGAACTTTTCTAGATTGAATCGAGTCTGGATGTTCATCATTAGCCTACTGCCTTTCCCGTTGTTCGCCACTTTGGGCAAATCCCGGAGGATTTACCTTGAGAGAGGTAGAGCATAGCGAAACTTCGCTCGAATTGAGCCGCCCGTCCGGGGAAGGATCTCCACCCTATAGAATACCGCAGCCAAATGACCTCCGGGTCGTGTTTCTGCCGGTGAGTAGGGTTTCCGGAGCTCGTGGGGGGTTAGGGTTGGGCCGGCATGGCGGTGGCAACTGACAGGTAACTGACCAGTTACTTGCCCGTTGTCACAGCGACTTGGGCTTCTCTTTCGCTTTCCATCAGGCGTAGGGAGGCCATTATGTCGAGCCACTATAAAAAAAAACCATAATCGCCACGCTGGGCAGGCGGGTTGACGATCGCAATCTTCGGCAGTGGTATTTAGCTATGACTTCAATCGTGATGGTTATACCGTCACCAGTCGGTTGCCAGAGCCAAGTTTGTTATTCAGCAGGATGCATCATGGGCATGTGAGCGAAAAGATAATAGGTCGCTCTTTTACATCCCTGGTCTGGGTGTTAATATTCGTGACTCGTGCTCGTCGCCGCTCCACCTCAGTGGAACAGCGGCTTTAGATCTCAGCCTACCACTATTGACAAACGTATATTGCAACTGTCGTTATTGTAGCCCAGTTGGAGTGTAAAGTGAGGCGATGCATCGGACTGTGTTGGATGCAGCGTCGTGCACAGGGCAGCAGATCGAGCCGACCCGAGCGGAGCCGCGCGCTCGGGCGGTACTCGCGCTTGGCCGCGCCGACCCCGGCCGGTGTTGCCAGCGGTCCACTCGCTTTACATCAACGGCAATGGTTATGTAATCCATATAGATAGATAGATAGACATTCTTTATTGTCAAAATCATTTTAATGTCAAAAGGTTATTATAAAGTACAAGACTATATGGATGACAATATTACATGGACATGATAGTCTGCTCGCTTGCGCTTTTTTAAAACGATATTATTATTGTATTATATATTTTAAAAAAGGCTAACTGTCGAGTTTGTTGCGGCACTTCTTCTCGGCAGGCTACACGTCGAAGTGCTGGTAGGAAAAAAGTTTGACGTGCAAAAGTATTACTAGTGAATCTATTTGCAGAAATAAACTATTTTTATTTTATTGCACACCAAACAATTGACTTAAAACTATGTATAGTAGACATTTTGCTGTACAATATAGGCGGCCTTATCGCTAGAAGCGATCTATTCCAGACAACCTTAGGGTAGAGGATAGTTACATAGTAGAGGTTAGGTGAGCTATCAACTGAATTAAATTTTCTAAAATCTTAGGTTATAGGTATAAATAAATACAATATAATATATAGGGAATGTAAAGGAGCGACCTATCATCTTATCGCTCCAAGCCATCCTCACCTGCACGTGGTGCATCCTGATCAATAACTAACGAGGCTCTGGCAACCGACTGGTTGTAGTATAACCATCACGATTAAAGGCGTAGCTATAAACTTCTGCCAATGATTGCGATTGCCAACCCGCCTGCCCAGCGTGGCGATTATGGGTAAAGCTCCTATGTGTTCGCGCACAGTGGTGAACACTGGAGAGGCCTATATCTAGCAGTGGACTGCGATAGGCTGATTATGACGATAATAATATATCCTAGATACCGCTAGAGTGTCGAAGTCGAGAAAAACCTGCGCGAGCTCGACGTGACGGACTGACGCATGAAAAACTAAGGTGGCAACGTGTGATATCGGAGGGGAAAGGGGGAAGCCTGGAATAGAGAAGTAAGACGTGAATTCATCATCATCATCATCATCAGCCTATTGCAGTCCAGTGCTGGACATAGGCCTCTCCAGTTGTTCGCCACCTAGGGCAAACTTCTGGAGGATAATACCCATAATCGCCACGCTGGGCAGGCGGGTTGGCGATCGCAGGGCGTAGCTTCTTGCTCCGGTGACGTTGCTGCCCGTCATCGGCCTGTGGTATTTAGCTACGCCTTCTATCGTGATGGTTTTACCGCCACCAGTCGGTTTGCCAGAGCTTCGTTTGTTGTTCGGCAGGATGCACCACGGGCAGGTGAGGTTGGCTTGGAGCGAAAAGGTGATAGGTCGCTCGCTTACATCCCAGACGTGAATTAGAGGAGACCTACTCATAGCAGTGACCAGGCGAATCAGTGTTGATGGATATGTCAAACTTAAGTTAAATTTTCTCCTGACGTGGAATTAATGTTTTCCTGTGGTGAAAATTTGCCTCTGTTGGATAGGAAAATTTGAGATTATCACAACAAGTTTTCATCATGGCTTACAATTAGTAAATATTCAGAGATTGTGTGTTCGAACTAACGCCCCGCATTTACCCCAAAACCCGGGTGAATTCCCCATTCATCCTCCTCGGCCGTCTTACGCCGTCAGCGGGCTTAATAAATGACCCGCGCGGCCGGGCCCAATATTTCAATATTCACCGTGACGTGTTATTAATGACCCTCGGACCTCTGTAATGTACACAATTTGACGCGGGTGCGTCTGCAAAGAACCTTTCGGCTTTCAATTTAACTTGTCGCAACGCACAAAAAGCTATTTCATAAAACTTGAGGAATTATTTTTCTTGAAGCAAGGTCGATTAGGCTCGTATACCTAAACTAAACCTACTTTCGACTACCGTACAATGCTTTGAATGTGGAAGACCGGTTGAGTTGGAGAGACATAACAAGATGTGCTGCAGCTTTGAAAGAGAGCGGTGACGGTAACCAACTCTATCGCTGCCCGGAGCCGAGGTAGGGGTACTTGCTCCCCCGTACCAGGAGTGCCAACCGCATGTCATCTGCAGCTGGCCAGGGCAGGCAGGGACGCGGCCATGTACTTCTGTGCTACCCGTATCCCAGCCCACTGGCGACATAGAGAGGTTTATTGGATGGCCCTCCCATTCTGGGAGGTGTGAGTCTCACACTGGCGTCTCAATTGGCGTGGCGCCAATTCCGATTTGGCGTGAAGGTGCCTAAAGAATTCCCCTCCTTTAAAAAGGCCTAATTTCCCTAGTCTGTAGTAGGCTTTATAGCATTAGTGCCTTGGTAGCCTTGGTGTCTGTAGCCCAGCCACTTGGTGGGACATTGAGTTGTTGATGTTTAAGGTCTCTTACCATGCCCATGACAGGCACTATATAGCGTCGCTATGCCAGGAGGAAAGTACGGTTAAAGTTTTATTTCATAGAGACTGCTCCTCGCCTGATGTAAATTGAAAGTGGAGCCTATGTTGCTCCGGCAACAGACAAGTCTTTCCGAACCAGCTACGACTTGGGAACCTTCAAGAAACGAGCGTATTAATATTTAAATGGCCGGCAGCGACCGTAAACTCGATTAGGGTTGCGATTGGACACCCGTCCATGGGCGGTGTCGACTGCTTATCATCAGGCATCACACTTGTTTGTATGCCGCCTCTCGCATAAAAAAGTAGCTGTAAAAAATAGTAAGTTGAGCAATAACCAACTGTAAAGTGCGAAGAGTCGAAATTTTTCATTGGACTTTCCGAAACTTTTTGCGGGCGGCGAAAGAAAATGTTCTTGATTTTATGGCAACTTATCAAAGGCCCGACAAAATTTGCAAACTCCGTTTAAAATAAATTATTCTCTGTAACTTTAAATCATTAAATATGGATGTAGCTAGGCTGGGAAGTCGTTTTAAGTTAGTCCCGATAAATAATTGTAATAGAAATCTTTAAGAGAGGTAGGGCATAGCAAATCTTCGCTCGAATTTAGCCGCCCGTCTGGGAAAGAATCTCCACCCTATAGAATATTGCAGCCAAATGACCTCCGGGTCCTATTTCTGTCGACGAATAGGTGGGGGTCAGTATCCGGAGCTCGAGGGGTGAATGCTGCAGCCGGGGGTAAGGTTTGGGCCTGCATGGCGATGGCAAATGATTAGAATGATGAGAAATGAACAGAATGATTAAAGACTGGTCTGTATCGAAAGAGATGATGATGATCATTAATATCATCATCAGCCTATCGCAATCCACAGTTGGACATAGCCCTCTCCAGTTGTCAGCCACTTTGGGCAAACACCTAAAAGCTTCATCCAGTCTAGGCTTTCAGCTGATTGAATTTCCAAGCGCATTTGAATCTACTTCTAATTTGTCCCGTCGTCTGAGGGATTGATAGCTCCAAATGAGCAGTGAATGTCGTCGGAGGCTCGTCCGCTGCGCCTAAGCCGCTTACCGTTAATGCGAGAATTGATCAGAATGGGCCGAGCTATTCTGGAAATTACTTAAGCAGTTAAGTTGCAAATTGCAATAGAAGTGTTTTGTACTCGTATGAGTTTTGGATAGATGGAGAGGTCTTTCTTCACGGTGGGCATCGGCAGTGCTGTGCCCCTGGATTGCTGCTTAACATCAGAGATGACGCCTGTTCGCCTGCCTAATAGCAATAAAAAATCATAGATAATCTTTATATCACATTATACTTAACATTTGGACCTCACGACCGCTTACCATCAGGTGGAGTGAAGTCAAACTGAACGTTATTTTTATTTATAAAAAAACAAAGTAAACAGAAGAGCATCGTCTTTTTTAAAATAAGTTTTCTTTAGTTTCTTATTTTAGCCAAGTCAGAGTGAAAGCACTCTAAAAATACTGAAAAATACTAGTAACTAACTAACTCTCAAGCTAAAATCTATGGAGCTTTTTAGGCAGTAGCGCCTACACAATATAACCCTCTTTAGGTAAAAAATAAAAAGCTACAATAACTGATTAGATCAGTTCATCTCAGTAGCTTCGTCGTCTGTTAAAGTGGCCACAGTAAGAAGGGTAATTTAGTATCCCAATTTTATTTTTGCTTTTACAACTCTCTAAAGATGAAAGTACTAGACGAGGGTTACTATTAACCTACTTACTAATTTCCTTTGAGAGCTATTTTCGTCGAATGTCAAACGACCTCAAGCCTGTTTGCTTGGCAGTAAACAGAACTATAACAAAGCTAATATTAATAAAATACGCTGACATAAAATATAAAATGGAATGGAGATGTAATAAACCATATGTAGTGATGTCTGTGTAAGATATGTTTAAATAAAGATAAGATAATTTTTTGCAAATTTTGACGACAAGTTTGGTTAGCGGTAGTGAACGTTCGGTTGCCGCACAGTATAAACATTTGTGTTGTGTGCATGACATATAGCTATAGCATATACAAGCCTCGGCATAAATTGGGTCTCGATAGCACTGTCTGATATTAAACCTTAAAATTTGGTATTTTTAGCGAAAAATACGAAAAGTGAAAAAGAAATACAACTTAAACGAGCCGTCCTCCTTTTTGTAAAGGTCACTTAATAAACGAAATCGATGGGGAATTAAAGGTTAGTCTATGTATGATACACATGAACAACTTCATAAACTTACGTAGGTACTTTTAAAGCGGACGCTAAAAATGTCTGTAATTATTTCAGGACAAAGATTAAATGTCACCCATTCCCTACTTACTTCTTTCTATAAAAATTTATGTAAATGGCCTCTAGACACGTCTTAATAATGATATCGGAAAAAGACGTACGACAAACTACTTAATAGTTAGAGATATAAAGGTAAACAAATTTGTGAGTTAGACAACGCACACTGACGCAAAATACATTTGCCATAATATGTATACATGCCGGCTTTTATCCGGAGCTCAGATGATCATTATAAAGTGTTCTGGAACACTCAGACCTAAACAATTTACAAAAGTACTGGATTAGAAATCCGGGACTGCTGGCTCCCACGTCTGAGACCTACGCGCTACATAATGCGCTGTTGAGACCAGCATGATCTGTACGCCTCATTATTTTTACATGAGCGCTAAGATTGGGGACGCTTAATTAGCAACCGCCTTCGCCTCTCACAAACCTGAAAGCGCAGAAATATACGAGGATAGAACCATAAGACCTATCTTTTGTGCGCTAAAAGCGTGACTCGATATTGTACTAAGTATTGTGGATCATTTGCGACAGTTTGGTGAGAATGCATTTCAAAATTTAGTACAATATGCGTCCTGAATATATTTTTAATTGCTCATTACACGGAAAAAACGTTATCCAATTGAAGGTATTTCGAATCTAGTAAAAGTGATAGTTTGATAATGACTTGATGGCCGTTCTATCCCTGATATATTTCTGTGCCCAAACCTGCGCCGCTCACAAAACTGCCGCTCTTTGCTCCCGAGCCATTAATTATGTCCGACTATGTGAGAATCTCGACTCGCCGCAACATTTCATCATTTATTAACAATTCACTTATGAATGGTGTTATTTTTATACGCGGTGACGAGCGTGCTGAGATAAATATTTTAGTCAATTGCCACGCGCCGGCTATTCGCTTTGTAGCGAGTCTAATCCGATTATCTAGCTTTGGCTATGATGTTTATATTCTTTGGAAATAAATGTGATGCCTAATGGTAAGCAGTCGACACCGCCCATGGACACCCGCAACTCTAATCGAGTTTAGGGTCGCTGCCGGCCTTTTGAATGTAAATACACTCGTATCTAGAGGGTTCCCAAGTCGTAGCTGTTCGGAAATACTGTCGCAGGAAGTTGGTTCCACAAAACCGAGACGCGAGGCAAGAAGTTCCTCATAAAGCGTACAGTATATCTATTGTCTGTTGCTATAAGCAGATGTCAATGTTTAAGCGTTATTTATTCCAGCCGTACCACCTAACGTTCAGTTGAGTTTATGCTAATTTTTAGCTGGTATGGCCACATTTTACGTAAACACCCAAACTTAGTTGGGAACAAAGGGGGGTTGGGTTGAGTCCATTCAGAAGAGGCTCGACGTTTGGCTGTTGCCTCCTTCTGTGAGACAGTTATCTCGCAGAAGGAGGCAGCAGAACGAGAGCGCGAGGTAGATCCCTCGGCTCCACCCCAGCGTCGGAGGAGAAGGGGGCGTGCTCGGCGGATTTTCGACCGCCACATGCCCCCTGACGGGGCCCAGCGGGTTGTTGGTGCGGGGGCACCTTCACCTGCCTTGCACGGGTCTCCGTCCCTGTTGGACGGGAGTGGACCGGCCCTCCGGGCCGCTCCTGTCGCTCCCCCCTAGGGGGGGGGCTGGTCGGGCCCGCTGAGGCGGGCAGCGCTGATGGTGCCGCGGCAGTCCTAGTTTTTTCCGGGTCCCGTGACACCATCCCCATAGGTGCTTGACGGAGGGGCCGGGGTTTTTAGTGGGTATTGCCTGCCTCCCTTCCACCTTGAGGCAGGGTGAGTCCCACATACCCCGTCACTCCCCCCGGGTGACGGGGATGCCTAAAAGCATTTTCCCCGGCATAAAAAAAAAAAAAAAAAAAAAAAAAAAAAAAAAAAAAAAAAAAAAAAAAAAAAGAAGAGGCTCGACGTCATCACCGAGGATATTTTTGGAGACGTTCTGATAATGATGCCAATTTCTGGTGAATGTTTACATCATTAATAAATATTCGATTGCATTCCCATTTAAAAGAATGTGTAAGCTATTGTAGGATTAATGCGGTAGTATTAGAAGTGGTAAAATGCGGCGGCGTGCGGGCGCGTTACGGCGCGTAACTCAGCTTCTGCAGCGTTGCAGCACGCAGCGAAGTGGGATACAGTGAGCCATCATCAGCCTAGAAACGTCCACTGCTGGACATAAGCATCCCCCATTGACAATTGCCATTTTAGGATAAGTATTTGCTTTGGTTTGGTGATCGGGGGACCGTTAAAATCTACTTCCAGATATATTTTCTGAACGATATATTTGGGGCTTTTAAGGGAACAGTGAAAAAGCCCTTTTTATCACCGGATGAGTAGAGTAAAATTGCATTGTTTTATAGTGCAAGTCTCAATAACTCGTACGGTGCTTTGTGCGTTTATCTCTTAGCATAAACGGCCAAGCTATGGAACTCCTTGTTTGACTCTTTGTTTCCCGAGACACGTTATCTTCAGGTGTTCAAGACACTGTCTACGGATAATATGCTTTTGGCAATTTTTGGATTAAATACATTGGATTTTAGCATATTTGTCGGAGATTGCTCACTTGGTATAATCACAGTGTGGTCGGAGGCCATAGTGCGATAAACACAGGCGTTTTTAGCGCGGGCCGTAAAGCGCGCGAGTTAGTGGCTCTGCGGAGCGCTGCGCTGCGCTGCCTTAAATCGCCACGGAACAGAACGCTTCGATCTGATTGAGAGGGCCCGCGCTGGGGTTGTTCCAGAATTGCTGAATGCAGTTTATTTACAGAAACACTTTGAGTCTAGTTTCTTTTTTAATATTTTATGAAACAAACGGAAATCATGTTTTGGTTTTGGGTACAAAAAAGAAACAGCGGACAACCCGCCTGTCAAGCGTGGTGACTATGGCAAGTTCCCAAATGACAATTATTATTGGGGGAGACCTATGTCCAGCAGGTGACGTTTGCATGATATTATAGGTTCTCGTGTATATTAACCATGATATAAATCAGTACGTAGGTACATCTCTCTATGGATCATATTATGATTTTTTAAATAATTGTCTCCTGACTTTGACACCTGACTTTGTCTCCTGACTTTATTTATTTATTTAATCTTTATTGCACAAAAGTAATAGTGTACAAAATGCGGGCTTAATGCCGCATAGGCATTCTCTACCAGTCAACCATTGGGCTAAGCATGGATGTAGGTCTTTGCCTCCTGACTATTCTGCCCCAACGGCTAAAGGTCTACGAAACAAGTGAAGTAGGCAGGAGATATAGTACAAATATGTATTCCTCAACACCGGAGAGATCAAAGAAGGTAAAAGTTAAAGTTTAGTGAGACGGAATCGCTAAACGTCGTCGTTCAACTGTTCGAACGAAGCTCGTTTGTAAAACAGGTAGCGGTTTTATAAATTTTATTGGCTGATTTTCCCTAAGTGCTATCTGTAAGTACCTTAGCGTAGGTACGTATTTGAGTACAATATAACTTTGACGAAGGTATCCTTCACGGAGATAAGTCGATTTATTTGAGCCTTAGGGGCTTAAGACTCAATGAAATGTGTCGTAAATCGCTATATCTCTGCCGACGCGACGCCTCGGATACCAACCATTAGCAGGATTTACGGTATCTTAACATGAGACATGTGTGCTCTATCTATTTGGGTATATGGAATCATTGGTGCGAGTTTTATTTTATTAGATAGATAGCACACACAACAAATAAGTACAGCAAAGAAAAAAAAACAATAGCAAATAAGACAAATACATTCGGGAAAATTTATGAAAAGTTTATTTTATAGTAGCTCGACATAATGGCTTCCCTACGCCTGATGGAAAGCCAAAGAGAAGCCCAAGTCGCTGTGACAACTGGCAAGTAACTGGTTAGTTACCTGTCAGTTGCCACTGCCATGCCGGCCCAACCCTAACCCCCCACGAGCTCCGTAGATTCTACTCACCAGCAGAAACACGACCCGGAGGTGAATTGGCTGCGGCATTCTATAAGGTGGAGGTCCTTCCCCGGACGGGCAGCTCAATACGAGCGTAGATTCCCTACGACATACCTCTCTTATAGCGAGTGTTATTAATTGGTGTTTTTTTAAGGTTCCGAAGTATAGGGTGAAAATGAGTAATATTACTAAGACTTCGCTGTCTATCCGTCTGTCAGTCCGTTTGTTTGTCACCAGGCTGTATCTCTAGATAGTTGAAATTTTAACAAATTATGTACTTCTGGTGCCGCTATAACAACAAATATAAATACAAAATAAAATAAATATTTAAGGGCGCTCAACAAACGTGTGTTTTTGCGAATGTAGAGTATACGGCATAGCTAAATGTAGTCAAGGAATGTTCTCTACACGGTGACTGCAATGTCACGCACGCATGATTCTACGTTGAAAGCCTCATTTGAATAATATCCCTAACCATCTTTATCTAATTTCCAAAGTCCATTATGCGTACAATCTGCACATTGTTAACCCTTTTACACATGTTTACTTATGATAAGTAAGCTTTGAGCAACGCACTCGGTTAACGCGCGCTACAGATTCAATTTATAAGCGAAGGCGCGAGGTTTGATCCCTGCGGAATGCCCATTTTAATTAAGGGCCCGCCGGTTGTATACTACATCTGTACCGGGAAAATAATTGCTTTTCTCCATTTTATTTACGGCCTGTGTTTTTGCCGGGCTGGTATGCTCGGCTGTTTGTTGTCTGTTGCCTTGGACAGTTAAAATTTGGTAATGGAAAAAATATTCGAGCAGTTCGAATCCGGTGTGGCGTTTAGGAAACTTTACTAGAGGATGAAGATTTTGTTTATATAATTATAGAACCAGTTTAACTGTGTTGAAATAGACTTAACAGGACTGGACTTAAACGGGCCAAAGCAATCGTTTTGGACCATAATTGTGTCGCTTAACTTCAAACGGAGGTAACTCCAGCGAACGTGAATTTGAGTTATTTGAGAAAAACTGATTGTGGCCAAAATACACAGTTAAATTTTAAAAAAAATGGTTATTCGTTTGCAATAGACACTAAACATTTAAATTAAGCATAAAAAAGATTAATTAAACGCCGAATAAAATGGAAAAATGCGTTTTTAGTTTGGATTTGTCTATGTTTGATATAACATGGCTGGATTTACCCGTTATTGAAATAATACTGCATGGATTTGCCTATTTATGATAAAACTTGACTGGACTTGCCCAGATTTGATAAAATCTACTTTTGGTTAGATTTCTTCTACAAACATTCAAGGGCTGTCACCAAATCAGCTAATAATGTTATAAATACGTAAATACGAGATATGCCGGAATGTAGATTATAGGTAAGCCACAATAAATGTGGAAATGATTTTCTATTCGAAGGACGACCAACCACATTTTGGCTGCTTAGTAGGTCCTCTTTCGTAAATGTCTGGTTCCTGAAATAGTGGGCAATTTTGACAAATGAAATTATAAAAGCCAATGTAAGCTTTGAACTTTGAAAAGCGGCATTATGTATAAAACTCAATGTTGACTAGATTAGTAGTAGAGTTACCCAGTAGCTAATTTTAATGTGTGCAAAATAAACTAACGTAAAATGCAGACCTGGGTCAGCTAACTACTAGGTCACAAACTAACGTAAGTACAGATCGCTTACTTTTGCACCATAAATCCCTCTCATTTGTACCTCCCGTGTTCTAATATATCAATTAAATTGTTGAAAATCGACGTTGACGAATTTTAGTTCGTATATTCGAACACGGGAGGGACAAATGAGAGGGATTTATGGGGCAAAAATACGCGATCCGTTCAACGAACGATCGTTTTCATTTTCTGTAGAAGGGCCCAAGACATCGATATTGTTTTGCAATTGTAATAATTGCCAGTCATGATTGATCATCAACATAAAGTAGAAAAATATTTCACCAACATCTGTAACACGACAAAATAAAAGTCTTTGTGAGGAATAATACTTGTACAACCCTGGGTTAGAGCAACTGTCAAAATCTGTTAAAAAAAAAGCAAAGTAGTAGATTACTTTCAGTTTCTTTGCCTTTTCCCGTTGTTAACCTTTAATTTTTATGTTTTAAACGTTTTTGGGCTTTACTCGGGACACAGTTTTCACTAAATTACCCATTGTAATCAACTGAAAATCAGTTAAATAATTAAAAAATCGCAATGCAGATAACCGTCTTTTGAATACAATGCATTTATTAACGGCCATATTGAAAAAATGCATCACGCTGATTGGTTGAGGAGGATTTGCCTTCATTTGATAAAAACGCCTAGTAGGATTTGTCTAAGTTTGTTAAAAAAGCACGATTTTCTGGTCGTTTTATTCGAAATATAATGGGATTTATCTTTTTATGTTAAAAAGGATATGTAGAATTTTTTTTCAGCTTTCATTTGATACCAAAATCTCCAATATTTCGGAAAATGGAGTTACCTCCGTTTGAAGTTAAGCGCCACAATTATAGACAGACCTACATCCAGAAGTTGGCTGAATGTGGAGATTCCCCTCACTGTGTTTCCCGTCACCAAAAAGCTATTGCGTTATCGTTCTTTTGAATTAGTAGTATTGACTTATATGATCCATTATGAGGCTAAATAATGTCATCATCATCATCAGCCTATTACAGTCCACTGCTGGACATGGGCCTCTCCAGTTGTTTGCCATCTAAGGCAAACATCTGGAGGATATACAGCGTCATCGGCCTGTGGTATTTAGCTACGCCTTCTATCGTGATGGATTTACCGCCACCAGTCGGTTTGCCAGAGCCTCGTTGGTTGTTCGGCAGGATGTACCACGGGCAGGTGAGGATGGCTTGGAGTGAAAAGGTGATAGGTCACTCCCTTACATCCCCGCTAAATAATGTACAAAATATTTTTTCAAGTAAATCTCAAAACGTATGAAAAAGTAAGATTTTAAATTGAAAATGAGTAGGTATGTAATTAAGTATCATGTTTATTTGTATTTACTTTCATTGGTTGAGCCTCGAGTTAAAAAGCGCGAAAACATCAAAGGAGCACAAAATAAATGACGATACCTTTCGGACACAAGAATGATTTTAAAGCGTACGTAAATGTAGCGTGAAATTAATTGGTAGCTCGTATATTATGGCCCGAAAGTATGAATACTAATTTTTATCGTATTTCAAGGAACGTCCTTTGATTAAATTATTTTATGGGCGGCTGATCTCATTCCATTTGTTGTGAATTCGGGATAAAAAAATCCGAATGAAACATGAATTCCTCAAATTTCAATGTTATTAAAAATAAAGCTGCTTCTGACGAGTTAGTAGAAAACATTGGTGTTGATGAATTTCTCAGAATTCTAACAATTCTGTACATAGTTATTAAATGTTATTAAGCTGTTGTTTGTTAACATGATACGCTATTGATTGGTCGGATATTGTTAGCAAATAGACTAGAGCACTTGCCAGCCGTCCTGCGCAAATCGTACGCATCATCGCACTCCACCCACCTGGCCTGAGGGCGTTCTACATTACGTTTGCCGAGACGCGGTCTCCACTCTAGAACTCGTTTACCCCAACGGTTTTCGGTTCTGCAGCTGATATGGCCAGCCCACTGCCACTTCAGCTTACTATAGTACATATTGACCTAAAAAGTACATCAGATTCCCTACATAGTACTCACTAGCTAGCTACTAATAAGACTGAGTCGGAATTTCCTCCGCAGTATTTCTAACTGCGGAATACTTTTGTGCTGGCATTAGGCGGGTTCGCCGGGTCCTACTTGTCTGAACTGCACGATACTAGCAGCCGGGACTCGGGAACAGGAATAGCGTTACCACTGGACCCTGAAAGCGGGAACATTTTTATTTGTTATCCTAATGGAATCGCGTTGAACCTCAATCTCATGATGATCTGATTGATGTTAAAGAAGATTGATTGACGCTCTCTAAGTCGATCCGAATATTTTATCATCATCATCAGCCTGCAAACATCCACTACTGGATATAGCCATACGCAGGATACACTGGACAGGCGGGTTGGCGATCGCAGGCGTAACTTTTCGCTTAGGTGAAACTGCTGCCCGTCACCTGTCCATGGTATCTGCTGGCCACGCCTTCAGTCGTGATGGTAATACCGCCATCAGTCGTTTGCCAGAGTCTCGTTTATTATTCGGCAGGATGCAGGTTTTCTGCATCCTTATTATGTACATAGCACATTAGTACTTTCCGTTCGACTTTTGTATTGCGATTCTAGTGGTTAAAAGTTTACATGCCGCGAGAGTTGGTCGGAGCCCGTACAATAAATCCTGAGGATTCGAAAGCAGGCTGCTGTGGAGCAAGCGAAGATCGATAGCTGGAAAATATGTCCTCGTTATGTTCACGATTTCAACCGAACAATAAATTGAATACTCGTATCCTGTACGGCGCTCCGTAATTATATTTGATTGTTCCGTACGAAACCCGGATCGGTCCAATTAAATTATTACTGGTTACGTCGATTAATGAGCCAATTGTTCTCCTTCACGTTATAATCATATATTTCGTAGTGTTAGTAGATTTTGTCGAATTTTACAAAAAAATATTAACTAGAGATCGTCTAATCTAAAATGATGCGCCCAACCACCGCTTCACATACAAAAGATGAACAAAATACATATAAATATGCAGTTATAATTGGTCGTTCAGTTGACCGTTAGATTCAATCGCTGGAATAGCGCAATTCTCCAGTCCAACTAAATAAAATAATTAAGTAGTGGGGCACGTCATTTTAGTTTTGAAAATCTTTACCTTGCTCTGTACCTAACAGTTTACCGTGTATGCGTGTATGATGTGCAACTTCACATATAGCACTCGTGTTGACACTAAGCATAGCTAGATGCATATAGGGTTTCTCTCGTAGTCAGTTCAGTGGCATTAGTAGTTCAGATAAAGGAAGGAAGGAGCTACCAGATACAACCCTGTGTAGTAACGGATTGAGAACACAAATCACTGTCTTATCTCTTCCCGTGGATAGATAACGACACGACTAAGGGACTTCTTGATTCGAACCGACCGCAGTCTTGGGTGTTTCGGCGTTATACAGTACGAAACTATTAAAAAGCGCGGAAACCGCACGAAACGAGGGTTCTAATATCTTTTCGACGTCAATTTTCCGGTCACCCTGTATACTTAATGTTTCTTTTTGATATTTTGAAAGTACCGCAGCTATTTTTAAGTGCGGACGCTTTAGTCAAATGTCTTATAACACAATGCGCCACTCAGGGTGAATGAAACCATGAAGGATGAAAACAATGAAAATTGAGCTATGCTAATGAGTTCATTTACCATATTAATAAAAGAAAAGCAAAGTTCGTTGACATTAAAAGAAAACGGTTTGCATAAGGAAATCTCGCGGACTACGACGAGATGGAAACGAAAAAGCACAAATGTATCAAGAATAGAACGCGTCTTGTTATATTTTCAAACAACCAAAGCGTACCACTTTTTCAAGCTTTGGAAAATGCTCTTCAATAATGTGTGGCCCAGCGTGGCATATCTTGGCTTATTATTTATTTGTAATATGAATGTGATTTGCTACGATTTGTTCAAATTTGATGTGCACACTGACTGAACGGATGGTTATAAGATTAAGATCTTACACTTACACACTTGATCTGTAAAACGTCAGTGATGTGACTCATCACATTTAATAGTTTTTAACGTATATTAGGATGTTCTATCTGGGATACATTTGTGTTTTAAAAAAGTGTTTGATGAACGTTTATAAATTCAGCGCAGCGTCGCGGTTGCGCGCCCACGCGAATAATATTCCGCCCAAAAGTGAGATTTTTTTTATCTTCCCTACATTCCCGATTTCGTGCCCAAATCGACGGAGCACTCACGACACTGCAAAGTCGCGCTAACACTATTCCGAACGGATTGCTTTTTTTGTTTGATGGCTGAAGTTCCGTTGAGTTTTTGAGATATTTCGAAGTTCCCTACTTTTACTTTTATTTACTACTACTTTCATTTTCTGTATGCGTCTGTGATCGCAAAAGCTATCGATTTGATCGAATCCATATTTTGTTACTATCTCTCTCCAGACCTCTACCTCTGCGGTGACAGTCGATCATATCACCGCTCCATCTCTTTCCGTAGCGTCGTAAAATTCGACTAAGAGGTATACTT
Organism: Conogethes punctiferalis; assembly: GCA_031163375.1. NCBI lineage: Eukaryota > Metazoa > Arthropoda > Insecta > Lepidoptera > Crambidae > Conogethes > Conogethes punctiferalis. Next base: position 1,512,565 of record CM062094.1, read on the forward strand.
GCATGCGTGATATTTCAGCAGATATATCATCATAATCGCCTATCGCAGTATTCGCAGTCCACTGCTGGACATCGGCCTCTACAGTTGTTCGCCACTTTGGGCAAACACCTAGAGGCTTTACCCATAATCGCCACGCGGGGCAGGCGGGTTGGCGATCGTAGGGCGCAGCTCAAAATATTCGTAGCGTAGGTATCTTTTAATTAGCCTAAAAGTTATAAGCAGGGATTGCAACCCGGATTTGGTATCCTTAGGATTTACCTTCACAACACCCGGTAATGCGTTGATAACACATTTTGGTCTAAACGTACGCTTTTGCTTGAGGCTTACATAAGTACGTGTGTGGTCGCCTAAGCCGCGTAAGTAAGGGGACGGAGGCGAGGCTTCTAAGAGCGTCCAGAATGTTTAATACCACCGTATACTTACTGTACGGCGCACGGAGATAAAACTAAACGAACTACATGTTTATGGAACGCCTTACTTTAGAACAAATCTGGTTTTACAATTCTTTGCTCCGAATATTTTTTGTTTGAATAGATTCATTTGTTATTTGAATGGTATTTTCTGAAACTGCTAGATACTATGCTTATATTGTTAGTCATTACTATGGAACTATAAATATTACTATTAAATTTATTTCCTCGAACGTGCGACAACCACAGGCGGGACCTACATTTGAAAGATATTTTAAAGATATTTATTAGCATATTTCATATAGGTTGGGACTGTCATATAAGATGATCGATGCTTTGTTCCATAGGTACACAACATCACATACAGTGCTTTGATGCCAGAGTATATAGCTTGAGCACTTGTGTTATGGGTTTCAGAACAACGAAGGCACCACAAATATATACTTATACACACCTAGATACGGAATAAATACAAATGTTCATCACATGAATGTTTGTCCCTGGTGGGGTTCGATCCCTGTATTTAATTTAAACATTTTTGTGATACCGTCGTTGGTTTTGATTTCCATCATATCTCGTTATAGCTTTGGGATCAGTCATCAGACTGGCCATTTCTGTTTGTGCAGTTGCTATTTTATTTCATAAGATGTATAATGTATATAAGGGTTCTGTAGACAAATCCCAGTTTCTTTAATAAACTGCACAATAAACCGTAACAATTTCGACTGGCTCGGTGGATCAATTGGTAGTGACCCCTGTCTTCTGAACCAAGGGTCGTGGTTTCGATTCCCACCCGGGACAAACATTCGTGTGATGAACACTTGTGTTTGTTCCGTGTCTGGGTGTTTATATTTGTATTTAAGTATTTATTTGTGGTACCTTTGTTGTTCTGATACCCATAACACAAGTGCTTAAGCTACTTACTTTGGGATCGGAGCAATGTATGTGATGTTGTCTGATATTTATAATATCCAGTTGAGTCTACAGACTTTGGTTTCCACAATTTTCCATGTAAACGCGTTTCTGTCCAAAATTCGCAGCGACTAAACGTGTAATGGCAGGAATTGTGAACTGGCGACAAATTGCTAAGCAACTCGGCATTAGCATGCAGGGGCGGCGCTGCGCCCAACTTGGCGTAGCTGCGACAAAAAACGATATAATCAACTAAGTTTAGTCTTTTTAACGCGTTTTGCATAAAAAGGCCTCTACGGTAGAGTTTAGGACAAGAATTAGAGACGCGAGGGGCTTGGTTTATCTTTGTTACTTTTTAGGGTTCCGTAGCCAAATGGCAAAAACGGGACCCTTATAGATTTGTCATGTCTGTCTGTCTGTCCGTCCGTATGTCACAGCCAGTTTATTCCGAAACTATAAGAGCTACATTATTGAAATTAAGAGCGTAGATGTATTCTGTTAACCGCATTATGATTTTAAAATAAAATCAGAAAAGAAAACAAAATCTTTGGGGTTCTCCATACTTAGAACTGAAACTCAAAAATTTTTTTTTCATCAAACCTTTACGTGTGGCGTATCTATCTATGGATAGGTATTAAAATGATGTTGAGGTTTCTAACATAATTTTTTTCTAAACTGAATAGTTTGCGCGAGAGACTCTTCCAAAGTGGTAAAATGTGTCCCCTCCCCCCCGTAACTTCTAAAATATGGGCATGATAAAACTGAAAAAAATATATGATGTGTATTGCATATGCAATGCTATGCAAACTACTAACGAAAATTGGTTTGAATAAAATCTAGACAGTAGTTTTTTTTAAACATCATAAGTGGTACGGAACCCTACGTGCGTGAGTCTGACTTGCACTTGGCCGGTTTTGTGTTTTATAGTCACATGAAGATACCTGAAGCTTTATGAATCGTAGCTATTTGGAACTATTACTTTAGCGGCTTAATTCGGTAGTTGTAGATCTAATCTACTCATAGTTAAGTGGGTGTTCAGTGGGAATTTTCATGTTGGCTGCGACTATGGTGCACCATTGCACGTTGACTATGTGACCATAGCCAGGCGACCGACAGTGGTCCGCCAAGTTTGGGTAGAGTACCACTGACCGAGAAGAAGCTGCTTAAAAACTGCCATTGCTCTAGAACCCGCGTGCGATGCGATGATTATTTTATCAATGTTTATCCAAAGACACCAAACATGGAAATGAAAAAGTGATACCGATTTTACATAATTATCTCTAGTCCAATTTAGTTTAAATTCGTCAACACGTGGAAAAGAAAATGAGGCAATGAACCGCTCAAGCGTATTTGTTGAATAAGCTCAGGCCAATCCTCCGATGTAGCGTTTCCCGTCTCATTTAAACGCTATGCATAACAATGTTGCAATCAGCCGAAGCGCAGCAAAACGCTCCGTTGTCTCGACGCAAAAAGTGATTAGCATTCAGTAGTCGGGGGCCCGGCGGCCCGCGGGACCAAAGAGCGAGGCTGGAGCCGGGCGAGGCGTGCTGGGCACGTGCGCTATTGTTGTACTAGCTTATATTATTAACTATTTATTTACTTCATCGCCTAGCCCTTTTTTTTTAAGCCGGGGAAAATGCTTTTGCGCATTCCCGCCGTTCGGGGGAACGACGGGGTATGTGGGACACACGCCGCTCTCAAAACGGAAGAGCGGCACCCTGCCTTAGGATGGTAGGAGGCAGGGAATACCCACTAAAAAACCCGGCCCCTCCGTCAAGCACCTTTAGGGTGGCGTCACGGGGCCTGGAATAGTCTAGAACTGCCGCAACACCACTAGCGCTGCCCTAGGCGGGCCAGATAAACCCCCCCTCTTAGGGGGGAGCGACGGGAGCGGACCGGAGGGCCAGCCCGCTTCCGTCCGACATAGACGAGGCCTGATGCGAGGCGGATGGAGGTACCCCCGCAACAACCATCCGCCGGGCCCCGTCAGGAGGCTGCAAGCGGTCGAACATCCGCCGGTTACGCCTCCTTCTACGACGACGCTTCGTTGTCTCGACGCAAAAAGCGATTAGCATTCAGTAGTCGGGGGCCCGGCAGCCCGCGGGACCAAAGAGCGAGGCTGGAGCCGGGCGAGGCGTCCTGGGCGCGTGCCGCTATTGCTAAATTTTAACTATTTATTAATTTTATGCTCTAGCCCTAGTACTTACTTATCTATCGCTTTATTCGTTTTTAATTTGCACCTTCTTTCATGCCTGCGTTTCTACTGAAGTGGAGCGTAGCAGAGCTGTGCCGCATCTGCAACCATATCCGCATGAATTTCAAGCCATTAGGCATGTGATCATCTGGAAGAGATTTTGAGACAACCATTGGGTAGGTAAGCGATCTAGCTGGCGACAAGATATTGTACCATAATGTACCTTTGTTTACTACTACATGTATCCGGAAATTTTTAACTCTGTTTAGAGTGCAATTAAGAATATCTCTAGTGTAATATCTAGAAAAGTGTACATAGGTGCCATCAATGTGTATGGAGTATCGCAGCAAACATAAGCTACATACGAGTACCTAAAGCTCTCGTAGCTATGTAGCCGTGTCATGAACCTTTATGCTAGGTGTCGAAGTGGGCGCTGTGGCCGAAATCAATCTTACGGATATCGTCATCACCATCACCATCAGCCTGCAAACGTGCAGTGGGACATAGGCCTCCTCAAATGACAATTGTCATTAGGAGAGATTAGCCATAGTCAAACGCTTAGCAGGCGGGTCGGAGATCGCAGTACGATTTATTTGTACCAAGGGAAACGGCCCGAGCCCCACTAGGGGGCGCCCTTAGCTGTGTTGCTTAGCTTACCTAGGGGTGAGAGCCTTCCGCTCCCCCAACAGTCCGGTGATGATGACAAGGCCGGCCTGGCCATCATCGTAGTCATTTAAAAAAAAAACTGCTGCCCGTTTTCTGATATTCACTAAGTCGTCTTCTATGACACTCACGGAATGAGATGGGGAGTCTAATTCTAAATCCGGAAATCACACGGCTAATTGATAATTAATTTCAATTGGCCGAAAAGTAAGCTGCGGCCGTCAAACCAATCGGAAAATGTTATAATGAACGCGGAACGAAACACGATTAGTTTAATTGACGGATCCAGTATTTAATTAATTAATTATCATAATAATCGTATATTATACCGACTGCAATTACGTACCATTTCACGTAGGGGAGTATAACTCGAGTTTGAGTCGAGTGATCTTAATTATAGCGCGCCATAATTAATTAGACGAGTGTAAATGAATGAGGGCTGCTGCTCTTTTTCGGCGTTGAGACATCGTGGACATTCTTTTTCGGCGTTGAGACATCGTGGACATCGGACGTGTTTTTGGTTGCTGTTCCGGAGGTGACTAGTTGGGGTCGGACATCTCCCCGATTGACGTTGGAGCCCTAGAGCCTGCCGTGGAGCCCTGGCAGTTCGCGGAGGAGTCGTGAGTTGAACATCTTTTGTCGATCCTCGGCGGTTTGAACCGGCGCCTTCTGCAATCGTGTTGCGCGCTCTGTGCCACTGAGCCACGGAACATACTTGCGCCCGCGTGAAATTAGTCATCACTTGGTACGTGCGTCTTTGCCGCGACCAAAACGACAGGCGTTAATAGGAACACTGCATAAATAAAAATCAACGGGAAAAATGTTCTGTGTCGCATGCAACTCATCAATTGATAAACATAACTGCTTAAGATGCAATGCATGCAGGACTTACTATTGTTTGGTATGCTTAAATGTGAATGCGGAGAACACTCGTGAGATAACGGGAGAACAGCTCTCGGGGCTAAGCTGCCCTGGTTGTGTCAATGTAAATGCCTCTGCGCGACGACGGGACGAAAACTCGCCAGCGCGTGTGGCTACTACAAAGACGACATTCACTAGGCCTGAGACTATAACCCCTTTGACGGTCAAGGCGGACCCTCTTGGGGCCTCACAACGGGGAACCACAGCCGTTGTGACGGCTGACCTTGCGACTGCTTCAAATCAGCAAGCAACAGATCTTAAGAAGCTTATTAAAGAGTCGTTTTTGGAGCTTTTTGCTGATGATCTCACCAGCATCAAAAGGCAACTCACGGAGTATCAGGAATCTCTCAATTTCTTCAATAACGCTATGGAGACTTTAAAGAAAGAGAACAGCGACATAAGGAAGGCTCAGAGCGTTATCACCACAGATCTGAAGGCATGCAAAGAAGAGAATGTCATCTTAAAGCAGCATGTAAAGGCATGTGAGTTGCGTATTAGAAAGCTGGAAGAGGATAACTCACGGCAGCAACAATGGACTCGCCTCCAGAATGTAGAAATCGTTGGAGTGCCGGAATGTAAAGAGGAAGTCACTTTAGAAGTAGTATCCAAAATTATGAATGGCATAGGAGTCCCCATTGTACCAAACGATGTCGAGTTTGCTCATCGAGTTCAGCCCCGTCGAGCTGCAAGTGCCAAGAAAGGCCGCGCTATCGTGGTCCGACTTAAGGACCGCGCTTTGCGGGATAAGATTGTTGCTGCCGCTCGTAAAAGACGCAATATATCAGTCAATGAGATGGGTTTCGTTGGGGAAAATGGTTATATCTATGTGAATGAACACCTCACCATTGACAATAAAGTGTTGCTTGCATCATGTAAGTTAAAAGCCAAAGAACTGAATTATAAATATGTCTGGACAAAAAACTGCCGAATCTTCATGCGCAGGAACGACACTTCTCCGCCGGTACCGATCTCTTCCAGCCTGGATCTCGAAAAGATTGCCTAATTGATTTTTTGTATGTACATTTTTTCTCGAGTTTATGCACAACCTTGTTATTGTTTCTAGTTTTGTTACAAATTAATGCACACATCTTATATTTATTGAGCATATCGTATATATTATATTTTATATTACAATTTTTTTATACTTTATTTATTTTAGCTGTTACATGTTATTCTTATATTATCTACTATCCTCGTAAATGCTGGCCCTATAGGTATCAATGTTGCCTTTTAATGACTTTAAAAAACCTTTATCTGGATAACTTGAACTTAATACTAATAATTACATTAAAAATCATTGAGAGCCAAACTATATTCGAACATCATTATTATGCTGTTATAAGTCAGTGCTATTACCGTTGTACTGTTTTAGTATGGGAACCGTAAAACAAAGGAAACTTGAGCTGTTCTACCAAAATGTTAGGGGATTGCGTACAAAAACCACTACGTTTTCTAACAACGTTCTGTTGTCCGATTTTGACATTGCGTTAATTACCGAGACATGGTTGTGTGAAGGGATACTTGATAGTGAATTGAGTGACTGTACGTATAATATTTTTCGTCGCGATCGGGGTGCTTTGGGCGGTGGTGTGATGGCAGTATGTGCTTCACACCTTCAAGTTCGTGTACGTGTAGAATGGCAAAGACCTGAGTTGGAATGCATTTGGCTGACGATCTCAAATCGGTCTCTCGGTTGCTCCAAAGATTTACATTTGGCAGTTCTTTATATACCGCCAAATAATAATGCTCACCTTCGCCTTTTGGAATTCATGGACGTTCTGAAGCATGTGTCTCAATCAAATAAAAACGACTTTTTGTTGGTAGCTGGTGATTTTAATTTGCCTTGTATTGATTGGAGCACAGGCGAACCTCTTATGATAAAAAAGGGTTCTGTGGAGTTACAATGTTGCTCAGCCGAATTCTTAAACTTAATGTCATTTATAGGGCTTAGTCAACACAATATGGTAAAAAACCACCTCAACAGTACATTAGATCTTATATTTTCCAATTTTTCACTTGAGCTGCAGCGTGCCGACGTTCCCTTGGTCAATGAAGACAATTATCACCCCTCTCTTGCATTTAATACTTGTGACATTTACATTACTCCGTTTAAACCGAAATCCCGTGTTAAATACCACTTCAACAGAGCTAATTTCGATGAAATCAACGATAATTTAACCGGGCAGGACTGGTCATTTATTTCGAAAACAGATGACATGGAGGTGGCGGTGGCAAAGTTTTATGATATATTAGCCCAACTAATTGATAAGTTCGTCCCTAAGGTGCATATAACCTGTACACGCAAATACCCTGTATGGTATAGTAAATCCCTCATAAAATTGATTAAAGAAAAGGCTCGACTCCATAAGAATTGGAAACGTCACGGGAACCCTCTGGACTACCTGGCGTTTGCAAGACTTAGAAGTAGAATGAAGTTACTTCAGCAGACTTGTTTTAATAACTACCTGGAAAATGCGCAAAATCAAATTAAAGTTAATCCAAAAGCCTTTTGGACCTATATAAAATCCCAAAGAAATAACAATTCTAGTTATCCTAACTCAATGGTCTATGGCGACCAAATGCTAAATAGTGAAGATGATATTTGCAATGCTTTTAATGATTTCTTTAAAAAAAACTTTATGGAACCTGCATCTTACTATCCCTCCCTATCTAGCGACGTTACGGTATCCGATAATAATTTACATGTAATAGAAATTACCTCATCGTACATTTATGAACTAATAAAAAAGCTTGACATTAAGAAGGGTGCAGGAAGTGATGAGATACCACCGGCCTTCTATTATTTTTGTGCCAAGTCGATAGCTACCCCGATTGCTCTTATTTTCAATAAATGTCTCAACATTGGTTACTTCCCAACCATCTGGAAAACAGCTCACGTTGTTCCGATTCATAAAAAAGGCAGCATAACGCAAGTCCAAAACTATCGTCCTATATCAATATTGAACGTACTTGGCAAATTATTTGAACGTGTTGTGCATAACCATTTATACCCTATAGTTTCTATACTGATACCAACGGAGCAGCACGGTTTTTTCAAAAAACGATCGACCAACACCAACTTGGCCATATTTACGGACGATGTTTTGAAGGGCATGGATAACGCCTCTCAGGTGGATGTTGTGTACACCGACTTTGAGAAGGCGTTTGACCGAGTTGACCACGTAATACTTCTCAAAAAGCTCGGAGAACTGGGAATCAAGGGAAACTTGTTGAGATGGTTTGAATCTTATTTACTAAATAGGTCCCAGGCGGTGGTAGTTGGTGGATATCGCTCTAACTATGTCACAATATCGTCTGGTGTGCCACAGGGGTCCATACTCGGTCCCCTGCTGTACTCTTGTTACCTGTATGATATTGCCGGATGTTTTAGGTATGCTAAGTATTTAATGTATGCAGATGATACAAAAATTTATATAAAGATCAAAAATATTGAGGATTGCTATAGGTTACAAGAGGATTTAAATAGATTGAGTATTTACTATGCAGAAAATCGAATTAATATCAACGTTAACAAATGCTCTTACATGTCTTTCACTCGTAAAAGGAAACCGCTAAAGTTTAAATATAGTATCAACAGTTCAGATCTTCAGGAGACAAAACAAGTTCGTGACTTGGGTGTTTTAATGGACTCTAAATTAACGTTTTCAGATCACATAGACCATATAGTCTCAAAAGCGTATAAAAATCTAGGATTCATTTTGCGAGTGAGCAGATCTTTTACAGACATACACTGTCTAAAAATACTTTATTACACATATGTAAATCTTTAAACCGACTGCGTAACTTTCTGCCGATTCCCACCAAGATTGCTCTTGTTCAGGCCCTATTACTTCCCATTCTTGATTATGCAGATAGCTGCTACTTAGATCTCAATGAAATTTTTCTCGACAAGCTCGAACGACTTCAAAACTTCTGTATTCGCATTATCTTCGGTCTACGTAAGTATGATCACGTCTCCGAATTTCGTTCCCAGCTTAAATGGCTTCCCATCCGCCGTCGTCGTGAGCTCCATGTTCTTTCTCTGTTGTATTCTATTCTTTTCAATCCCTTGTCACCCCCTTATCTGAAAGAGCGCTTCAAATTCCTGCAACCCACCGGGGATCGTGATATACGCTCATGCCGCGATCTTATTCTGTCATTCCCTCCTCATCTATCCAAGTCTTACTCTCAGTCCTTTACTATCCAATCCATTCGTCTGTGGAATTCCCTTCCCCTTTCTATCAGGCGTTCTCAGTCACTTCCTGTCTTCAAGTCTCATCTAAAATCCTACCTCCTGTCCCGTTAATAACACTGTCCTTTCTGTTTTTATGGTATTTATTATTTGTATGTATTTATTTATTTTATTATGTGTGTGTATGTGTATATTAGGTTTAAAAAATATGATATATTATAGATGTGTTTATTTATATATTATATACTATAATTATCTATAATATATAAAGCTAAATTACCACTGACTCACTCACTGACTCATCGGGGGTTTTTTTCGGGTTGAAGGGGGTTGAATTCGTTTTTTCGTTGTATGGGGGGGTTGTGTATTTTTTTAATCAATCCAGCTTTTTTTATTTTTTTTACCAAAAATCCAAGATGGCGGCCGTTTTTCGAAAAAAAAGTTTAAAAAAATGTATAGAATGCCCAAGCGGCGCATAGCGTGTTGGAATCGTCTATGGAAAAGAGAAACGTCAAAATTGGAAAAAAATAAAAAAACAACATGTCCGCGCCGCCATCTTGGATTGAAAATTGGTTTTGGACCCATGTTTGCGTGGTCGTAGTGTCGCGGTGCGCAGAGATAACGGCAAACTTTCTTTAGAATATCGCTACAAGTATAGTCAACTGTCAACCGGTGACCATAGATTATAAAAAAACAATATGGCGGCGCCGCTGGCGGCCATTTTGTTCCGTAAATTTTTTTTCCATTTTTAAACTGATTTTTCTCAATGATGGCAACACTAAATCGATTTGGTTAGTATAGGGCGGTGGTAGGATATTTATCGGTCTATTGGTAGGTTTTTTAATTTCTACCAAATTGATGGTAGTTTTTGGCCCAGGGCTCCAAATATGAGTGGAAAATTTGTGACGTGTATCCGATTTTGGAGTATGCAGTTTTATGGCAACCCCGGCTGGTATTTGCCTCATGGTAGTTTTGGAGAAAAATTATGGCAACATTGGTTTTGGCGGGCAAAATAATTTTTTGGCAGACCCTTTTTTGGCTTATACTTTGAGCATTCCGGCAAATGGCAGAAAAAAAGTAAAAATGCCAAATGTTGCCATATATAGTCAGGTATATGGGAAAATTCCGATTTTTTCGATTTTCAATATGGCGTCGGCACTGGCCGCCATTTTGTGAAAAAGTTTAGTTTTCGAAAATTTCAAAATGGATTTTTAGTGTGATGGCAACATTTAACAGACTTCCAATGTACTGGTCAGTTATCCGTTGGGCTTTTGTGTGTTGCCAGGTATAAAAATATTTTCGATTTTTTTGATAGTTTTTGAGATATGACCCAAAAAAGTCGAAAGTAGAAGGACCAACATTTTAAATAAAAAGTTGCCATGTGCTCACAGATTTAGCCCATTAGAATGACATTTGACCATTTTTATCATGGTGGCCTGGCAACACTCGGCACGGCGGGGAAAACAAATTTTTTGGCAATGCCTTTTTTGCCGAGTTGTCTGGCCGCCAAGATGCTTGGCAGAAAAAAAATAAAAATGCCAATCGACGTCATATATAGTGTAGTATATGGGAAAAATCCGAAATGACAGACTTTCAAGATGGCGGCTGCGCTGGCGGCCATTTTGTAAAAAAATCGCGTTTTCGAAAGTTAAAAAATGGATTTTCGGGTAGATGGCAACATTTGAGCAGAGTGCAATGTACTAGGCCAATGTGTGTATGGTAATGATATATTGCCAGGTAAAAAAATAATTTCGACATTTTTGGTAGTTTTTGAGAAATGCCCCGAAATAGTCGAAAATAGAAATAATGACATTTCGCAAAAATTATTCCTAGAAGCATAGAGATGGGGCCCATTAAAATGACATTTGACTATTTTTATGTCTATCATCTGGCAACACTGGGATGGACGGTGGCTCAAACTTTTTTCAAAGGGGTCCCTTCGAGGGGTCCTGGTCGCCCACTTTGTATGACGCGTAAAAAAAGTGTGAATGCCATTTGGTGTGTTATATAGTTGTTACTGACTACTGGGTACCAAAAGTTGGAAAAACAAAATGGCGTATGGGCAGGCGGCCATTTTGTAAAAAAGTTAGGTTTTCGAAAAATTCAAAGTCATTTTAAGGGCAGGCGGGTGCGTCTGAGAAAAGAAAGTCCGGGGGCTCTTTTGGAAGTCTCCTAATAACCTATGAAATGGTATAAAAATTTACCCCATTTTTAGGGTAATTTCTGAGACTTACCCCGAAACGTAAATTCGCGATATTTTAAAAACCAAGTATGAGGTCCTGTCAAAAATGGTCCACAGACTCCATTGAGGCCCCAAATGACCTCATAAATTCAGCAGGAATAAAAAAAAAGCCAACTCAAAAATCACGATTTCCCATACAAGTGACGAACATACTTACGTTACTTGGTGTGGCGAACATACTTACAATACTTGATGTGACGAACATACTTACGTTACTTGGTGTGGCGAACATACTTACGATACTTGATGTGACGAACATACTTACGATACTTGATGTGACGAACATACTTACGATACTTGATGTGACGAACATACTTACATTACTTAACGTGACGAACATTTTTATGGTATCTTCTATGACATGCGAGACCGAAGGTCGAGCCCTGCGCAGGGCGAAGCCCGGAGCAGTGCCCCCAATAGTATGCGCCCACTAATGAAAAAAAAACTATGCGAGGCCGTAGGCCGAGCGAGCCCATCCTCTTTTAGCTACGCTACCATAATACGCGAGACCGAAGGTCGAGCCCTGCGTAGGGCGAAGCCCGGAGCAGTGTACTAAGGAATATTCACGCACTAATGGAAAAAAAAATCAGTTTGCGAGGCCGAAGGCCGAGCGAGCCCACCTTATTTTAGTTACATTACTGTAATACGCGAGACCGAAGGTCGAGCCCTGCGTAGGGCGAAGCCCGGAGCAGTGCCCCAAAGAGTATTCACCCACTTATGAAAAAAAAACTATGCGAGGCCGCAGGCCGAGCGAGCCCATCTTCTTTTAGTTACGCTACCATAATACGCGAGACCGAAGGTCGAGCGCTGCGTAGGGCGAAGCCCGTAGCAGTGCCCCAAGGAATAATCACCTACTTATGAAAAAAAAAACTATGCGAGGCCGTAGGCCGAGCGAGCCCATCCTCTTTTAGTTACGCTACCATAATACGCGAGACCGAAGGTCGAGCTCTGCGTAGGGCGAAGCCCGTAGCAGTGCCCCAAGGAATATTCACCTACCTATGAAAAAAAAAACTATGCGAGGCCGCAGGCCGAGCGAGCCCAAGCTCTTTTAGTTACGCTACTGTAACAGGCGAGACCGAAGGTCGAGCCCTGACTGGGGCGAAGCCCGGAGCAGTGTACTAGGAGTATTCACGCACAAATGAAAAAAAAAATAGTTTGCGAGGCCGAAGGCCGAGCGAGCCCACCTTCTTTTAGTTACATTACTGTAATACGCGAGACCGAAGGTCGAGCCCTGCGTAGGGCGAAGCCCGGAGCAGTGCCCCAAAGAGTATTCACCCACTTATGAAAAAAAAACTATGCGAGGCCGCAGGCCGAGCGACCCCATTTTCTTTTAGTTATGCTATCATAATATGCGAGACCGAAGGTCGAGCCCTGCGTAGGGCGAAGCCCGTAGCAGTGCCCCAAGGAATAATCACCTACTTATGAAAAAAAAACTATGCGAGGCCGTAGGCCGAGCGAGTTCATCCTCTTTTAGTTACGCTACCATAATACGCGAGACCGAAGGTCGAGCCCTGCGTAGGGCGAAGCCCGTAGCAGTGCCCCAAGGAATAATCACCTACTTATGAAAAAAAAACTATGCGAGGCCGCAGGCCGAGCGAGCCCAAGCTCTTTTAGTTACGCTACTGTAACAGGCGAGACCGAAGGTCGAGCCCTGCGTAGGGCGAAGCCCGTAGCAGTGCCCCAATGAGTATTTACCTACTAATGAAAAAAAAAAACTATGCGAGGCCGAAGGCCGAGCGAGCCCACCTTCTTTTTACGCTACTAAAATATGCAAGACCGAAGGTCGAGCCCTGCGTAGGGCGAAGCCCGGAGCAGTGCCCCAAGAATTATTCATTCATTAATAAAAAAAAAATTTGTTTGCGAGGCCGCAGGCCGAGCGAGCCAACCCAAGCCGCCAAAGCAACGCCGCGGAGGGCGAAGCCCGGAGCAGCTGGCGCCCCAAGGAGCCCCCACACAAAACCGAATCAACGAACCACAAAAAAGCCCACCGCGACTGCCCACGCGGACGGTACAACACAGAAAAGTAATTTCGCGAGGCCGCAGGCCGAGCTGCGTATCGCGAGGCCGCAGGCCGAGCTCCGCGTAGGGCGAAGCCCGGAGCGTCCAGCGTCGCAGACCTAGCTTGAGCACGCACGCGCGAAGAGCGTGCGGCGAAAGCTAGTTGTTTATATATAGCTATAATATTTATTGAAACAGTTTGCACGACTTTGCCCCTCTCTTCACAAATCTACACTTCCTTTACCTGAAGGTTGTCTGGAAGAGATCGCTTAGTAGCGATAAGACCGCCTAGATTGTACCACAAGATGTCTGTATCACCTTTTCTGTACTAATTGTGTATTTTGTGCAATAAAGAATATCTATCTATCTATCTATGTAAGAAGTATCCTTGAGTATTGTTGTAACATCTGGAGTCCACAGTATAATATATACAACCAAAATATAGAGAAAATACAACGTAAATTCCTCAAACATCTAAATTATCGTGATTACCGCGCACACACAGACTATGTAGATTCGTGTCACTTCCACCACCAACTAACGCTTGAGAATAGACGCTGTCTTCTTGATATGATTTTCCTGTACAAGATATGTAATAATGATATAGACAGCGTAGACCTAGTGACTAGAGTGTTACAAATTGGTGCTCCATCTGCCCGAACCAGGCATACAAAACTTTTTAGCTACAAATTTGTACGCACTAAGTATGCTCAGAATTCTGTCATATGTCGTATGCAGAAAACATTTAATGATAAGTTTGGCTCAGTTGATTTATTCTCTTCGTCATTGCAATCTTTTAGAAAAGAAATTGTCAGCATTCTTTCATTATAAGTAAATAAATCATATAGGTATGGTATTAATAAAATATATATTAATATATTATACATATGTATTTTTATGTAGGTATATTTATGCATATTTATTTATTATTATTATTATAATTTCCTTTAGTTATTTACTTAAATATCTTGCGTATATGTGTGCATCAACCTCACTCAATCCGTTGTTCCATATGTCATTGTTTTAAATTAATAAAATTAAAATCCGTTATTAGCTGTAAGATAAAATTAAGACTCTGTAATTGTTAGTTTAAGAGCTGTGGATTTTGTAATAAAATAAAATAAATAAAATAAAAAAATAAAATAAAGGCGATATTTACGACGCGACGGGACGATCGACGGCGGGATTTGTGCGACTAATGCGCTCTTGTGGACTTAATGACATCACTTAACAGATTTCAAGTTTTTTTTCTGATACAACAGTTTGCACCTATGTTTTGGCACTGAGCACTAAATGTCTTTTTTTCACAAAAGTAAAGGAGCGACCTATCTTATTTTCGCTTCAAATCTTCTTCACCTGCCCGTGGTGCATTCTCTGGCAACCGACTGGTGGTAGTTGAAGCTAAAAACTAAATACCACATGCCGAAAACGGGCAGCAGCGTCACCGGAGCGGAAGCTACGCCCTGCGATCGCCAGCCAGTCTGCCCAATGTGGCGATTATGGGCAAAGCTTCCATATTATCAAAGCGGACAGACCTATGTCTAAAAGTTGATTGTGATAGGCTGATGATGTCTACATACCTTTCAACTTCAATAATGACATTTTTTAATTTTCCTGGCATGAAAATGATTAAATTTTAATGATTTTTCTTACTCCATTTTGCAACAAACAGAGAACAATGTGGGTATTATCTCGCAAACAAGATTACAGATATGGAAAGATGTTTGTCCGACTTGTACATATCAGCAAGCTTGTTACATTGTTGTTAATGCCGTGACCTCAAACAAGGCCACTTCAGTTTAAAAGACTTGGCGTCTCCTCTCACAACTGCTCCTGAACTCCGTAATTTCTTGTTTTCATTTCTGAAGCACGATAAAATGTTGTCAGTGGAAAACTTTTTAAAAACACACGACGTACCCCGTTGTTTATGAGACAAGCGTCGCTGTTTTTGTGGCGAATGTAATACGTTGTAGTTAGCGCTTATGCAAATGCGCGCGTTGTGAGCGGTTGCGGCGGCTAAATGGCTATAGTTTTTATCTGGAATGAGAGCAATTTGATCTGTGAATATTTAGTTTTAATTGTTGCTCTCAAATGTCGCTATGTTGTTATTTAGCGCCATGAATGTTTATCATAAATGATAGTTATACCTAGTATCGGGATGTAAGGGAGCGGCTTATCATCTTTTCGCTCCAAGCCAACCTCACCTGCCCGTGGTGCATCCTGCCGAACAATAAACGAGGTCATCGGAGGCGTCATCGGAGCGAGACGCTACGTCCTGCGATCGCCAACCCGCCTGCCCAGCGTGGCGATTATGGGCATATCCTTCAGATGTTTGCCCTAAGTGGCGAGCAATTGGAGAGGCCTATGTCCAGCAGTGGACTGCAATAGGCTGGTGATGATGATGATGATGATACCTAGTATCTATGGGGCTATTTAGACATAATTTCTTGCTCGAATTGAGCTGCCCGTCAGGGGAAGAATCTCCACCATAGAATACCGCAGCCGAATGACCTCTGGGTCGTTTTTATGCCGGTGAGTAGGGTTTCCAGAGCTCGTGAGGGGTTAGGGTTGGGCCGGCATATTAGTGGCAGCTGACTGACCAGTTACTTGCCCGTTGTCACAGCCACTTGGGCTTCTCTTTCGTTTTCCACCAGGCGTAGGGAAGCCATTATGTCGAGCTACTATATAAAAAACATCAATATGTTCAGCCTGCACACGCCCACAATTGATTCGCAATCAATTGTCGGCAGGCGGGTTGGTGGAACGGTGAGTTTTATTTGTACCCAGGTAAAGGCAATTCTTAAAACTGATTTTTTTTTCTTTTATTAAAACAGCAACTGCTATTCACTTGCCTTTTTTCAGCAGCCAGCGCCGGTTCACTCTCGCCTTGAATTGTTCGAGAATAATATCGCTTTGTAATATTAGGTATCTAGCAAATCAAAAACAGCTCAAAGTGGCATGAACACAAACACATTACTTTCATTTACGACTTTTCATTTCTCTGGTTTCACTAATTTGTTTAAACAAGCAAAGGGTGATTTTGCTTAAAAATTATTCAGACAGCCATCGCTTCATTATAATGCGTTTCAACTCCACCCTCCACTATCTCGGCTAAATCATGGAAATGGTACAGAGCGCCCCGGGCAACAGATTATGCAAATGTCATTTTGCTTTTTAATAAAAAGGTTCTGTTTAAAATGAAGATGCAGCGAGACGGTAATGTAAAATAGCCTCACCCGGTGTATGTGCGCCGGGAAAATGCGCTAGTGGAATATTTTTTTTTTTCTAGCTATCGATAGAAAAGCATTACGAAAAGTAAGTATCTGTTTGCATTAATACTCGTAGTTCGCGAGTTTTCTCAATTTAAAAATCAGGTTTTGCGAAGCAATCCAATTTTCGGTCATTGGAGCTATTGTACTTTTTATAAGTTCTATGCAACATCATAATCCAGTTACTAAGGACATCCAAACCATATTAATGATAAGTATTACTTAATTTCTCTGCTTAATAAAGTTTTGGTGACAATGGGGATATGTATTGTCAAGTCAATTGATTCTTCATGGAAGTATTTGTACGTAGTACTTAATACTTCGATGTGATTCTTTTAAGTAGCTGCCAAAACATTATTACCTCATTATATTTGTAAGGCTATAGAAGAACGTGACAGTTGATTGAATATTAATCGCTTTCATATAATAAAAAAAAATAATTGTAGGTACAACATTAAGCAACTACAGTGTTCTGATTTTATATGATGTCATCTTTGACTAGAATAATATTTATGAATTTATTGCGTCTACTTCTTTCACATCCCAATTGTATTACAGCACGATATGTAAACATAATTACGGTTTGTAATAAACATGAGCGTAAAAGTCTTGCGCTGGCCGCGTGGCGACTCGCGCTGGTCACAATATAATTGATGATCAAACGAACTTCTTGAAGTGAAGTTCGATCGATATTATATGAGTTGTATCATTCGAAGATATAATATTTACAACGTAGTCCTTTTATCCTACAAGGCATAATCGCACGCTTTTTAGAGAGAATCGATTCTAAATCGATTGAGCTCTCAATTTTTTTTTTTTTTTTGTACTACCCAATGCTACTACTACTGCCGAGCCGTCATTTCTTTAGAGTAATTTGGAGTTAGCATTTACATTTTCTATACATAGTTATAGGGTTAGGGTGGGTGGGTGTATTTATATCTTCGAATGATACAACTCATATAATATCGATCGAACTTCACTTCAAGAAGTTCGTTTGATCATCAATTATATTTCGTTGTATCATTCTTCGATATAATATTTACAACGTAGATGTTTAGAGATGGTAACTATCTAGGTGTATGTTTTAACATAAACACTAGTTTTATAGAAAATGTATATACCTATTATGAACATAATAACATTATTTGTCAAATTATTAATATATGTTATTGTGATTACACAATGAACACAAAAAAGTCTTTCGTCTCAACTTATTTTAACATAGTTATGATAATAATATCTTATTAATATTATAATACATAATTATAATATGAATCACGCTAAGCATAGCCTACTATTAATCCTCTATAGGCAAGGAACATACAGCCCGAGCAAATGCACCCTCATCATTGAGAGGCCGATTATAAAATCGACTAAATGTTGAAGATGAATTAGACCAACCCGCTGTCATTCTTATGGTGCTTATATCAATTCCAGCAGACTTAGCAGCCGACGTGGAAGCATGTCTTGTGCTATGAGCACCAGATACATCTAAATCGACCCCGCTTTCTGACAAAACCTGCCGAATCCATCTACTGATGGTTTGAGGAGAAGCACTGGAATGTGGTTTTCTAAACGTGATTAATAATTATCGTTTCTATTTTCCGTTCTGATGTCAGATGTAACAAATAAATAATCCTCTATGGTCGTAGCTGGGCATATTCTTATGTTATCAGTAAAAATATGGTAAATGTAAAACCGGTTGATCGCGACCTGCTGCCGATGTCTTAATAATATCTGAAACCAAAATCTTCAAACCTAAGTGGGACCGAGTAATGTGTGAAATTTTAATTAACGATAGAGTTTGTACACAAAGCCAGTAAAATAGTAAATTTTTTGGAAATTTTCTCTAGTGGTAACGTTCTATTTGGATACCAAGTAGCTACATGACTTAGTACTACATGCGGGTCCCGCGTATTTGAATATTTTGGACGGGAAGGCCTTTGCCTATACATCCCCCTTAGCAAACGCTTAATTCGATCCTCTGATCAGAAATTATTTCCTAGAAGCAATGAGAGTACCGACCTATGGCTATTAATGGAACCGTAAGATGCCCCATTATGGAATATTTCAACTAAGAATGACATCACAAAAGTACTAGGAGTGTCAAAAAAGTTTAAGTTATTGTCAATACAAAACTTCCACCATAATTTATATGTTACTTCGTATTGTTTCAATGTGCTCTTAGAAACGGATGCCAATGTAAGTTCTAAAGCTACAGGCGGAGTATTTTGTCTCGGAAGGCTGCCCTGAGAGCGTTGCGACCCCCAGGGTAAGCTGACGGTTCAGTGGGTGTTGCAACCTGTAACGAGAACGTAAAAGGTCCCTTCCACGAAATATATCTACCGGAGACATTTGGCTTTAGTGCGAGAAGCAAACAAATCTATGTCGGGTTAACCCAAATTTTTTACTATATCTTTCTCTTTGTATCTTTTGGAAAACCCAATCCGATAGTTCCCATCAATGTTAGTTCTTCTGGATTCAATGTCTGCTTCGACATTATCGCGAGTATTAATATAATAATATGATGCGAAAAGAAGGATATCTCGGCTTTCGCACCATTGCCAAATTTCTCTCATCAGGTCATTAAGGTGAGGATGTTGAATTCCTCCAAACCGATTTATGTAATTTATAGCAGTTGTATTATCAAATCGAAGCAATATTGTGCAGCTAGTTAAATGTTTTGCAAAACATTTCAACCCCATGAAAACCGCCACTAACTATAAGTAATTAATGTGACGTAAAAGTTCTCGTCCTTCCAACCCCCGTTGACACGATCGCCGTTGCAAACCGCTCCCCAGCCAGTTCTCGACCCGTTAGTATATATTTCTAATGCAAAATCATTGTTTGGTTGCATACAATTATTTGAATATTATATTGCATTCCTCCAGCAACGGAGATCCGGTAAGATAGAAATATCGGATTTTATTTTTACCCCATAATTATGATATGTCTGAACGGCTAAGAATTTAAGGCGTTCTAATTTTTTGGTATATAACACCTATTAGTTGAGAAAACTCTCTTATAGTGAAATTGGACAAGAAAAGGAACTTTTCTATCAGAATTAAAAATCTTGCTTCGTTTATCTAATGGCAAGCTTAAGGTCATATCGACAGTATTATATATAAAGCCCAGAAATTTACACGATTGTTGTGGTAACAGCACACTTTTCTCAAAGTTAATAATGAACCCCCGGTATTATTAAGTAACTTAAGTGTTAGGTACTTCTACGTTATGGTAACATTCAGAAAACGCAAACGCAACCTATGCATGAAATATCATTAAGACATATTACGGACTTATGTCCTTGGCTGCGTAAATAGTTCATAATTTCTTTCATTATCTTAGAAAAAATTCTAGGTGCGACAGATAGACCGTATGGCATGGCGCTAAACTCATACAGTTGATTAAACTCAAATCGCAAGTACTTGCGATGTAGTTGGGTAATGGGAACTAGGAAATAGGCCTCCTGTATGTCAATAGTGGCTAAAAAACCTCCTTTGGATATGAGCTTAGCGGCAGTTCCATGGTCCTCCATCTTAAAATGTTTTTTAGAGATGAACTTGTTAAGGTGTTTCAAATTTAGAATAAACCTTTTACCTATTATGTTTCGGCGCCAGGAATATATTCGAAATATACTCGTCTTCTAAATGCTCACATTCAGATACAGCCCCAAAGTTAAGTAGTTGCTGTAGGTATTGCCGAAGACATAGGCACCTCCTACTCGGGAGAAAGATTATTACATGGAATAAATTATTGTCTAGGTTTATGTGAAAAAGAGATATAAACTCCCTCTGAAATCCATCTAAGGATTGTAAGATTGTTAGTAATTTTACAACAACAATCATAAAATGCTGGATTCTTCCAGCGTGTACCTCTATGGGTGTTGATTGGTGACACGTTGCTTGTGAGGGGCTGCCGTCCTCGACTGCGGTGCTGAGGTGGTCCTGCGGCTGACTGGTGCCGAGGTGGTCCTGCGGCTGACTGGTGCCGAGGTGGTCCTGCGGTTGACTGGTGACCCCCCCCCCCCCGTTCATGGGTGGCGGGTAACGGGGAGGGCCCATCCAGTTTCCCTGTGGTCTTTGACGACTGGTGGAGGGTTGAGAGTATGGGATTGACGATATTGTTGACTTAATATTCGAATATTTCTTAATCTGTAAGCTCTACTTTTCAATAGCCCTGGAAGCTTTTATTTTATCAGAAAGCTTTATCAAGACTGGGTGTAATAAATTTCTATCTAGCCTCTGTTTCAACGAAATGTAAATCGCATAAGAGCCGACAACTATCGCTCAAATGCTTTACGGCCTGAAGCCTATCAGAGTCAGCGTCCAAGTGCAGATCTAGGCCCCTATTAAGTGCTGTGATGCCAGCACCTAGTTGCTGCTGAACGCTCTCGACCCTCTCGACTCGAGTGGGGTCGGATACGGCAGCCAAAATTTCAGGGTTTAACTTTGGAGCTTGAAGGAGCGCGTAGTTCTCGGGCACCGAGTTCTGCTTTAAATGCTTGTTCTTACCCTTACGAGGAATGGGAAGCCATATCTGTGCTAAGCTATCGTGAATTTTTGGGCCCACCTAAGGAGTTTCTTCGATAACCTCACCCAACGCGGCGAGTACATCGGCGTCCAGCTCTGGCGCTGCCGCTGCTTCATGGCGCTTGGCGCGCATTCGTCCAAAACAGGCTGGGACTGAGTATCCTTCTCGGGATCTTCCTCAATAAGTTGGCATCGCTCATTATCTTGAAAAAATAATGAGCTAATTAGGAATAGTGCGAAAACGCACATAAAAATTTGCTCACGTGAAGGCACACGGCCAACCTCCGAGCAATGCATTAGTAGCGACTATGCATATAAAGTTTATTTTACCATCATGTTAACCCACGGTTAACCTCCTGGCATCAAAAAGCTACGTTGTGTTGACCCACGGACAACCTCTACGTACTACATACTCGTATGTAAAAAGATTTATTTAAAGTTATATATTAGGTACTTAATATTTGCACTATTGATCGCATGGGCAAATTTTAGTGAGACTCGTACTATTTTAATACACCACATTGTTACACCTAAAATTATGCAAATAAATTTTTTATTATGATTATGATTATTAAGCTTTAGCACTGATAAAACGCACATAAAAATTTGCTCACGTGAAGGCACACGGCCAACCTCCGAGCAATGCATTAGTACCGACTATGCATATAAAGTTTATTTTACCATCGTGTTAACCCACGGTTAACCTCCTGGCATCAAAAAGCAACGTTGTGTTGACCCACGGACAACCTCTACGTGCTACATACACGTATGTAAAAAGATTTATTTAAGGCTTTAGCACTGATAAAACGCACATAAAAATTTACTCACGTGAAGGCACACGGCCCACCTCCGAGCAATGCATTACTAGCGACTATGCATATAAAGTTTATTTTACCATCGTGTTAACACACGGTTAACCTCCTGGCATCAAAAAGCAACGTTGTGTTGACCCACGGACAACCTCTACGTGCTACATACTCGTATGTAAAAAGATTTATGTAAAGCTTTTAGCACTGATAAAACACATATCCGTATACTTTCTTTTCGGCATTATTTAAATGCCGCTTTACGAACGGTTACGATTTTTAAATCTATGAAACGTTCGGAGCGCGCGTACTCTGCCTCGCACGAAAAAAGAATGACGGCTCGGCAGTAGTAGTAGCATTGGGTAGTACAAAAAAAAAAAAAAAAAATTGAGAGCTCAATCGATTTAGAATCGATTCTCTCTAAAAAGCGTGCGATTATGCCTTGTAGGATAAAAGGACTACGTTGTAAATATTATATCGAAGAATGATACAACGAAATATAATTGAGCGGCGCTCGGCAGCGCAACGCGCCGCCCGCAGCCTCCGCGCTCATTAAAAATATATTATGAGCTGCGGCTTACGCTGTTAACTCCTTCGTTGTAGCGCGGGAGGCGGCTGACTGCAAATTGGCTACGTATATCACACTTATATTATTCTCTGTCGGAGACTGTAGCGGACTGTAGACTGTTTTGTGGTATAAAAGCTGGCTTTGGATAAGATTAATTTTATTTGAACACTAGCTGTGCCAGCGGCGTCGCTCGCGTGGATATCGGGTTTCAAAAATAACGGACTTCCATATAATACCCATCTATACCTTGTGCCTAAGTTTTAAGTTAGACCTCTAGCAATACATTGGTGAAAACCGCATTCAATTCTATGCAGTAGTTTTCGCGTAATGCGCGTTCAAACATACAGGTTTAAATTTCTCGCGTTTTCCCAACACTTCCCGTCACTGCTCCGCTCCTATTGATTGTAGCGTGATGAAAAGTATCCTATAACCTGCCCAGGAGTATGAAGAATAATTGTACCAAGTTTCGTCAAAATCTGTTCAGTAGTTTTTTTTTCTATAACGAACATACAGACAGACAGACAGACAGACAGACAGACAGACAGACAGACAAAAATTTTACTGATTGCATTTTTGGTATCAGTATCGATCACTTATCACCCCCTGATAGTTATTTTGAAAAAATATTTTATGTACAGAATTGACCTCTCTACAGATTTATTATAAGTATAGAAGATAAAATTATTAGAGATACATAGTGCTAGACCGGAGGTCAGACTGGAAGGTCAGGAAGTTATATTTTGATTTATGTTAAATTGTTTTAATATCGTCAACACTTCCTCTTCTCGGTTCCACTGAAAATCATCGTTCTGGCTGTCTTTACGCCATGTCATTAAGTAATAGCCACCATTTTGGCTGCTCATTTTATATCCATTATTATAGGCATTTTTTTTATAGTAACACAGCATACTTAGTGGCTTTCAATCACCACCTGGCTGAATGCGAAAGAGAAGCCCAACTCACTGCGGCGCCACGGGTGTTTTACTGAGTATACGGCAGTCGCCAGCCAGGCGAGTACCTAAAGCCGAATGAGAACTTACCCGATTCCAAGAAATCGAATTGGCATTACTGTTAGTACACCGTACTCTATGACATTATGCCTTAAAATAGGAACTGCAGGATCAAATTTATCGGCAACTCCAGGTCTACGACTATTTCACAAGACGATAAAATGGTAGGCATTGGCGTGACGCGTCGTTTCTCCCCCACGCCGCCCCCCAAATAACGAGAGCGGCTGAGGCGACATTAATCCCCTTCCCAACTGCCCCGCTAACTCGCTCAATTATTAGCCTTCAAAACCTACAAGTGTTGTTTTTCGTGATTTTTTTTTAGACAGACTGATGGAGCGTCCTGTTTATTTCGTCCTAGATGGATTACTCCAAAGGAGTTCGTTGTTTGTGTAGTAATTTTTTTGCGAAGAAGATTATAACTTGAATTAAATTGAGTGGAAACTGGAAAGTATTTTGACTTTTTCCAATAAGGCTGAAGTTTTGAAACTTTGCTCGAGATGGTTGCGGGAATTGACTAATGAAGAAATAATAAATCTGAAAACATAATTAAGAAGTCTTCTTCTTATTGTGTTGATGGCAATATAAACAAGTGCCGTCCAATATTCAGCCACAGGAAGCGCCCTCCTGGACGCCCTCATCAGCTCGTCCCGCGTACCACTTGATGGGCACGCCGGGCAGGCCGCGAGGTGAGCCATGGTTTGAGAGGGGAACCCACAAGCACAAGTCAGGGCGAGTCCGTCTGCTAAATTAAGAAGTTACCTGCATTAGATTGTTTATGTGGCTGTGGATTTGAAATAAACTTAAAATAAAATTAGACGCTTGTCTTTGACGTGCTTTTTGATGCATGCCCCCCTGCTATGGTATTTGTTTGTTACATATTGTGTTATTAATTTGCTATGTGATAATTTTCTATTCTATCTGTTCTATTTAAAGCTGTTTAAAAGCCGCCATTCCTTTCCTCGACCTGTGTCCCCCCAAAATTCAGATATTGCGACAATTAGAACAGGAAAATAAGTATACTGCAGGAAACGCAGTGACGAAAAAGCCCACATAGTCTCTATTCCAAAGCAGGTGACTAGAACAACGCACGTAAATAATGGTCGTTGTCAGTAATCCTGCGCAATAAAAACGTTCGTTTTGTTCAGCGACGCGGCCACTTGCCGCATTGTCCTCCCGATGAATAAACTAGTTTTTCACTCGTGTTTAGACGTGAAACTATATTTTTCTTAGCTGAATATTGTACTAAATAACGGTTTTAGTGTTAACGGTTTTAATATTTTATGTAGGTACCTATTTTTAAATGACCCGATGGCTCGTTTGGTAGTGACCTCTGCCTTCGAACCACGACTAACCCCTATAAATTTTACCCATCACAGAGTGTGTTATGTTGTTGTCCAGTAGGTGCCCATATTGGAAGCTTCGGCTTAATTTGGAATGAGGCTGTGAGGCCTAGCGTGGGATGTTTTGGGTTATTATGTATAAGGTACTGTTTTAAAAAAAACACAGTTTCAACTGTACTCCTAAGTGAAGTTATGTACCAGCTATGGCGACGTACCGTGACTTCTGAATAGAAGTGAAAAATGTAAAAAATTACGTGTAAGTTCCTCGCCCGTAGAGCTGCGCAACTCGCGCGGCCGTTGAGTGCCAAGTTACAGAGTGCCAATGCAATTAGTTAACTTGAACTTACCTTGTATTTGCAGTGATTTCTTATACTGGAAGGAACAGGTCGCTTATAGCGATAAGGCCGCCTAAAATGTACAGTAAATATCTGCTATATCTATTAAGCCTTTGTTTGATGCAAACGAATGTTAATGTAAATTGATAATGTTAGAAAAGGTAGGTTGGTAGCAACAAAGCATTTCAGAGATATTTCTTTTAGAATTCTTTCCGAAATTTGATATGAAAAAGTTCAAAGATAAGATACTTGCTTATTTACCATTTAAAATTACTGTCTGAGAATGCTCCTTCCATTAAAATCACTCTAAAAGTAGGTATAGCTTTAATTAAACTAAAAATAAATAGCTAATTAACAATATCCGAACACAGATCACCTACTTCGGTTAATTTCCCCCATTTTCCGTGACGTGACTATCCCACCATTCATATCGCTTCAGCAGCGCTCCCGAAACTTTCCCGTTCTCACGCCCACTCCTGCGGGACTCCCGCCCTCACCTACGCTTTTTGTGCCCAACGTCCGACTACTAATACTTTCATACGGCAAAAACCGTAGAATTAGTTTCGCTGTGAATTCTCTTATACTTTTTTCGGCAACCGCTAGTAACTTTTCCCGGAGTATAGCAAACATTTGCGTTGCATTGTCCGTTTTTGTTCTTGCTGTTTTAAACATTCGAATAGTTGGGTATTCGTTTTAATTGTGGCTGCGCGGAGTAAAATGTGCGCCGAATGAATTGAAGTTAAAATAGAGCTTGCGGGAAATGTAATAAATAAATAACTTATGCAACATTAAAATTTCATATTATTACACTTCTGCTAAATTTATGAGCTTTGCTCTTGTCAGTGGAGCAATTTTCACTCCTCCTTGGACTCCGCTAGCGCCTTCAACTCCCTGTACGTCCTGACATTAACTTTCACCTTCAACTGTTGAGTAAGTGTTCGTCTTGGCCTCCCTCTTTCCCTATTTTACCTTCTAGTATAGCTTTTATAA
The DNA here is from genome assembly GCA_031163375.1 of Conogethes punctiferalis. Taxonomy (NCBI): domain Eukaryota; kingdom Metazoa; phylum Arthropoda; class Insecta; order Lepidoptera; family Crambidae; genus Conogethes; species Conogethes punctiferalis. Next base: position 1,538,947 of record CM062094.1, read on the forward strand.
GTGTGTCATGTCGGACAAAGTGTCCCACCATTTCCCCTCTTCTGTTCCCAATCGCCTGCATTAAGCATCTCATTTCCTTTACCATCTCCAATACCTCCTCATTCGTACAAATTATTAGGTTTAAAGAATATTTATTTCTCATTTAAAACAATACAGTCACTTACATGAGAAATTATTAAATATGTGGGTAACATACAATTTGTCCAACAGTTATTAAGATAATTAGGAAACAAATTACACAGTTTACCTAAATTAATTTTCATTTTCCAACTTGACTTTTTACAGTGACGACTGGTCTAAATCGATGAACCTCAACCTTATTAGCGCCCAGGAACATGAAAGAAATAATTTATTTTGAATCATTTAATAAACTAGCTGTGCTCGCGATTTCGTCCGCGTGGAATAGTTATTATTTCCCCGTTTTTTTTTTACATTTTCCATTATTTCTTCGCTCCTAATAGTTGCAGAGTGATGTTATATAGCCTACACAAAAAGAATTTTTCAATTCGGACCAGTAGTTCCTGAGATTAGCGCGTTCAAACAAACAAATTCTTCAGCTTTATAATATTAAGTTAAGATATTCTGGTGTTGCGGTGTCTATGGATGGAAGTGATCAGGTGACCTTCTGGCCCATCCCCCTGTCATTTAAAATAAAAGAAAATTAAATATTAGATTTCTCTTTAACAGGTCAAACACCTCGAAATAACTGGTAGGTAAAACCATACAAAATAAACAATCACTTCCACAAACCATTAAAGCAATTATTCGCTATTGTAAATATTGTCCTGTATTATTCGTTTCATTTGCGGCGCGGCCACCCGTTTGCGCCAGACCCGGAGCGAAGTTGTTACGACGCCGTTAAATGGTCCTGGAACTAGCACGATTGTGTACCGCCCCCCCTCTCCGATAATAATAAACACAAATTGTACAAAGTTTTTATCGTCCTGGAACTCGGAAGTAGGGGCGGGATATGGTCGATATGTTGATTGTCGACGACAGGCTGGTTAGAAGCCATTTAGTTTTGAAGAAAAGTACTGTTGACGCGTTGCCTAGGCAACGCGCTGCTGTCTGCTAAATTCTGCGACGATTTCATCATCAGCTTATTACAGTCCACTGTTGGACATAGCCCTCTCCAGTTGTTCGCCACTTAGGACAAACGTCTGGAGGATATACCCATAATCGCCACGCTGGGCAGGCGGGTTGGCGATCGCAGGGCATAGCTTCTCGCTCCGGTGACGCTACTGCCCGTCATCGGTCTGTGGTATTTAACTACGCCTTCAATTGTTATACCGCCACCAGTCGGTTGCCAGCGCCTCGTTTGTTATTCGGCAGGATGCACCACGAGCAGGTGAGGTTGGTTTGGAGCGAAAAGATTATAGGTAGCTAGCTCCTTTACATCCCATCAATCGGAAATCGGCAAATTGGCGTGTTTTAGTAGAGTCCTACGTCCAGCAGTGGACTGCCACAGGCTGCCAATGATGATGATGTTTTAAAACCATCGATATCTACATTTGCCCACGACCACCACGTGTCTATATCGATGTTTTTCTTCCCGGTATCCTGTGGCCCTGCGCTCTCTGTTTACACGGCTCCGTCGGGACCCGGGAGGGAACCGCGGCACAATTGGCGACGCTAATGCTCACTAATGGACAGATCAGCTGGACCGCGCCGAATTTTAAACAGTGTTTAATTTGCTCGAAAAGTCCCGTTCTTACTAAGTGCGAATTTGGAGGATGTGAGGGAACTCTGAATGTGAAATGGAATGTTGGAGAGGGTTGCCTCGCTGTTGTTGTGGAGGCGTGTCTGTCTGCAGGTTACGCTGGCTCGAGCATGGTTTTTTTTATAACAGAGGTGGTACACGGGCCTGAAGGTCACCTGATGGTGACGTAGGACTTCAGCGCGTAGGACACAGCAACGCCAGCGAAGTCATAAATATCAGACAACATCACATACATTGCTCTAAACCCAAAGTAAGTAGCTTGAGCACTTGTGTTATGGGTATCAGAACAACGAAGGTACCACAAATAAATACATAAATAAAAATTATAAACACCTAGACACGGAACAAACACAAGTGTTCATCACGCAAATGTTTGTCCCGGGTGGGTATCTACCAATTGAGCCACCGAGCCAGTCATAGGTGCGTTGCCCGCCCTCGAGAAAGTAGGCTCGCTTTTTGAAAGTCCCTAAGTCTTATCCATCCGGAATAATCGCAGACAGAATCTGTTTACTAAGAACCGTTAGTGTATTTATAGCTACATACTCGTACCTTCTATTCCACAGAGGAACTGGCATGTCGGTACATACCATATGTAACCAAATAAATGTAGAACTGTCCAGTCATGTTTCACAGAGACTGATTTATTAACGAAAAGTCACATGAAACCCGTCCCTGTCACGATTGAATGTACAAATGTACACGGTAAATATCGGAGGTGCTTCCCTCCGGCGAATGTACCAAGCGTTGCATTTGTTTGTTGCCTCTGTAACTCCACAGTATGTACGTGTTGCAGGACAATTTAAAAATCCGAAAAAATCTTTGCAAAAATCCGAATTTGTTTCGGACTAAGTATTATATTATTATATAGCCGATTTATAATTATGGCAGTCAGCGGACAATGTCCATACCAGCCAATCAGTGTTCATGACTAACAATAACTGTTAGACGACTAACGAATTATTCGTTAGTCGTTATTCGCCATTAGCCTAAAATGAGTCGGATTTTGCAAAGATCATGAACACGGCCACGAACGATTAAGAAATACCTACATTCTTAGATTCCAAATATCCAGTCTTTCGCAATTGTCCCAGGATTTTCGGGGAAATTCGATATTTTCGCGATCGATGAGATCCTACGACATTATGTATCGTTGCATTCATAGGTACGTGCGTCACACGCGCGACGCGTCAAGTCTGCTGACGGCGGGAGTACACACCGGGGCATTCAAATAATGCTCACTCGGTCGCATTACAACGCAAATATCGGCGATAAATTGGTTTTCATGGCTTTTTAATGGACTTAATTACTTTTACATTAAATACGAGGTGAAACGCGTGTTCATGTCGTGTGGTAGACCGAGTTGTTGTCTGGTGCGGTGTGGACTCTACAAACAACGACATTTATTTCAACAAAGGATATTTTGTTTAATATGGCGTTGCCAGTGGTTGAAGACTAGAAGTGATGGATACTGGTCAAAAAGTAAGCCATTTTGATACAAAAATTTTAGACATCACATTCATTGGTCTGATTTCAAAGTAAGTTACTTGAGCACTTGTTTTATTGAAATCGGAATAACGAAGGCACCACATTATGCTTAAATACCAACGCCCAGACACAGAACAAATATAACACAAATGTTTTTTTTTTCGTATCAATGGCAATCATATAGTGCCCATCCAAAACCTAGCGACCTGAATACCGCTATCGGTCGCCTCATGTAGGTCCCTAACTGTGCATGTGGTGGGGCACATCCAATAGGAGAGCAAATGCTCCATAGTATGCAGAGGCTCACCACAGTCGCAGCTGGCCCTTGCCTCCTCGCCAAACCCCCATTTCACCAAATCGGCTCTGCACCGGCCAACTCCGGACCGGAGTCGGTTTAAAGTTTTCCACACTGGCCATGGTTCCTGATGACCAGGTGGCAAGGACTCTGCCGGCGGTATATAGTCTGGTGGCAGGGGGACTCTCGCCTTCCAAAGGCTGACTCGCGCTTCCGTAGGCCGGCCTGATATAGCCTCCGTTCGTCTCAGAAAACTGTTACAACTCTTTAACCTCCCTCCAGGCATGTGGTGGCCGTAAAGAGGATGTCTATCGTCAGTTTCCTGCTTCTGCTTCTCAATCCCACAAGCCACTTCCCGGCACACGACTGGAGGCGCTATTCCAGATTTACACAAATTTTCATAACACGGTTACTTGTTCCGGGTGGGGATAGAAACCCTTGGTTCAGAAGACCAATTGAGCCACCGAGCCAGCCAGTACCTACAATATCTTGTAATGATGTTCCGTCATATGGGCACAAACAAATGGGAAAAGTAACATTCTGGCAACACTGGTGGTATTTGATTCAGTTCAAAAGTTCGGTGAAGCGTTAAATATCATTAATAATCAATGAAATCCCGCAATAAATCATAGGTAGTACGAATTAAACAAAATGGCGCTCTATTTAAAACTGAGCAAGCGAGGGTGGCATCTCTCACAATGAAATATTTTCATAAAACAAAAGTTTAACTATTTATAATTATTAATATATTTTTCTTATAATTTTGTTCTGTTACTTTTACTGTCTTATCTCATCTGTTCTACATTCAAACTGAAATAAAAGTTTAACTTTGCCACAATGTCATTTCGCACATAACTGCAAGGTTGGGCCTATTTATAGGACAAAGTATTACGTTATTATAGATATATTTTAAATGCATTTTTGAGGTATCGAACTTACCTCAAAAATGCATCTATAGATACTGCACCAACATTAGGATAGTTTTAATCATAGATAAAAGAGAATTTTAGCATATATTACAGTCAATAGAGGCCAAATTAGTATATTGTTCCTCCGAATGGAAAATATAAAAAAATAAAAGGTTACTACGGTACCTACGTATATATTATGATTTATTTTTTATGTAATCTGATCGAGAGTAGGCACCTATTATTCTATTCAATAAAATCCGAGTGGATTACTTTGAAATCCATTTCGATTTTTCCCTGTCAAAATCAGGCTGTGTTACACCTGTGTAAATTGAATTAGGCGCTGTTCTTCTAAAACATTGCTTGTCAGGTAATAATACTTTATTACCTAAAGTACACCGGCCCACCTACTATCGAATCTTTCTTCAATTATTCAGGGTAATCTCCGGTCGGCTAGACTGTGTTCGGCCTAGGGATTACAACGTAATATATTATCCGACACTAGCGTTTTGAGACAGAATCTCGTGTTTTTTTGTGTGGACCAAGTACAGGTCTGGAGTCTGGGACTTTATGAAAACTGATGTTAAAATTGCGGTGATAAAGCTCGTGAAACATGAGAATTTGTTTTACTTGTACCTAGGAGCACTCCTTGACCTAGACTCTGTATGATTTAGTTTTGTTGTTACTAGAAAATCAACAAAACCAAATCATCACCAAGTCATTTCGGGCGAACATCCTATTCCTTCGAGGCTTCGCCCACGATCGCCACGCAGTGGTTATTTACAATTAGTAATTAATAATAGGTTAATGACACCGTTACCATTCTGGGCCATCACACGGGTCAGTTATCGGCAACCAAACAATATATCTGATAATTTAGCAAGTAGAACAGCAGTCACATCACACTCGGCCGGACAAATGCGACGTAATGAAAAGCTTTTCATTTTCGGCCATTTAGAATTTAATTGGAAATTCGTGGGAGCACATAGGCGACAAGCTGTATAAATCATACGATAAAAATTTACGAGTTTACACATGGCCTTAATTATTGTGTGAATAAAACCTTTCGGCGGAATGAATGGGCGTTACAATTATTAAGGCTTTATGCGCCCACCGCCGCGGTAATTATTGCTTGCCCCGAGCCTTCTGGGGAAGGCTTAACCGATTTTAAAAGACATAGGGTTGTGAAGCTTCGAAAGATCTTGGATATATACAGTGGTCTCGGGTTTGCCCCGGCACAGTACAAACATTTGTCTGCATGAATGAACATGTCTGAATATAACGTAGAGTAGACGCTATGATGATGATACATAAATGCCTCATCATCAACCTATCGCATTCCACTGCTGGACATAGGCCTCTTCAGTTGCTCGTAATTTTGAGTAAACACCTGGAGACTTTACCACGATCGCCACGCTGGCATCGCATTTGGGGAGGGGATTTGACTTAGCCACCACTCTTGGTAGGCGGGTTGGCGATCGCAGCGCGTAGCTCCACGCTCCGGTTGCGATGCTGCCCGTAATCGGTCTGCGGTATTTAGCAACTGCTTCGTTTGTGATGGTTATACTGCCGCCAGTCGGTTGCCAGAACCTCGTTTGTTATTCAGCAGGTTGCGCCATAGATAGGCAGGCGGGGTGGCTTCGAGCGGTCGTTTCCTTCCATCCCGCCACTCATGTACTTGTCACTCTGTGTATTTAAAAATATTAAATGTCTGTAAATTACTACCTCTTTATCCGGAACCAATGGTTTAAGGCGTCTTTTGGAGCACGTAGGTGTCGAACAAACGCTCCGCTCGGCGGCGACGCCTCCCGAAGGAAACTTTATCGGGTACTACTGAACTTTGCTCTTTTTACAGGTAAGCTTTTCCTCAATCTGAAGTTATCGCGGTCTGCGCAAGTTATAAGGTACGTGAGATAGGCGAAGTAACTTTAAGAATGGGCTGGCCGAGATTTATTTGTTTCTTTTTATGAACCTTTTAGTGTTCAATATAAAGGATGGTGTAAGTGTGCCTTTACAATATTAATTTATAGTTCTTAGCAAATGTAAGCGTAGTCATATAACTTTGCATATAAAACAACAAACCGGGATCATAGGGTTTGCTACGGAGAGAGGACACTGCTAGAAGCAGGCCTCACCTGATCATAGCTTTTACCTGGGTACAAATAAAACCTATTTACAAAGGTGACTAAGGCAATGTCTTGCCTATGTCCGGCAAGAGACTTTTGCAGGTTTTTTTTTATAGTAGCTCGACATAATGGCTTCCCTACGCCTGATGGAAAGCGAAAGAGAAGCCCAAGTCGCTGTGACAACTGGCAAGTAACTGGTTAGTTACCTGTCAGTTGCCACTGCCATGCCGGCCCAACCCTAACCCCCCACGAGCTCCGGAGACCCTACTCACCAACAGAAATACGACCCGGAGGTCATTTGGCTGCGGTATTCTATAGGGTGGAGGTCCTTCCCCGGACGAGCTGCTCAATTCGAGCGAAGATTCGCTATGCCCTACCTCTCTTAAAAGGATGATCATGATAAAAAAATTATAAACATTTCTTATTTCTAATGATGGTGGCTTCTGAAGGGTCGTAAGGGACAAATCTTGCGCATTATTATTAACATCAACACAAAATGATATCGTAACGATTTTCTCAAAACGTCACCTTGTTCTCGACAAAGCTGGATTGTTTTCTTATTTCGACATCCATTAGATCCATTACAGCCTGGAGCCACGTATTCCGTTCACGTGTTTCGTGTTTTCTCAAGAGAGTGTGTTTATGGGGCGTAGCGCGCCACAACAAACTTTTCACAAGTAATCTCAAAGACAAACAGCTATTCAGAAATATCCATATGGCACTGTCAGTCGGTAATTTTGCAACGTTTATGATAGCGTGCATTTATAACAAGTCCGCGTAGTGTCCAGAATCAGGATCGTTCTTGGCGACAAACTTGCCATCCATACATCTAGACACTTGCCACTACTGTGCGCGTCTATCGCAATTGTCTGCCAACAAGTAAACTATGGAATGAATGGAAAGTTGGTTCCACAAAACCGATGTGCGAGGCAAGAAGTTCCTCCTACAGCGTAGTCTAATATGAGTAAATGTTGTGTAATAAATGTTTTTATTCTTATTCTTAATAGTCTGAAGAGAGGTAGGGCATAGCGAATCTTCGCTCGAATTGGGCTGGACGGGCATCCGAGGAACGACCTCCACCCTATAGAATACCGCAGCCGGGTCGTGTTTCTGCCGGTGAGTAGGGTTTCCGGTGCTCGTGGGGGGTTAGGGTTGGGCCGGCATAGCGGTGGCAACTGACAGGTAATTAACTAGTTACTTATCCGTTGTCACAGCTTGGGCTTCTCTTTCGCTTTCCATCAGGCGCAGGGAAGCCATTATATCGAGCCACTATAAAGAAAAATAATTGTCTCTATTTTTCTTTATAGTGGCTCTAATATTCAATTAGTGAATAGAAATATGTCTTAAAACCATAAAAAATACAAGTCAATTAATACAGTCCTTATTTTTATTATTCACACAGTTTCTCGTCGGCCCATCTCTACGGCCGGTCGCAGCCCATAGCCACGTTTCGGGAGCTCTTAATAACACGTAATAATTAGTCTTTTGTTCTCGTTTCATTCATGAAGATATTAATGTGCCCTGAGCGTGGGCGCAAGTCCCGAACATAAAATATTCGCAACATAAACTCATTGGCCTGATTCGCTTTGATCAGCTTGTTAGCTTTTTGTTTACGTTTTTGTATGACGGCCCAAATCGAGGGCAGGGTAGAGAGCGGTACATAACAGATTATATGATTTAAGTGAGCGGAAGCTTTTTGGTATCTACTTGCGATAACAACATTATCAAAGTATGGAGTTCATAGAACGCGGAATGTAATCTCGTGAGCTGTCCGCGTACATTTTTGCCTCCCGCGCGCCGTTCATGCACAAGCTACGCGTCGCTCGCAAGCTGGAGCCGAGCATTCGTGGCGCATTCGTCAGATGTGGATGCTAAGATTTAGTCATACCGATTCCTCAAGAGTGTGTGAGGAGGGTGTGGTCTTCCGGTAAACGGCGCTACTGACCACTGCCTGAAGGCACGTATCGTCGTCTTCCTCGGGTCCGCTAACCGGAGCGCAAGGCCTTCCCCTCTCACTAACAGTTGAAGATCTATTGCGATCTAATTTTACAACGTATATTTTAGTTGCGATTCCTCAAATGGGCTTAGTTTTGATCATTGTTTCTGGTGACCCATCATAAAATTATAGGAAAAATCGAATATAAGAACGTATCCCATTGGTAATTAGTAACTAATTGCTGTCTGGTACTACTCCACACCGCTACATGAGACGGTACAGTTATTAATTGAGCTCCCACGCCCTTTCATTGGAATACAGAAAGGCTTTCACACCCTTATTTCATGGAAATATTCACTGTAGTATCAACCTACTATGATTTACCCAGTACTGTGTCAAATAACCCATTATAATGCAGTTTCATCAAAAGTTTGCTAGTTATTCATTTGCAATTACAAACCTTTTGATCTAATTTGCTACAATATATTTTTGATACAAAACAATATTATAGATGTTATTGTTCTATAACTATAAACATGATCTGTCGAATAAAAATATAAGCTAAAAGCTACTTCATTACGTATCTTGTATTAACAATGGTACATTATTACATCTGTCCCGAAAAACATGTTACCAAATAACGTTAGCTTTATTTATGCGTTATTTATTATTCGCAACATTCACTGGGTACATTTCAGGGCGTATAATTAGCTTATATATCTCCGAACAAAAGCTCACAGAAGTATTGTTGGTGTAATTGGATTAGGAGGAGTAAGGAGACTCGGGTGGCGCCTGCGACGGTAATGTCGTTTTTGGATAATGCGTGCCGGTGATTGGGAGGGATGTAAGGGAGCGACCCATCATCTTTTCGCTCCAAGCCAATATAATATAATATATTAGCCAATATAGTATAACCATCACGATTGAAGGCGTAGCTAAATACCACAGACCTATGACGGGCAGCAGCGTCACCGGAGCGAGAAGCTACGCCCTGCGATCGCCAACCCGCCTGCCCAGCGTGGCGATTATGGGTATATCCTCCAGATGTTGGCCCTAAGTGGCGAACAACTGGAGAGGCCTATGTCCAGCAGTGGACTGCAATAGGCTGATGATGATGATGATGATGTGCCGGTGATTTGTTTACACTGCTTTGTACTCTGACAGCGTAGTCGTAGGAGTCTGGAAGATGGGAAGGTTTGAGACAGTTCGATTTAAGAGGCATTTTCTCCCACAAACAGAGCAATATAATTGTCGAATGAGCTCCCTGCATAGGTTTTCTCAGGGGTATACAGTATGGGCCATTTCAAGTCCATAGTAAATAAGTTCTTAAAGGGTTGGCATAGCGCTTGTGATGCCCCTGATGTTGCATGCGTACATGGGCTGCGCTGACCACTTACCGTCAGGCAGACCGGTAGCCATTTTATCAACCAGTATTATAAAGTAAAAAAAAAACAAAGTCCGTGTTCCCCGATAGATATAATCGTCAGATTTTCAAGGAGAGAGTGAATTGGCTATTTTTGCGTGAGCTCGCTACATTGCAGGCTCTAATGTCGCTCAACATCAGGCGATTTGGCGTAAAGCTTTACCCACTTACTTAAAAGAAAAATATCGTTATTCGGAAAGCCCGTCACGCTTTTAGATTCCCTCTTGATCTCTTCTGGGAGTGGCCAGTGTTAATCTTAGTATTAAGTGTGACAGATACAATGATTTATTATTCGAGGGAATTGAACCGGATTAACGTCAATAAATTACTTATTATTTAAATGTAATAGTGATGTTTTATATGTTAATATAAACATAACAAATAATTACGTAGGGGAGCGTGGGTCACAGTGGATCCTGGGTCACAGTGGATAAATCATTGTAGGTGTGTATTTAAAGCAAATAGGCGCGTAAGCGTTCGCGACGTTGCCGTTCTTACACTCCCCCCGCAACCGAGCTAGTTGCCATCTAAGTATCGGAGTGGACGCACGCGGTACGGAGCATCCGTCGACAAGTAAGCCACAAACTTTTATTTTACGTGTTTTTGTGAAACGTTTTGCCTTTCCGTATATTAGAATTTTACAAGTGTTGATAATGTGATATGATCTAAAGTTACTGTAGAGAATTTTTGTTACTCTAATATGTTTATTTGACAAATAAATAATTTGGTAGGATTTTTTAATTAAGACTTCTCCAACTGGGGCAGAGTGGATCGTTTTGAATTGGGGTACAGTGGATCTTGTATTCACTGTACCCAGTCAAAATATTGATCGTAAAATTATTTTGTTTTCAGGGATAATGCCACGAAACAGGAAAAGAAAGACCAATATTGGTCAGCACGCTGAAGAGGAGATGCGGGCAGCTTTGTATAAAATATCGGAGGGCCAAATACAAAGTCCACGTCTAAATTACCTTAAATAAAGATTTATGCTATGTTTATAATTAAACGCATGTTTAATGATAAAAAATAAACCACTTAATTTAAATACACGTTTTTTAATGAATATAAATTAATCATTATCCAGTGTGGCTCACAGGATCCAGTGTAACCCAAATCAGTATCCACTGTGCCCCTGTTATGGGGCACAGTGGATAATTTATCACTTGAAATAAAAATAATAATAAAAAAATACTGAGTGCTTTTAGGTCTGTTTTTATAATACAGGTTCAAATTTAAATATATTTTCTAGGACTCAGTCAACATGATAGAAAATTTGAGGTAAAAAAAGTAAAGTTACAAGTCATTGAAAGAAAATGGATCCACTGTGACCCACGTTACCGCGTTAATTGATTCGTCGTTTACGCATAAGTGATTTTAAACCGCGAAGTAAATATTATTTCAGCATGAATCCATAACAAATATAATACTACGTAAAAGTTAACGCCGACTTTTAGAGCCTCCATTATTTTATAAAGCACTCGTAGTTTCATTGCTGAATATTCCACCAGGTAATACGCGCATAAAATTGTGTGTAAAGGAACATTATCTGTTGTGAACATTTATTTTATACCTGAGATTACTTGTGTACGCGTCGGGGCGCTGAGGTAGCGGGTTACAGCTTTGTAATACGTGGAGCTCAACTGGAGTGAAGAAATGATCAAAATAGTTAGGCACTGGCCTAGGCCTTACGCGTACGAGTGTCGAAACGTACGGCTAATATTGATACATTTATTACTAATCAGCCTTAAGATGCCCTTAAGGCTGATGATTAGTAATTAAGCTGCCAGCAGCTTATGTTAGACAGCTATGTCCAGACATAGGCCTCTCCAATTGCTCGGCACTTTGCTCGATATTGGGTTTCTTGGGAACTTGCGCCGTCTTCTTGGTCAAATCGTCGCTCTATGTAGAGCATGTCAGGTGGAGTGTGGTCATCCTGAAAGCTCTTCTTATAAAAAAAAAGCATGATGGCATCCTACACTACGTTTGCCGATAAGTGGTATCCACCCTACAATTCGTTTATCGTGTACTTGTTTGATTCACACCCTGACGCCAACTCCAGCCGCAACACCGTTTTTATTTGTTATACTGTGGCACGCGTCAGGCATTGGGAATAAGATCGTGGGACTTTCCGCGGGCCGGCACCTGGCGAGGCTCCGCGCTCCGGCACAAATATTGTTTTAGGCGCGGAGTTGCGCGGCGCGTCCCGAACTTCCTGTTGTTGCTCCCGTGATACCTCCCAGATATTCCTCTGATGTTACGGATAAAGGAGGGAGGACGGTGTTGATTGATCACTGTATTTTTTTTGTTTAGGAGTATACCTATGTCGTGAAACGTTCAACGATTCAAAAAGTTTTCAGCCATTTTTGTACATATAATAGTAGTTTAACGACCCGCTCTTGCTCCGCTTCGGGTATTTCAGACAAATATTTCATTGACGTTACATATTGACGTTTTAGTAAGGATCGCTAATTTTTTCTAGCAATAAATGAAACCAATATTACTGAGAGTGAATGTAGCTTTCCAATAGTGATTGAAATTTTTGAAAACGTCACAGTGGTTTTGCATTTTATTCCTTACAAACATACAAATCTTTCCTGTCTATATGTATATTAGAGTAGACAGTGATGGTGCAGTAGTCAGAGGTCTAAGTCACGGGAAAGGTTAGGGGTGAATTCTCGGTTGGGTCGAATTTAGGAAACGAAGTCGAACGAAAGAAAGGAAAGAACAAAGTCATCGCGGTCATCATCATCATGTCGTATGGCTTAACTCTGCTCGAGTCCTCAAAGGTCAGTATCCAGTTGGCGAAGCCAATTTAACGCGACCGGAGTGAGCTCATGGAGCTTCTGCATACCTCCAGGAAAACAACGTAGAGGACATTCCTCTACGATGTGTATAGTCATCGCGGTAAGGCACAAGTAAACAAATCATCGTTCGCCTGTGGCTATTTGTCCCGCGAGATGGCTCTAGTTAATCATCGACTCATTCCTAAAGGCTACTTAAATCACTTCACGGATGTTTCATCGAGTGTATCGCCGGATAAGATCGGCTGAAAAGCTGATAATGTTAGTCAATATAATATGCATCCTCTTTGGACACATAATTATTAAAGGGCATATTACCGACTACTATAACTCTTCTACTACCTATTATTAGGGTATATTATTGTCAAGATAAGACTCAATTTATGGAATATTATGATGAAATCTATACAAAATTTCATATTTTCCGCGAAATTAACGTGTGTTAGAGTAAACTAGGTATTAGTCGGGTAATTTAGCTCGGCAGTAGCCGCTGAGCGCCGCGCAGCGTAACGAAGCCGTGCTATGCGTAGATTAAATAATATCAATCTATGCGCGGGCACATTGTTTGGTGTCGGCAGTGGTGGCTGGAGGCTGGAGTATCGATAGAAAAAATATCGATAATAGTTCGCGCCACTATTGAGCGTTTACAGCCCATCGTCTGCCACCAACTTCGTCGCAGCCAATCAAGGCAAAGCAAGCGCCCCTATTAAACGCCTCGAACCAATCACAGCTGCCGACGTAGTCGCAGCCAATTGCCAACGCAGCTGTCAAGTGACAGCTGTCACACTACCATGACAGAAGATCTACAAGCACGTTACCGGCAAGGTGCCGTCTATTTTTAGTGCACAAAAAACCTATAATAATGGACGTGAAACGCCAAGAAAGGACCACTACCAGCATCAACCAGCTGCCTTTGTTTGCGCCGACAATAATGTTTATTGATGCCCGATGTGTTTTTACGAGAAGCTTTGTATCAGAGATAAAACCCCAATTGCCCTGGTGATGATGTCAATCGATAGCTACGCCTTTTATGGTGATCAATCGATCACCATAGAAGGCGTAGCTAAATACCACAGGCCGATGACGGGCAGCAGCGTTTGGAGCAAGAAGCTACGCCCTGCGATCGCCAACCCGCCTGCCCAGCGTAGCGATTATGGGTATATCCTCCAGAAGTTTGCCCTAGATGGGGAACAACTGGAGAGGCCTATGTCCAGCAGTGGACTGCAATAGGCTGATGATGATGCTGTCATCGCCTTGGAGATTGTCTACCTGAGCCGTAATTGCGGGTCGTGTTTCTGTCGGTGTATAGGATTTCCGAATCTCGGGGGAGGTTTGGGTTGAGCCGGCATGGCGGTGGCAACTGACAGGTAACTGACCAGTTACTTGTCCGTTGTCACAGCTACTTAGCCTTCTGTTTCGCTTTCCATCAGCCTTAGGGAACTACTATAAAAAAGAGTATTTGTGAGTGTCGATGACCAATTCGTTTGAACAGCACTAGCGTATTCGCGCAAACGCCCGTTTAGATTATGAACGTAAACAATACTTGACCGCGGCTCGCCCCTACTCGGGTTATCTGATTTGCAAATCAACGCCCTCCCTTGTTGCCCTAATTAACTGAACAAATAGCTGTGACCTAGCTCAGTTGCTTCGTGCCGTTAACTAGCTTTATGCTCGCTAATTTGCTTGCATCATCCCTTTTTCCCTAGTTGCGTCGTAAGGTTTCGATTGGAGCCCGAGCTTAGCTACGATATACAGCAGGAACTCGTTTAGCTATCTACTTATATAGGTAGTTCTTTACAGTCTATTCTTTAGATCTGCCCCAAATTTTCCACACTTCTCTGTCCAAAGCCAGAACCTACCAATCCTCTGATTAATGGATTACCTAGATGTACACACCATCTGTTTTTTTTTCAGTCAACTAACATAAATTCTTTCATGCTGAATTAGTCTAAGCTATTTGGCTAATTATTTATTCACAAATACTTAGAAATGTTATTTCCGTCCGACTAGAAAACAAATAGTCTCCTTAATAATTTACTAGAAAACGAATAGGCTCTAAGCGTTTCTTAGAACGGGAATGTAATTTGTGTAACTGAATGGATTTTAGTCTGTGATCTTTATTTAAGTTTCTCTTGAAATATTCCAAATTTGGGAAGCTTTAAATGAATTATGGGTATTGGTAAGATGAAGTGCTAACTAACTAAGTGTAGCTAATTAGTTAAAATTGTTTAACTGTGTAGGTAGGCGAGGAATAACTGATTAAAATTAATAATTGGGCTGGTATTTGGGGGAGGCGATTATTTATCTCCTTACAACATAGACAACGCGTTACGGAACGCAGGTTCTCGGTGAGTCTTTTAAAAATTTGTACTCTTTTGAAAGTTTCTCAAATCCAAAATGATGCTCTGCTTCACAAGTATGACGGGGTCTATGAGACGGGCCGCTTGCTCGTCTGCTACATTTATCAATTAAAAGAAGTATGTGTCATCATCATCATCATCAGCCTTATTGTAGTCCACTGTTGGACATAGGCCTCTCCAGTTGTTCGCTACCTAAAGCAAACTTCTGGAGGATATACCCATAATCGCTACGCTGGGCAGGCACAAGTATGTGTACGCTTTTACATATGAACAGCACTTTGCTATCGACGCGTTGGCGTCTGTTACCTGTATGTAGAACTGCTAGTGTTTTTTCGAATACGTAATAATGTACTCAAAATAGTTCTTTGGAATAGCTTTTCCAAAAGAATACGACCTTAAGAGACCGAGACCTTCAAACAATGAGATTCATACAGATTTCTCAAGAGCCGGCAATGCACCTGCGACTCCCCTGATGTTACGGTTCGATGGGTTAAAGTGATCACTTACCAGCTGATTTTCAGGCACGTATTCCCCCTCTGTCACGACAAACAAAAGAAATTACATATGCAACAGATACTGTATGTTTTGCTACCAAAATAAATTACAGTTAAAAGAAGAAGCTCACGTAAGGCATGCTATACCTATACTCATACTTAATACAGCTTCGCTAACATAATATTGGTAAAGTAGCAGTAGGTAGGTATTCATTGCGACAGAAGTTTTGGCACGAGGCTCGGTGATAAGCGAACGTTCACTGCGATAGACTGCAGTGTTTCCAATTTCGCTGATAAAAAGCAAGGAAAAAATACGAGGAGTGCAAATCTGTTGCGATGGCTGCTCGCCAGGTCTGTTAGTGTGCTGGTAGCGAGGGGACACTCAATATACAGATTGGTACAGCATGGTTTAGCCTCATTGAAGTAGCTATGATAACAGCTAAATATTTTGCTCCCGCTTTGCTGGATATCTAGGTACGTGGATGCGAAGATTCTATTGCCGAAATTTATTTCTTCGAAAACCTTTTAGTTCAATCCAAACATTTATTTTAGACACTATAGTGCGCCATGGAACTTTGATGTCTTGTTACCGCGATGTCTCGTTACATCTGCGAACGAAGTTTTGTTCTATCGGCTTCTTTTCACTACATTCTCTTATTAAATTATACTTACTTCTACCATTATTGTACTAGAACATTTCATTGTTTATACTATAGACTATTTTACTCAACAACAGCTTCAACAGACGAAGAAGACTGGTACATTTATATGTCCCCACCGGGAGCTCTAGCCTATCCTGGCCTATAAGGCCTTAAGTCCACCACGCAACAGACCACGCTGGTCAAGTGCCGGCTGAACGTCTTCACACAACTATAAAACGAATTCCTGCACCCTTCATTATTTTGTAAAAGATATAATTTTTACTTACCATCTGAGCACAGTACCCCAAAAAGGTAATAGTGCTCGAACGGTACTTAAATAAAATTACGTCTACTTTTCACGACGTTTCCATTACACCCTGTAAAAAGCTAGCGGGTTTTTAGTACGCAGATTTTTCCGCGAGACAAGTCTCGTCGTCCCGCGGGCGGCAGGCGGCTCGCGTGACAAACGACGCGCGAGACGTTGAGTCGACGCGACGCGACGCTCCATGTAACCGGAGACAGATTTATTTAACTCGCTTTGCTGTCTTGGCTTTTCACATGTCAATAATGTACGCTTGACTAATTTGTAGTAAAAAAATCACTATGATGGTGGAATTATCATGGATTCTGCAACTTGAAATTGATATCATACTATTGCATTTTAATAAATACCTACATATGATAAAAATTTGAATTTTACCGTTAATGAAGGAGAATTAACAATTTGTATAATCTCTATGGCTAAATTATCATCATAGTAAAGAAAAAAATATCCATATTGGAAACTTTATTAAGGCACCTTTTAAAAGTAATCGCTTTGCAATAATGAAGCTACTTTGGTAGTTCATCGATTTTCATCGAAGAACGCCAAAGTGATTAAACTTTTTACCGTAACTTTTCAAATGTCCTTTTAATCCCAAAACGATTTTCTAAGAGACGATATTATAAAATCCCTTATTTTGTCAACACGGAACCTTGTAAAATTTAATATTGCTTGCTATTTTGAACATATTTCAACAATAATAAAATAACGTAAGTAAATTAAAATGTTTGCCATGCGGATTTGTCGTGAAGCGTCTGCGTCACGTCAAGTTCCCGCGGGGCGGCTCGCGTGACAAACGGCGTCGCGTGAACACGACGCGCCGCTCGGTGCGAGACAGAATTAGATGGATTTATTTCACTTTTTCTTTGCTTTCTATGTCCGTGTATTATGAAATGTTCTGACTTGACTTACTCAAACCCACGATTGCGGCTTAAAAGGCAGGGTCTCTAATGGCGCACCCACGTGGCAACTGACCGGTGTTATCATGTATCTTATATATTATATATTTTAATATTATATTTATTTAAAGTACGTATGTAGCCATTGTGAGAAAGCGAAACCTGTACTCGGGTATCTTGTGTAGTGGTCCTACCCCGGCGAAACCCCTAAATATTTTTGTTAGTGTTTGTGTATGTGAGAATAAGCTCACACGTGTGTGTGTGTTAACAATGATTTATTCTGGAATATCGTCAGCGAATCAATAAATAAACAAGCCAGACATGCACCACAAACTAAGGTTTTCACTACACTATAGCGCCAATAATATACCCCAATAAAATGTATATCAGAAATACCGATAAACGGGGGCGAGTTGCTAGTAATGAATAAAAAAAGAAGAGTTGATTATTACAGCAGTACGGGGCGTTGATTACCGGCGGGTTTCGGACAAAGGCCTCATTTACGTGTTAATCAGTCGGTGGGCCGCTATACTGCCCGGGCAGTATAGCGCCAGGGCAGTATAACGCTCGGGCAGTTTAGCGTCCCGCGGCTCGCTGGGCACGGCGGCGCTAACACCGAATTAGGTTGTGTACCACTTACTTACGAGCTGCACACATCGGATAGATATGGTGAGCGGTTATGTTGTATAGGCAGGATGTGTCGGAAAAGTAGAAGTATACGTCATTATCATGGCATGGCTGTACGTACATAGTCCTTGGGCTCCCCCAAAGACAATTGTCATTTTGGGCGGATATGTCACAGTCACCACGCTTGGCACGCGGGTTGGTGACCGCAGTAGGTTTTGTATCCAGGTAAATGGTGCTGTGCGTTTCCTGAAATTCCCTTAGTCGACGACACCCAAGGGATGAGCTGGGCTGGTCCTATTCAAATCGGGAAACCATAGCTGAGTTCAGAAGGGTCGTTACGTCATTACCAAATGATCTATTCAATCAGTACGTGAACGCAGTCATGTGTAATAAACACAGGTGTAATCCTATCGTCTGTATTATAATCACGAAACAATGTCTATACGAACACAATTGAATTGCCACAATCTCTTAACGTGTAAGTGTGTACATATAGGCATATATGGTAGATATAGGGATATGTTTGTAGTACTAGCACAGTGTTGTGGCTTTTACTCGATTTATGGAAGGCTAAAGAGCCAAATAACTAACCATGGGCAAGTAATGAAACCAAATAATAATTATCAGTTCTTTGCTAATAATTTAGGTAGAATGAGATGCTTCTTGACGCCCCGTTTAAAACATCCTCATATCGAAAGAATTCCGTGTGGTATCCTGATTTGGAATAGGACCACCGCGCCTCATACCGTGGGTGCCGTAGAAGGCAACTAAGGGAATGTCAGAAAACGGACAGCAGAGTTTACCTGGGTACAAATAAAACCTAATGCGGTCACCAGACCGCGTGCCCAGCGTGAGGACTAAGGAAATACCTCCCAATTGACAATTGGGGTAGGAAAATGACAATTCGGATAGGCCTACGTCCAGCAGTGGACGTTGGCACGCTGGTGATGATGATCAAAAGATGGACTTATAATTTTGAACACACAAAACGCATTTCTATTAAATTATTTTATAAGTCTGTTTTCTGTCTATCTTACACCACGAATCGTATTCCAAATAAGAGCTCATCTTCTTTATTCCCTTATTTATTCAGACCGTACCATAAACCATTCGCAGAAGGCAATCGACAAAATAATAATAAGTCTTTGGCGGCCATTCACATTTGTTAGCGAACAGTCGCGCGGAGCGCCTAAGCGATACTATTGTCCTGCCTGTATTGTCTTGTTATTCACCGTACGAGTGCCCTCATTAATCTCGGTTATGGCTGGGCGCGACTGTACCTGGACCCTGACTATTAAAATGATAATATCGTGCCCGTATATTAACTTCTAAGTACACAATACAGTAAATAAATAAATAGCCCAAGACATGCTACGCTGGGCCACACAGCGCCATCTAGTCCCAAACTAAGCCGAAGCTTGTACTATGGGTACTAGACAACTGATAAACATACTTAGATAATTTTTTTTTGTAAATAAATACATTTTATACATAGCAAACACCCAGACCAATACAAACAGACATGTTCATGCACACAAATGTTATGTGTGGGGATCGAACCCACGACCCTTGGAAGGCAGCAGCTTGCCCTCAGAAGGCAGAGGTCACTACTAAAATGAGCCACGGAGCCAGTACATGTGATTTCCCAGCTGCGCTGTTTCCTGATCGCTACGAGTCTTTCTTTAAAAATGGTTTATAGAGGATTCTTACCTCATGATAGGAAGCACCTTCTAAATTTCAGTCTAGATTTCACATAATACCTGCCATTACAAAAGTATTTCTGCGGTGACGGACAAAAAAATATCGCCACATTTCGTCCTGTGGATGTCAACTAAGGTTTTACCCGCTTGGCGAAACACCTGCAAAGTGATATGCATCACGTTATAGCTATCTTAAAGGCCGGCATGGGCGATGGCAAGCAAGGCAGTTGTCTAGTACCCAAAGTACAAGCTTCGGCTTAGTTTGGGGCTAGGTGGCGCTGTGGGGCCCAGCGTGGTATGTCTGTGGATATTTATTATTATCTATTTGTCTTATTCACCACGCCTGGAATGCAGGCTTAGCATAGGAACACATCAAGAACTGTTCGTTTCCAACGTTCGTTCTTTCCGCGTACCTGTAAGCTCTGGAATGAGCTCCCAGCCGCGGTGTTTCCTGATCGCTACGACTTGTCCTTCTTCAAACGTGGCCTAAAGAGAACTCTTTCCTCACGGTAGGCAGCGGCTAAGCTGTGCCCCTGTCATTGCAGAGTCTATGAGCGGCGGTAACCGTTTAACATCAGATGGGCCACTTGCTCGTCTGCCACCCATAGCAATAAAAAAAAAACCCCATCTCATCCTGTGGGTGTCTTAAAGACGACTATGGGAATATCAAGAAACCGGCAGCGGCAGCAGCAGCCTTAACCAAAAATAAGGCTCTGTCAGCTTCCAGGTGCAGGAGAGCCCCATAAGATAACGCCGCGCCCCTCACGCCCACCGATTTGTTTGCCGAGCTCGCTAATAATTTTTCATAGCCCTAACTTGAGTGCGTAGTGGTTTTGTTGTTTCCCTTCGCGTTCCATATAACATTACGATTGACTTCAACGAGAGAATTTAAGTGCTCATTGAGCTGTAGTCGATACGAACATTCTAGCATTTGATGATTTATAAAAGGGCCTTGGAGAATTGAAATGCGAGTAAGAATTGGATTTTTAGACTTGTAAGTTAGGAAATTCAATTGTCAAATTTGTAATGAAACTTATGGTATAGTAAAATACATTTAGTATTGATAGAGGGCGTCACCATGAAATATGTTTTGGTGCACTGCACAGTAAACGATGTTGAAGAAATTTTGGAAACAAGAAATTGAAGGAAATAAACAAGGAAGATGGAGGAGATGGTAAAGGAAAGGAGATGCTTGATGCAGGCGATTGAGAACAGGAGAGGGAAAATGGTGGGACACCTTGTGCGTCATGACACACTTATAAAAATTATAATGGAAGGTAAAATAGAAGGCAGAAGAGGAAGAGGGAGGCCAAGACGAACATTTACACAACAGCTAAAGGAGAAAGTTAATGTCATGACGTACAAGGAGTTGAAGGCGCTGGCGGAGTCCAGGGAGGAGTGGAAGTTGCTCCACCGACAAGAGCAAGGCTCTTAAATTTAGTAGTAGTAGTAAACAAGGAAGTGTACGCTATACCTTGTGGTGTTGTACTCGTAGTAGAAAACTTGCCATATTTTATATGATTTAAGGTCGTAGAACCGAGTGTCCTTTTCAAATGCAAGTTCTCTCGGTCTCTCTCGGTGTTCGGACTTATGAGGTTATCCGATATAAGTAAAAAAAGTTTAATTATTTAGCGTAATTGTGACCAGACGTACGTAGACGACGGTTAAAAGCGTACAATTATGTACGCTTTTAACCGACTTCAAAAAAGAGGAGGTACTCAATTAATTTTTTTGTTGTATGTTTGTTACCACATATTATATGTTATTATAAATATCTTTTTGTTCGAAAAGGGTGTACTTCGAGGTGGTCCTCTTGACCGAAGAGAATAAAGAAGTCGGTTTTTTTTTATTAAAAATTCTGTTATTTTAAATAGACCACTGTTTCCAGAACAAACATAAAATAAAAAGGTTCATTATTGCACGCACACTCTTGACCCCACGTAACGTAGCGGCGGAGCGGTAACTCCCCAACTCGACTAAACTTGCGGCGCTTTGACGGGCTATAAATTTTTATCTGCGCTTCGAGTTTTCAACAGCTTTCAAGGTGATGTATGGGGCCATCGCTGTTATTAGCTTCATCTTGCTGTTTGATAGCTCAGAAAAGTGTAAACATATTTTTAAACACTGAAAAAGACTTCGAAAGGAGCTGTAGTTTCTCTCTTGAGCAATCTCATAAACACAAAATTTTTATGGAGTTGTAAGGCGCGTACTAGGCAATTGATAAACTTAAATAAATACTTTTTTGTAAATAAATACATTTATACATAGTAAACACACCCATACCAATACAATCAGACATACATGCACACACATGTTTGTACTGTGCGGGAATCAATACCCTTGGCTCAGAAGGCAGAGTTCACCAAATACCAAATGAGCCATCGGGCTCGTCATGAAAATTTCTTGATATGGTTAATCGTCGTCTAGGACATGGGGTGGTTCTATTTTAAATCCCAAAACCACACGGATATATGTCGCGTATGAGCCCCATTATTAAAAGTTTTAGTTGTATTCTTCGAACCTGAAATAACAAGATTTGTTGAGATTTCTCGTAACAATTTGAATACAAGGCGAAGCCTCTCGGTACTCCTAGAGGCAGTGAATCGAGATGAATCTAAGCTAAAGCTTGTTGATACCGGTGAGGTGAGGGCTACCGGCGGCCGCGGTAACACACGCCTCGCCGGCAGTTTGCTCCGCAACTAGCGTGAGGAATCTCTGAGGGCTGCCGCAATCGTGTCTTAATGACATTTTGTTAGGGATTAGCTTCAACAATGATCGCACTGTTCCCTTTCCCTTTGTGTTCTTTTTTTATAGTAGCTCGACATAATGGCTACCCTACGCCTGATGGAAAGCGAAGGAGAAGCCCAAGTCACTGTGACAACTGGCAAGTAACTGGTCTGTAACCTGTCAGGTGCCACTGCCATGCTGGCCCAACCCTAACCCCCAACAAACCGACCACAGGCGTAACGCAGCCGAGCACGAACGAAAGCTCGCAGCACGCTCGTTCAAGGCTTGTAAGTCGGTTCACACTAGACGACTTGTGTTCGGCTCGTGCTCCGCTCGTGCTCTGCTCGCCTAGCGTATCGCATCTTAACAATAGGAATATTGAGATGATTGAGAGCTAGCCAAAGCTTGTTAATACCGGTGAGGTGAGGGCTACCGGCGGCCGCGGTAACACACGCCTCGCCGGCAGTTTGCTCCGCAACTAGCGTCAGGAATATCTAAGGGCTGGCGCAATGTTGTCTTATAACAACCATTTTGTTAGTGCCTACCAATAGATTCATCGTCCAATATAATTATTCTTGTTGTAAGCCAGCGTTAACAAACCTAAACCTAAACCTGACTAAATTGTGGCCAAAACAATCTCCTACGATACTAACCAAAGATATTATATAGGATCGGTGTAAGTCGATACGTACGAGTTTTGTACTTGTAGTATCATAACATAATGGCTTCCCTTCACCTGGTGGAAAGCGAAAAAGAAGCCCAAGTCATTGAGAAAGGAATGAAATAGGTGAAGTAAGCAAATTAAGCACTTGTCGACTATAAGATAACTTTAGTTATAGACCAACTGTTCCTAAAACCTCCCATAAGTCCGTAGTCATCCTGCCTGCTCAATTAAGGGCCGTGAATTACGTGATGAAAATTTAATCCTCGTGTGTTTCCATGATTTTAAGCATGACCAGTTTTCTGACTTTGGGATTAGGTTAGCCTATGCGATGATATTAACCCAACAAACCATTACGTATGTAGACTATTCCGTAGGGTACAGCCCTGGCCGGGACAGAGTCTATAAATCGAGCTGCAGTCGCCGTAAGCCGGCGCGTCGCTGCGCCCTCTATCGGAAACAATAATCCGCCGGAGGACTGCCCTCTCAGTGCCTCCGTGTAATTACGACCGGCGGCCTCGGGGCGTACATGGCCGCACGGGGTACTGCTGTGTTATGACAAGCAAGTAATAGGCGGTAGTTTCCTGTACAGTCTCTAGTACCAGGGATACCCTTAGTTAGCTGGCGTATTTATTTACTACTACGTAAAATACTTTTAAATAATTAATTATTTCACGAATATTATATCTGTATGTATCTATACTTATAATAAATCTGTAAGTCAATCCTGTACATGAAATATTTTTTCAAAATAACTATCAGGGGGTGATTAGTGATCGATACTGATGCCAAAAATGCAATCAGTAAAATTTTTGTCTGTCAAACAGAAAAAAAAACTACTGAACGGATTTTAAGAAAACACTTATACTTTTCATCACGCTACAATCAATAGGAGCAGAGCAGTGACGGGAAGTGTTGGGAAAACGGGAGAAATTTTTATCTGTATGTTTGATCGCGCATCACGTGAAAACTACTGCATGGAATTGGACGCGGTTTTGACCAATGTATTGCTAGAGGTCTAACTTAGAATTTAGGTATTATTTTATGGAAGTCCGTTATTTTTGAAACCCGATATCCACGCGTGCGACGCCGCCGGCACAGCTAGTATTGAATTTATCCATATTAATAATGTAAATAATTATTAACGTTTCGAGCTAGTAAGATATATTTATACATTTCCAGGGCAGTCGCATAGCATCTCCTTTTAGTAGTTCTGCTCGTTAACGCCAGTACAACTTTCTCACTAAGCGAGCTGTTAAATGTACAACAACGCCTTACATTTTCATATTATACTGAAGTTATGCGCGAGGAATGTGTAACACGAGCGCTTTTAGAAGTTGTGCTCCGAGCGGTCGCTGTGGCGAGAATTATTGTTTGTTTACCTCAAAGGCTGTTCAAGTGAACATACTATTATACTTGGCGGTCAGATAAGGACCAGCTCACAAGGAGCGTTTAGCCTTGGCACACGTTTAAGCGGGTCATTGACTTATCTTATAGAAGCTCGACATAATGGCTTACCTCCTGAAAGAAAGCGAAAGAGAAACCCAAGGCGCTGTGACAACGGGCAAGTAACTGGTCAGTTACCTGTCAGTTGCCACCGCCATGCCGGCCCAACCCTAACCCCCCACGAGCTCCGAAAACCCTACTCACGGGCAGAAACACGGCCCTGAGGTCATTTGGCTGCGGTATTCTATAGGGTGGAGGTCCTTCCCCGGACGAGCAGCTCAATTCGAGCGAAGATTCGCTATGCCCTACCTCTCTTAAAGTCATCAGTGTTTGAAAAACGTCGCTAGAGATAGTATTCATATGAACTAACAGTTAAGTGAACTTTAGCTAAGAGCAGGTTCCTGAACAAAGGGCCATCGCTTCAAACCCAACCAGAGGCCAACATTTGCCAACTCTATTGACTCGAAATGCTCGCAAAAACTACATCCAAAATAGTAGTTCACTTTCTGCGTTGGCTCAACGACCCAAATATCTTATCATCTTATTATTAACTAGCTGCTGCCCGCGGCTTTGCCTGCGTGAACATCGGTTTGTCATGAAGAGCTTACTCTGTCATTATATCATGTACGTACGCGTCTTTGTCTCTTATTTTATCACACGCGCTTACGAATGGATGCTCAAAAGATGATGAAGATATAGGTATTCGATTTGAGTGCTGAGAAATCTGAACATAGGTTGACACAGGACAAACACAATGTAGGTACATCATGTTGGCCTCTGGTTGGCCATTGGAAGCCGCGGCCCATTGTTCAGGAATCACCTGGTCTTAAGCTATGGTTCTCTTAACTATAAGTTCCGGTGATGACTTATCCAGAGCGACGTCTTCCTGGATTATTCGAGTTAAGTATCTAAAAAAGTTCGTTTTCTACATTGAATCCTACCGGGAACCGATATAATGCGCCACTGGGGTCAGCAGTCATCAGTTTGTTATGTCGCGTCCGCACTTTTTTTTGAGTCAATTAGTCTTTTTACGGTATCAAAAATGGTGCTTACCTACGTACCTAGTTACTACTATGAATTCTCATTATTTCAAACAGAGCAACCGTACGTAATGCACTTGTGTATGGGCATAAACATGTACACTTCAATATCTCGTGCATACTTGCCCGGTCTGCTTGGAGAATGGTCATTGTGGCCGATTATCGGCCAGGAGAGGGCTGGCGTCGGCGCGATACGTTTAAAATTGATTAATATAGAAATCATCATCATCATCAGCCTATTACAGTCCACTGCTGGACACAGGCCTCTTCAGTTGCTCGCCACCTAGGGCAAACATCTGGAGGATATTATGGGTATAAGTGCCACCTGGGCAGGCGGGTTGGCGATCGCAGGGCGTAGCTTCTCGTTCCGGTCACGCTGCTGCCCGTCATAGGCCTGTGATATCTAGCTACGCCTTCCATCGTTATGGTTTTACCACCACCAGTCGGTTTCCCAGAGCCTCGTTTGTTGGTCGGCAGGATGCACCACGGGCTTGGAGTGAAAAGGTGATAGGTCACTCCCATACAATATAGAAATACGGATACTTATTCTGTACTTTTTGGAAAATAAGTGCGTTTAATAATCTTATATCTATACAACTAAAACAGAATCTGGATATCCTGTGTATAAACATATTTTAAGAAGCCACGCTAAAAATACTAAGTATCTTTTATTTCGATTTTTCTTTATGTCATACTGAGCATCCCTAAGAATATAATGTTCAAAGTTATTTACCGATAAAATTAAGATTTTTTAATTATAGGTGGTACCTCACTATGTACAATAATTGTACATGTTAGTACACAGGTTTTAAGTATCACGCCGACCAAAAAGCGACCACTTGGCCGGTGTATGAATCTTAACTTACTTCAAAGCGTTATTTTCTTCCGACATGCGTAATTAAAACGATTTTATTAGGCTGAAATGTTATAACATTAGTATATTGAGGACAGAAATTACAATTTGGATTAGAAAAGTATTTATTAAGCATACACTGATCGCAGTTTCGTCGCATCCGAGCTAGATATGTGGCCCGTTGTGAGCCTTCTGAGATTGCAGTAAGGTTTTTGGTTCATGGTCACTGTGATTCATTATCAGATGCAGGCCGCCTTGTTTACGGGTTATGCTAGATCTGTTTTGACTGTACACAATTTTATTCCTAAAGTTTGTTCCAATTTGTTGCTGAATGAGGTGCCTCTGAAACTGAGCAATATTCTAGTAGACAACGCCGGTGGTTATCCCTTTACGTTGGTCGTCTTTTCAGTTTCAGTTTGCATATAGTATTTTCCGAAGAACTTCATTCCGAAAATAAGCCGCACAATTCTAATTCACAATTATTTGTACTTATTAGTGGCGAATTTCCGTATTTGCCTACCTTGATATCAGTACCTGTCATTTCAAATTGATAATTTCGTTGACAAAGTCAAGAAATGACAGTATCTATGGTGTATTCAAAAAGTTTTTAATCATTCCGTAACATATTTTCCCGAAATTCTAAATGAAAAAATTGATGAATCGCTGTAATTTATAGCCTATATGTTAATCTGATGCATAAACAATATTCGTGTAAAGTTTCACTAAAATCTGATTAGTAGTTTTTGCGTGAAAAGGGAACAAACATCCATCCATCTATCCATCCATCTATCTATCCATCCAAACAAACTTTCGCGTTTATAATATTAGTGGGATTATCTTATCACTCTGCCCGTCATTCATCTCTTGCCAGTCCGGTTGTTGTGGTCGGACTAGCATGGGGCGTTTCCCGCTTGTTTTTTTATAGTGACCTTCTATAGCATGATGGATTTTGGCCCGCAAGATGGTCAACCCAATTATGGGTAAAATATTTACATACTCGTATATTGAGCCAAAGGCCAAGCAGAACATTATCCTCAGCCAGCACCAGCAGTCCACTGCTGCCTTCCCCAATTACAATTTCCTTAGTCACCACGCATGGCTGGCGGGTTGGTGACCGCAGTAGGTTTTATTTATACCATGGCAAACGGTGCCTCCCGTTTCCTGATGTTCCTTTAGTTGTCTTCTACAACACCCACGAGATGAGATGGAATGGTCCTATTCTTAATCCAGAAACCACACGGACAGCACATACAGAAGCAAAACATAGTAAATCAAAAACAAAGTATCACAGGTCGAGTGAAGTCGCCTTAAACTTACAAGCAATCCCTTTTCCTCGGCGTCGGGCATCAAACCACCCCAGATACGCAGTGAAGTGCAAACTGCCGGCCGACAGTTACCGCTCCCGATTCCCGAATCCGCACAATATGATTTATTACCTTCCGGAACAGTAAAAATATCGGGATCCGGTCCCGTAAACGCGTAATTTGCGTTTATTGCGGCATCCTGCGGCCGCGGCCGGCGGTTCGCAAATTGTTTTCGGCTCACGTCAGTTTTACGGCTCCATTTTACTGTGGAAATGATGCTTGTAGACAGCACTATAAAACTTCTTGACTTCGCTCAACTACAATAGCTTTGGGGAAAGTTTTGAGTTTCGGCGTTACCTTTTGTGTTCTGAAGTTGATGTATTTTGTAGGCGTTTTCGATGAAAGCGAGGGATGTTGGTTCTGTATTCGATTTCGAGTTAATGTAACAAACGGAGTGTCTTGAAATCGTCCGGGTTTTTGTGTTCTAGTAGAGTAGATCGTCGGTCTATGCGAATTATTTATTATTCATCTGGTACAGTGTTCGCGTGTTCAATCTCCGTACAGCACGCAGTTGTGTGCTTGTATTGGTCTGGGTGTTTGCTATGTATATATGTGTTTATTTAGAAAAAAAAAATTGTTTGTAAGTTTATCAGTTGTCTAGTACCCACAGTATAAGCATCGGCTTAGTTTGTGACTTGATGACGCTGCGGGACCAGAAGCCGAAGTTTGTGCTATAAGTGACAAAATTACTTACATACTCTTAAAACATGTTCGTTCGTGCGGATAAATGTTTGTACTGTGCGGGAATCGAACCTGCGACCGCTGTATCAGAGGCAGCTTTTATCACTGAACCAAACCGGTTCAAAATAAAACTCCCGTAGCGCGAGCTTCTGCAAACGAAAGCTGCACAGATGAAAAACCGATACACAGATAATTTGATGCGCATACGTTTGTAAATTGTTTTCGGGCCGAGCCGGCGCGTCGCACCAAATTGATGAGTTACGACCGAGCCGAGGGCAATCTTATCGGCCAACTTCGGGATTTTTAATATCTCCTGTAAACAAAACAGGGTAGCACCTATTCGCGTTTATCGGTTTCCGCTCGCGAATTGAAACATAAAGGAAATGCGTGCTTATTTATTGTTGTTTGTGTATTGTTTTCCTTATTTTTGGTGGGAAATATACTCAAACACGGTTGTGTTTGCTTACTATACATACACACATGTTCAAAGCCGATTAAGTGTTGTAGGCAATTTTGTAACCTGCTAATCTTGTAGCCCACTTTGTACGCATTCGACAATTTGACTATATTTATGTTTTTTCTTATGGATAGACTTTATTGAATCACAATAGAGCTAATTTAGTGCAATTTCTTCCCGTTTGAACCACTAAGTGTGGTCGGCACGACATGTTTTCTTCATTCACTTTCCTCTATCAGCCGTCATCTCCACACTCACACCTTTGACACGCATAATTATAAATAACAAATAACCCAAGACATGCCACGCTGGGCCACACAGCGCCATCTAGCCCTAAACTAAGCCGAAGCTTGTACTATGGGTACTAGATAAACTTACTTAGATAATATATTTTTTGTAAAGAAATACATATAATACATAGAAAACACCCAGACCAATACAAACAGACATGTTCGTGCACACAAATGCTTGTACTGTGCGGGGATCAAACCCACGACCCTTGGTTCAGAAGGCAGAGGTCACTACCAAATGAGCCATCGAGCCAGTCAAAGAGTAAACATCCATCCATGGTGGGTAGTTTCTATGTATAATTATGTATGTATTTACAAAAATAAATATTTTAGTAAGTTTATCAGTTGTCTGGTACCCATAGTACAAGCTAGTGTGGCCCGGCGTGGAGTGCTTTGGGTTTTTTTTTCTTTCACGCGGAAAGTACTAAACGGATTTGAATGAAACTTTACAGTATTACGAGTACATATAGCTTTCATATCAGATTAACTATGTGTTAATATATAATTTTCCGTCCGGGGCAAAGCCGCGGCCTGCATCTAATAAGTTATAATTAGAATGTGTACTTTCCCACAGCAATGGAGTGTCCATTGGTCACGGTGACGTCACCGAAGCCACGTACAAAATTATACGAAACAGATTGTAATTGTTACTCTAATTTACTAAATTTATAGGTCGCTGTGGCTATATTAACTGTAGTGTAAGCATTTTCGGATGTTGGCTCCAGCACTATACTGCTACGACGCTCTTGTCGTATTTCGTAGCGCGTCATGTAGCGTGCTACGGCGTACGTTACGATGCTACGACGCTACGTAAACTGTTAGACGGTAAATCGGAACCCTTGTTAAATTTACTGCAGTATAAAATCAGAGAATTATGGATATGTCGTCTGCTGTATATGGGGCTCTGCTATTAATTCCGGAACATCTAAATTGTAGGTAATATCCTTATGTGTCTTAGTCTGGGTATTTTCTATGTATAATATGTATAATTTTCTATGTATATTATTTACAAAAAAAAAGTATCTAAGTAAGTTTATCAGTTGTCTAGTACCCATAGTACAAGCTTCGGCTTAGTTTGGGGCTAGACCACGGGCTAGACGGTGCTGTGTGGCCCAGCGTGGCATGTCTTGGGTTATTTATTACCTAGATAGGAAATGGTACTCGTATATTAACACAGAACAAAATTTCTTGATTACTGGTTTAACTTCTGAGTGTAATTTTTTTATGACCACGATAATCTAGATCACGCTCCTGACGATAAGGTGTTGTTAACTGGTAAAATATTTATGGATGTAAGGGAGCGACTTATCACCTTTTCGCTCCAAGCCATCCTCACCTGCCCGTGGTGCATCCTGCCAAACAACAAACGAGGCTCTGGCAAACCGACTGGTGGCAGTAAAACCATCACGATAGAAGGCGTAGCTAAATACCACAGGCCGATGACGGGCAGCAGCGTCACCGGAACAAGAAGCTACGCCCTGCGATCGCCAACCCGCCTGCCCAGCGTAGCGATTATGGGTATATCCTCCTGAAGTTTTCCCTAGGTGGCGAACAACTGGAGAGGCCTATGTCCAGCAGTGGACTGCAATAGGCTGATGATGATAATAATGAAACTATCACAAATCAGAAAACCATTACCAAATTTCGACTTCAGGGGTCATTCGTTCTCAGTTTCTTTACTGTAATAAATAGACGACTAAATATACTCTAGTTTACAAACAAAGATACAACTATCATAACTTCAATGCGATTACTTTGCAGTTCGATTAGTACATATCTAGCACAGTAGCATCTATCTAGTACACCAAGTTAGTAACTGTAGACTAATTAACTATTTTGAAATTGTTAATTAGTCTACAGTTACTGTGTGAGTGATGTTTGCTACGGCGCTCACACGTGTATCCATACTATCCTACTAATATTATAAACGCGAAAGTTTGTTTGGATAGATGGATGGATGTTTGTTCCACTTTCACGCAAAAACTACTGAACGGATTTTAATGAAACTTTACAGGAATATAGTTTGTACATCAGATTAACACATAGGCTATGTTTTATACGAAATTTCACGCGGGCAGACCCGCAGGCAGCAGCTAGTAATATTATAAATGAGAAAGTGTGTCTGTATGTTTGTCTTTCTTTCACGGCAAAACGGAGCGACAAATTGACCTGATTTTTACGTGGAGATAGTTGAAGGGATGGTACTCACCATGGGGCAAAAAGTAGCCTATATTACTTAACATAGGCTACTTTTTACCCTTTCTAACCCCCCCACTTCCCTAAAATGGGGGGTGGAAGTTTGAATGAGCATTCACCCCAAATTTAACGCGAGCGAAGCCGCGGGCAAAAGCTAGTATGCCATAAACCTCGCATAAGTGAATCGCAGTCAAGCGCAAACCCAAGTCGAATAAAAAAGGAAAATCATACATTGTGTCCTATACTACATACTGAACTTTTTACTCTCATGGGTCTTTTAGACAAGCCTATGGGCTTGTTATTATGTACAACAACACCTTTCCATACCGTCTCGAATGTGTGCGATTAAACGTTATTATGGAAAAAAGACGTTTCATCAAAATAACCCTAATTTAATATAAGAATCGCTAACAATTCGTCGCAAACATAGCATTGTGTGCGGTTGACAAATAGCTCGCTGAGGAGAAATGGACGCGGGGTCTGGGCTAATGGACCCACTACCCACTCCCCTCCCCCGCGCGTTGGGCCTTCGCGAAGCTGGAGTGGCCATATGCAGGCTACGTCATGATCACTGATAACTTTTTTGTAAGAGATTGCCTCGTCCTTCGTGGGTTGCGTTGACATTATTGAAATTTGGTGCGTAGATGTATTCTGTTAACCGCATTAAGATTTTAAAATACAATCAGAAAAAAATCCAAAATTTTTAGGGGTCTCCATATATAGAGAGATTAAGAGAGGTAGGGCATAGCGGGATGTATGGAAGCGACCTATCACCTTTTCGCTCCAAGCCATCCTCACCTGCCCGTGGTGCATCCTGCCGAACAACAAACGAGGCTCTGGCAAACCGATTGGTGGCGGTATAACCATCACGTATAGAAGGCGTAGCTTAATACCACAGGCCGATGACGGGCAGCAGCGTCACCGGAGCAAGAAGCTACGCTCTGCGATCGCCAACCCGCCTGCCCAGCGTGGCGATTATGGGTATCCAGAAGTTTGCCCTAGGTGGCGAACAACTGGAGAGGCCTATGTCCAGCAGTGGACTGCAATAGGCTGATGATGATGATGGGCATAGCGAATCTTCGCTCGTATTGAGTTGCCCGTCCGGGGAAGGACCTCCACCCTATAGAATACCGCAGCCAAATGACCGCCGGGTCGTGTTTCTGCTGGTGAATAGGGTCTCCGGAGCTCGTGGGGGGTTAGGGTTGGGCCGGCATGGCAGTGGCAACTGACAGGTGACTAACCAGCTACTTGCCAGTTCGGCTGCGCAATTTCAAAACCTAGTAAGGGACATGACACAGAATGTTCAGGAGAGCGAAAAAACGTCTCCGCTACTTTGAGAGCGTGCCGTAACTAAACTATGCAACTTACGTTGACGATAGTTAGCTTGAAATGTGTGGCATATCCTTGGCTTTCAAGTAAATATAATATCCAGCATTAATACTTAATAGTACACGTTAGAAAGCACTTACTAATGATTAAATTGTTTTTTACGAGTAAAAGATGACCAAAAAACCATTTTAAAACCTAGTAAAGGCACTTACTAGGTTTTGTTCTGGTTTTGATGAGCTACAAATTTTCAATATGACAAGTTATAAACCTAGTAAGTCAGCAAAACAAATTTAAAATACAAGTTAATTAACGGAAAAACATAATTTAAATGAGATACTCGTATATAGGAAATCTCAACAAACATGAAACATTTAAATCTATACCTAAAAAAAAAGATCTGTAGAGAGGGCAATTCTGTACATGAAATTTTTTTTCAAAATAACTATCAGGGGGTGATCAGTGATCGATACTGATGCCAAAAATGCAATCAGTAAAATTTTTGTCTGTCTGTCTGTATGTTCTGTATATTCGTTTATGTGTCGTATGTAAAAAGCTACTGGACAGATTTTAACGAAACTTGGTACGAATATTCTTCATACTCCTGGGCAGGTTATAGTATACTTTTTATTACGCTACAATAAATAGGAGCCGAGCAGTGACAAGAAGTGTGTGGGAAACGGGAGAATTTTTTATCTGCATGTTGGATCGCGCATCACGCGAAAACTAATGCATGGAACTAAATGCGGTTTTCACCAATGTATTGCTAGAGGTCTAATTAAAAATTTAGGTCCCATTTGAAACCCGATATCCACTCGTGCGACGCCGCCGGCACAGCTAGTTACATAGTAAAAGTATTAGGTAAGTCAAACGTTTCATGTTTTCTGGTAAGGAAAAATTTGATTTCATCAACACAATGTTAGATCAAAGCATTTTTGTACTTATCGAAGCATATTATTGTTCTTTAGGGCACTAAAAATTAACCTCGATCTATAAAATTGTCTTCGAGACATTATAATCAGCAGTAATTTAAGTTGAACCACACAATGCAGCGCACACGCTCGCTATCTATGAGTTACTAAAACGTAGGCGCCTAATTCAGTTTGAATTGACAATTTCAAAACATAGTAAGGCACAATGACAATTTCAAAACCTAGTAAGGGACAGTCCCTTACTAGGTTTTAAAGTTGTCGTTGTGCCTTGCTAGGTTTTGAAATGGTTTTTACAGCCGGTTTTGGTCACTGAAAACCAGATCAGTGGACATGCTAGGTAGGTATTTTCGTTTCTAAACCTAAAATTCAGAATCTGAATATGCAGATTCGTGCGTAATCACATTATAAACAGCACTCAGCAAAAACCCGATTTTTTCAAAAAATGTCCCTTACTGTGTTTTAAAATTGCGCAGCCGAGTTGTCACAGCGACTTGGGCTTCTCTTTGGCTTTCCATCAGGCGTAGGGAAGCCATTATGTCAAGCTACTATAAAAAAAAATATATAGAACTGAAACTCAAAAATTCTTTTTTCATCAAACCTATACGAGTACGTGTGGGGTATCGATGGATTGGTATTTCAAAATGATGTTGAGATTTCTAACATAATTTTTTTCTAAACTGAATAGTTTGCGCGAGAGACTCTTCCAAAGTGGTAAAATGTGTGTTATTTATTTATTTTAATAGCGATACAAGTTATTGTCACATCATGTTTTGAACATTATTAACGTTTTTTGTTGTTTGTCCTTTCTCCTACTTTGCAAATAGTTTTTGCAGTGTAGGTATATGCCCCCTTCAGGACCAACAATGCTCTAAGTCGGCATTCTCTCGCGCCCACTGGCCTGGGTCAAGGAGCTGTTTCTGCGCAATCAATCTTCGCGGCAATATATCTTGCAAATTCAGCTCCGTTATTCCTTGCCGTGACACTGGAGATCCCTCGGGACGACGTGTCTCGGTCAGGGAGACTGACTTAAGAATTACTTATTGTTATGATAAATTATGAAGTCGTTATAGAAATCCTTATGCAATTATATCGTATGGGGAAGTCAGGAGTCCAACAATAACGTTCGATGAACGGATCGCGTATTTTTGTACCATAAATCCCGTCCATATTTGTGCCTCTCTTGTTCGTATATATGAACTAAATTTATGAAGATCGATTTTGACGGACGAATTTTTATGGCGCAAAACCATCGATACGGCCATCGAACGATCATGTTCTGTTCGCAATCGGCTTCGCAATCGTATTCGGCTAAAAAATTAAGGCATAGAAATCTATATTTCTGTTGTTGGTAACAACAGTCTCAAAGGTGTTCGAATAACATAATAGGCAGCCTATAGAGATTCTTAATACTTTCTCTTAAATCTTATAACCATCGTTCAATGTCTTACATGAAGTTAGTAGAGGAAGTAACGTTTTGCTAGATCGTAAAATGGTACCTAAATAACATAACTTTTAACGCGTGTAGCACAAAACGTTAGTCGTTTTGTGGGGAGTAAAACAATGACTCCCCATAACTCTACCGCGGGCATTTTTTTACGTCATATATTCGTTAAGCTCGCGCTTTTTGCGGGCACAAAGGAGCGTTGTTACGCGTTTAATTACGAGGACAAGTCGACCGCGCCCAAGGGTGTTCGTCCTGGATGTCTGGCGGACAGATGAAGACATGAGCTCATGGAAAAAAATTGCAATAGAACGGCATTAAGACCGCTAAAAGCGTTTTGACGATTTGTAAGCCGAAACAAAACTTAACTTTTTGGATTAAAATTACATCCTTAAAAAATCAGGTTACTATAATTTAGTCAGCATTGGGAGTCGTTCTTATTAAAAGAACGCGGGAAAGAAAAACGTACTGCTATATTAAATCCTAATTAAATACCAAAATAAGTTGACGATAGATTTGTTAGCAGTTGCACTAATTAAGGAGCGTGTTCCACGTGCTTAATTAACACGGCGTTCTGTGGTCGCCGCGGCCGACCCGGTGACCGGCGACCCGGCGCCCGGCCCGGCCGCGGCATCGGACCGAGCAGCTCATTTGTGTACACTGTTTATACACTTCTATGTTGATATATGCCATGGAGGATTAGCAAAAATATATTTTGCAGACAAGGCATCATCATGAGCTTAGCAACGTAGAAAGTCTAAGTTTAGTAGTAAATTAGAAAGAAAGAAAGAAGTTAATATTTTGTATGTGACTCTAATAAAAGTTTTTTCTCCCTTTCCTCTCTCTTTTTATCTTTCTTAAATTATCTGTCGATTTAGGGAGGAATAAACTAAGGTATATAAAGTATATGGGTAAATCCTCCAGATGTTTGCCCTAAGTGGCGAACAACTGGAGAGGCCTATGTCCAGCAGTGGACTGTAATAGGCTGATGATGATGATGATGAAACTAGGTAGCTGCTATTGCACGTCGAGTTGAAATGGAAATGGGCAGGTCATGCCTCCAGGACGATGGAGTAGGAAGGCGTTGGAATGGACCCCTTGTGGACGGCAATGTGCTGATTGATTGATTACGGAGGGATCAGATCGTTTCTCCTTCTTCCCGAACTACGCTTTCTATCGTTTCCTCTCGGTCGCCTGACGTAAACCTTTCGTACTCATCGTTCATCAATTCTACGAGAGATATGATGTGCCCGTTGGCACTTTAACGTTTTAACTAGTCGGTTACTCTGTGCTGAAAAATATCCTCAGACACTTTAAAATAAAAATATTCCAATTCATACCTAAGTAGAATTCTATAATTACCTACAAGTTATCAATACTTAATCTAACACCTGTTAAAAAAGCAAAGTTCTACAAGCAGGACCTTTGAAAAAACTTATTTTTTTAAAAGTGTCACGGACTTTGTCGAAAGTTACCACCTTTATACAACTACGTACCACACTGCGCTCCTATCTCCGTGGTCTGCACTAAAAGAGTTCAATAAGTGATCTATCGCGGAACAGTAGTGGCAAGTTTTCATTTCTCCAAGAAAATAAAGGTTGGGAGTATAATATTTCCTCTATTTCGCGCAGTTAGTGGCAAACCGTCGGATGCAGGCGGGCGGGGGCCATTTTCTTTGTCCGATTAAGGCCTAGAAGGGACGGTTTTGAATCGCTACATGGATTGCCGTGTGGATTTCAGTCGCAATTTTGACCTTGACTAGCTCGATGGCTCATTTGATAGTGACCCCAGCCTCATGAATCATGGGTTCGATTTCCGCCCGGGACAAACAATCGTGTGATGAGCGTTTGTGTTTGTTCCGTAACATAAAATGATTAGCAAGCATAGGTTTGTAGCACCAAATATTTATATTTAAGCATAAGGTCAGGCATCAGAACAACGGAGGTACCACAAATGGCATGGTACCTCCGTTGTTCTGATACCAATAACCCACGTGCTCAAGATACTTACTTTAGAATTGGACCAATGTAAGTACATGACATTTATTAAAAAACAAAAAATACATTATGTTACCATATAATATCATTGCCAATTCACGATAGGCGCGATTATATGTAAGTGTTTACTTTACATCTACGCCAACACTTTCATTTTGTTTAGGTCTAGGTATAAAATATACGAAGTATTCTTATATATTTTCAATTCGATTCACTTATTTCATTTTCATCGCGAATCACATCGCAAAAGTAATTCAAAAACAAGATTGAACTCGAACGAATTCCCCAACCGCTCCGTTATTCCCCAGCCTTATACGATCCGGTTGTAAAATAAAATGGCACCGCTCCCTCTCCGCTGCATTTTAATTGCGCGGCCCTCGGCCCTCGGCCCTCGGCACTCGCACTGCGCACTGCTGCAGCTGGCCTCTCTACCGACCCATTATGTTTTCATACTGTTTTAATTTCTATTGCAACCTGTGAAACGGGGTGACTTTACGAAGTTTTGTAAGGAGACAGGCTCGTTAGAAATAAATGCGTTATCTACACTTATATAATATATAATAATATTATAAAGAGGAAAACTTTGTTTGTTTGGTTGTAATGAATAGGCTCAAAAACTACTGGACCGTTTTTAAAAATTCTTTCACGATTCGAAAGCTACATTATCCACGAGTAACATAGGCACAATTTTATTTTGGAAAAAAAAACTTTACGCGGATGAAGTCGCGGGCGGAAAGCTAGTGTTATATATATGTTCCGTTACAAAATGGCTCTCTACGAATAGAAAAACTAGCATAATAAAGTAATACGGGTTGTGTTATAGAAAATAATATTCCAAATCGGGAAAACAACCATCGTAGTTCGCAATGTAGCATGTTTTAAGACTGTGAAGTGTGTGAGCGGCGGAGCGGGGCGGGAAGCGGCGTAGTTGTCACAACAATCTAGAGGATATACGGATATACACATAATCGCCACGGTGGGCAGGCGGGTTGGCGATCACAGGGATCACAGGCTTATTGCTCCGGTGACGCTGCTGCCCGTTATCGGCCTGTGATATTTAGCTACGTCTTCTATTGATGGTTATACCGCCACCAGTCGGTTGCCAGCGCCTGGTTTGTTATTGGGCAGGATGCACCACGGGCAGGTGAGATTGGCTTGGAACGACAAGTTGATAGGCCGCTCCCTTACATCCCGCCTCAGCAACCGCCGCCTTAATAACGGGCCCCGCCACATCGTCACGCTCCCCGACTCTCGCCACGTCGTTTTGCCCTAATCATATTTCTTTGATGTTGAATATTACTCCATTGTTGGGTGCGTAAATAAAATTCTTTTCCGGCGTTCTGGTTCGACAAATTGCTTGACAAACACGCGACGGCAAATCAGTTGCATCAATCGACGCTGCCACACGGAACATAAATTACTATTTTCCGGGTACTCGGTTATTTTTAGTGTTTCGTTTTTTGTTTTATTTACTAAATTGAAAGGGATTTCACAATCATGTGATGCACGTTAATTTTTTTTTGATTACCACTGCCCGGTTAATAAATTGTTATCCAGAGCACTTGTAAACTGCGCGGGTAGAGAATATTGGTATTGGTTACCACTCATCAAATCTAAGTTTAAAGCTGGACCAATTTTCATAATTGTTTCACAATTTGAAAGCTGCATTCTTCTAAGTGATAATTAGGATGTGTCCAATATACAATTTAAATTGAATTTTAAAGCTATTGAAGTAGACAAAAATGCACCACACACGCAAAAAAGCCACGCAGTGTCGAAATTAAGGTGCGCTCAAACTGATTGCATTTTCCAACGTATCATTAAAAAAAAGTCGATCACCGAAGTTATTCAATACACTTCTACCCACTCGTAGGTAACACAATTCGCTCGAGAGTGTCCTTTTGTGAGGGAGCGGCGTGCGAGCAATCTGAGGCGGGCGTGACGTCATCAGCCATTCTGCGCGCGCCCATGTAAGGCTATACACTCACAGAGCGGTTTCTGTCTGCGGCCGCAGCGTTTGCGGGACCATAACACTAAGGATCACGATATACTCCTATGTAGAAATGCAGATAGCTGTGTCGCGATTCACTAATTACCTACATGATTCGAAATCCAATAGTTGTGAACATGTATTTCTTTCTGCTCAGCTCCGCTTGCGTGGAGCCTACGGTTAAACTACGGTTCCATCACAATATTTAGAACATATTTGAATATGAAATCAATTACATAAACGCGAAACTTAACAAACTTCTTTTATATGGTATATAAAATTGTCGCAGCGACTTGAGATTCTCTTTCGCTTTCCATCATGCCCAGAGAAGCCATTATGTCGAGCTAATATCGCAGTTTGCTTGAAGGATTTTTGGTTCAATTCATTTTTGTGATTATTAAATTGTGACATCTCGGGAACTCTTCATGCTACGTCACTCCTAAAAATTAATTGCGGCCATGCCTACTGCGGTCTTGTGATTATAGAAACAAAAGAACGCTTGATACTACATCAACCGCTCCATGAGTTCTTAGCCTTAAGTGGTCGCTCCAAGTATGCGCTCATTTGTCAGGAATGCTACGGGCTCGAGAAGGAATAGTGGATTTTTATCTAATAACACGATATGATCAGAAATGCGGCCGTATCTTTTACGTAGTTTTATGTAAAGAGTGCGTCCACTATCCGAGCCGCACAGATCGGATGGCTCCCATTTATCAATCAATCAATCAATGAACAGCCTTGGTCCGTCCACTGCTGAACGAAGGCCTCCTTTAATTCACGCCACATTTCTCTATCCCGGGCTTCCCCCATCCAGCAAGTGCCAGCAGTTCTTCTAAGGTCATCCACCCAGCTGGTTGCGGGGCGTCCTACACTACGTTTGCCTAAACGCGGTGTCCACTCCAAGATTCGTCTGCTACCATTTATTAGTCAAAGCAAACCAGTAAAATCTGATGCACGCCACAGCGTATACGCCACAGCGTACAATGCGTTGGTGAGGTAAACGTTGATTGGTTCAATGGCTCACGTGGTGTTATCCCGGCAACCAATCAGGGAACAGTGTATTTAGTTACGGGTAATAGAGTGCACTGTTAAATAGTACGTTGAGCAACGATTGGCCCATTTGAGGATGATTTTACTTGTGTCAAAATCGTAAATTATTAAATTACTGCCACGCTACCGTAAGTTGATCAATTAACGGAAATCCATTGCGATAAAAAATACATTTCACCTACCGTTTGTTATAATTATTCCGAAAGTAAATCAACTACCTAGAAAATTGATCAACTTACGATTCTTGCTATTTTCCGGTGACATAATATACATAACTTAATCTTGAAAATAAAACCTTTTTCTAAGACCCATTCATTCAAGAAACCCTCTCAATAAAGTGTTAGCAATACATCCTCAGTATAAGAGAATAAAGACTTAAAGGTACAATCAGTATGTGAGGAGCAATTGCAGAGAAGTGAGCGGGCCGGCGCCCCGCCCGCCCGTAAATACGCAGGTGACACGGCACGTGAATTGTTTCCCGATAGTCCCCGAGGAACTGCCGCAGTGTAGGGAATACAGTGGGAATTGTTCTTTTACTAAGTGCTAGTTGAATATATACCCAATGTGGCAATTAGGAAGCGAACAAAAGTCGCTGACGTTGGGATGCGTGTATGCGAACTGAAGTGGAGATGGGCGGGACACTTGGTACGACGTGGTGATGGAAGGTGGACGCGGGCACTGTGTGAATACAGCCGTGGCTTGTCCGGAGATCTGTGTGCAGACCAGCTACCCGATGGTCGGATGACATAGCGGCGGTGGCCGGGAAACATTGGACAGGGTTGGCGAGGGACCGTGTGAAGTGGCGGTTGAAAGAAGAAGCCTATACTCAGCAGTGGGTAGATGTGGGCTGAAATGATGATGATGAGTCGAATATGTCGGGGTAGAGGTGTTTAGAATAGATATCGATTTGTCTGATACGCACGTTTTTCTACGCAAGTCAATTGAATAACTTCCCAATTTTATACAATCGCACCGTTTAAACTGCTCAAAACCTACGCGTTGCGATACAAAACGACAAGATGTAAGTACACAAGTACTACTTAAGGAGTGGGAAGATCTTAATTAATAGAATAACTTCATTAAAATGCCTATTTATTTCCCTTCAGGCAGCTATTTCCAATTCTAGACCTTCAAACTGGAGGTCTGAAGGTAACGTTACCTATGAGGCAATCAAACGTACTCTGCAGATCGAGGTCGCGTGTACTAACACGAAAGGGAAGCGATTTGCGCCGTCACTTCCTTCGTAGCCCTTTGTGTTTTCTATTCATGTTCCGTCCTCAATATGATTTTATGTTATTTATGTCGAATAATAACGCGTGCAGAGTTGTGATGTCTCCACTGTACTATAAAAATATATTCGATTGCAATACGCGAATAAACATTCGTGTGGTTTTCCGATTTAGAATTGGACCACTCCATCTAATCCCATGATCAGATGGGGATAGCAGGAAACGGGCAGCAGTGTTTACCTGAGTACAGATTAGACCTACTGCGGGGGTGTAAGGGAGTGAACTATCATCTTTTCGCCCAAGCCAACCTCACCTGCCCGTGGTGCATCCTGCTGAATAACAAACGAAGAGAGGTAGGGCATAG
The DNA here is from genome assembly GCA_031163375.1 of Conogethes punctiferalis. Lineage (NCBI taxonomy): Eukaryota > Metazoa > Arthropoda > Insecta > Lepidoptera > Crambidae > Conogethes > Conogethes punctiferalis. The sequence goes on from CM062094.1 coordinate 1,580,728, forward strand.
CGAATCTTCGCTCGAATTGAGCCGCCCGTCCGGGGAAGGACCTTCACCCTATAGAATACCGCAGCCAAATGACCTCTGGGTCGTGTTTCTGCCGGTGAGTAGGGTTTCCGGAGCTCATGGGGGGTTAAGGTTGGGCCGGCATGGCGGTGGCAACTGACTACTTACTTGCCAGTTGTCACAGCGGCTGAGGCTTCTAAAAAAAACGAGGCTCTGGTAACCGACTGGTGGCGGTATAACCATCACAATTGAAGGCGTAGCTAAATAGGCCGGTGACGGCAGCAGCGTCACTGGAGCGAGAAGCTACATCGTTTGGTGTTGCCTACGTGAGCTTGCCGAAACGTGTAGTCGTCCTGGTCCAGTATAAATGACGCTCAAGCATTTGTAATGGCTTTGAGCTCATCGTACATCTCGCACCTATTCAAGATTTCATCCTTATCATCTTGATACTTGGAAGTCTACCATAGTGTGGTTTGCGCGCAATTTTCTGCCTCGTACGGTTGTTCTTTGGATTCAGCTTCCGGCTGCAATTTTCCTGAATGGATACGACTCAGGTATCTTCGAAAAGCGAGCCTTAAGAACAGATTTCTCAAGGGCCGTCAACGCACCTGTGACTCCCCTGGTGTTGCGGTGTCTATGGGCTGAAGTGATCACTTACCGTCAGGTGACCTTCAAGCCCGTTTGACCCCTCTGTCATAAAAAAGAGCGTATAATGTATTACGGTTGCTTCGCGCGAGTGTACGTGTGTACGCTGATAGCCATTCAGACGGGTAAACCTACGAAATTCAAGCTAAGAAATTCAAAACTTAAGAAGTCCGTTGGTTGACTCCCTATAAAGAAATGTTGTAGTGATTTGTATTCTTTTGCCTCACGGACGACATATACTTCTTGCCCTGTACATCTCTCGCGCCTCACCGTCGTTCCTTCTCCTGTGGCCTCTGCAGGCCGGTCCACTCGCTCGCTGCGCCATTTGTCTTACAAGTCCAGGCGCTTGCCCGATAATACTTTAAGGCCGTATTTTGGTGTAGTTTGTTTTTAAACTCTGCTGGGGAAAGATGGTGCTCGAGCGGATATATGGCATAACCTACACTAGTATTATATAGAGATAGGATTGTTTGTTTCTCGTGGATAGTCTGAGAAATTCGCTCGCTGTCGACAGGGGGTCAGCCACATAGCCTAAAGCCTATCATCATCAGCCTATTGCGGACCACTGCTGGACTTATGTCCATTTTATGCTTCTCCAGTTGTTTGCCACTTAGGGCAAATACCTGGAGGATATACCCATAATCGCCACGCTGAGCTTGCCCAGTCGCCTGCAGGTTGGCGATCGCAGGGCGTAGCTTCTTGCTCCGGTGACGCTGCTGCCCTATATTAAATTTACATTTTTATGTTATGAGAAAATTCTTGTCATTGCCATTGGTTTTATAGAAGTTTCCTAATAGATACAACGTAGGGAACGCTTAGGCAATAGGCCCTAAGTTCTAAGTAACCCCCCCAATGCGGCGTCTATACATACCTATAGGTTGATGCTCGCTTGCTCCCTGTCTCATTAAAACAACTCAATTGACTTACATATTTCTTCTACAGAGTTTTTACTAGTAACATAACATGACCTATATTTTCTTTCAATACGAGGAATATTTCAGCCAGAAATAATTGATTTCCAAAGCAATTTGGAGGAAAGAACGCTATACGCTCGTTAGTATTAATATCAATGAGAAAACGAATTACCTTACTTACATACTTGAAGAAAAGACTACATTATTTTCTATGATATATGATACCGTAAAGGTTTAAACTGATCCGAAGTCGGAGAACGGAAAATCTACATTTGACGGACTCCAACGACCCGTGGCGTGTAATGTGTTATGGATTTTTGGCACATAATATAAAAAGTTATGGTGTAGTTTCCAGATTTAGAATAGGACCACTCCACCTTATCCCGTGGGTGTCATAGAAGACGACTAAGGGAATATCAAGAAACGGGCAGCAGCGCCTGCCAAGCATGGTACTCGTACCTATTTTATTTTTTTTAGTAACTCGACATAATGGCTTCCCTACGCCTAATGGAAAGCGAAAGAGAAGCCCAAGTCGCTGTGACAACTGGCAAGGTGGCAAGTAGCTAGTTAGTTACCTGTCGGTTGCCACTGCCATGCCGGCCCAACCCTAACCCCCCACGAGCTCCGGAGATCCTACTCACCAGCAGAAACACGACCCGGAGGTCATTTGGCTGCGGTATTCTACAGGCAAATCCCTCCAAATGAAGATTGTCATTGGGGAGGTCTATTGCCAGCAGAGGACGTTTGCAGGCCGATATTATCGTCATTTGTTATCAAAGACGTGTTCTGAATAGTGTACGAAGGTCATAGAGGTCACAAATCTCCGTTAGCATATGATATGACAACGCGGGCAGGCGCAAAACTGTGCCCAAACGGCTGTTATATTGTCCCCCGGGGCCCGCGAACTCGTCTCCGCTAGTGATGCGACCTAAATGGGGGAACATTTGTCGACTCCAGAAAGCGTTGCACACGTAAAGATGGATAGATGTTGATCAAATTGCTGTCTATAGGGGACTGTAGTTTTGAACGTATTAGGCAACCTGGCATGCATTGAGCTGGTCCCAAAATAAGCAATCATCATCATCAGCCAAAGCGTTCACTGCTGGACATAGGCCACATCATCGTCATCATGATCATCTGCCGCAGTACTCTGCAGGACATAGGACTCTCCAGTTGTACGCCGTTTTGATCAAACATCTGGAAGCTTTACCCATAATCTTCGCAGGGCAGGCCTCATTGCTCCGGTGACGCTGCTACCTGTGGTATTTAGTTACGCCTCCAATAACGATGGTTATACCATCACCAACCGGTAGCCAGAGCCTCGTTTTTTATTCGGCACGGACAGGTGAGGAATTCCCACGGGAACGGGAAACAGCGGGATAATCCTTTTGTATGAAAAATCTAAACCGCTTAAGTAAGTAGACGCTTGAAATTTGGCAAGCAGGTACCTTAGTAAACTTAAAGCTTAGTTGCAACAGGATAGTGTAAAATTTTCCACGGGAACGGGAGTTAGCGGGAAAAACTTATCTATGAAAGAATCTAAACCGCGTTAAATAGATGATTGAAATTTGGCATACAGGTACCCTAATGAACGCGGATGAAGTCGCGGGCAAAAGCTAGTATAATATAATCGTTTAATACACACACGGAAGGTCATAAATCTCCAACATTGCATAATCGAGGTTCGTCTCCGCGACATCACTGCGGCGCCGCCATTCGTCGCTCTCCAAAGTTTCACATAACAAATGAGTTAGCGCTTCCGCCTTCGCAGTTGCGGCGGGGACGCACTTGCCGCATCGTTACGAGTTTGTAATATACGAAGCTGTATGCTGAGATATATGTACATATGTGTATAGGATATAAGGCAGCGAACTATCATCTTTTCGTTCCAAGCTATTCTCACCTGCCCATGGTGCATCCTGCCGAATAAAAAACGTGGCTCTGGCAACCGACTGGTGGCGGTATAACCATCACCACTGAAGTTGTAGCTAGATATCACAGGCTGATATGCATGCAACGGAGCGTGGAGCTACTCCCTGCGTTCGCCAACCCGCCTACCCAGTGTGGCGATTAAGGGTAAAGCCAGGTGTTGGACCAAAGTAGCGAAAACGACTGGAGAGGCTATGTCCAGCAGTGGACTAGGATAGGCTTTTGATACAACGTTAATCAACCATGACATGTGACTCTTTCTCATGTTGTGAACGAAATGTCGCCATCAGCTACGCTTTGTGAAATGCAAGAGATTAAGAGAGGTAGGGCATAGCGAATCTTCGCTCGAATTGAGCTGCCCGTCCGGGGAAGGACCTCTACCCTATAGAATTATCGCAGCCAAATGACCTCCGGGTCGTGTTTCTGCCGGTGAGTAGGTTTTCCGGAGCTCGTGGGGGGTTAGGGTTGGGCCGGCATGGCAGTGGCAACTGACAGGAAACTGTCCAGTTACTTGCCAGTTGTCACAGCGACTTGGCCTTCTCTTTCGCTTTCCATCAGGCGTAGGGAAGCCATTATGTCGAGCTACTATATAAAAAAAAAACAAAGAACAAGAATGCAGCGATGTCGGCCTTAGCGCCTTTGCCATTTGATTGTCATTACTGTCCTCAATGCCTAACGATAAGTACGTATTTAGATACGTAACTTGGATGCTTCCCCGGAATATATTCTTTTGTCTACATTACAAAAAAATATATATTCTTTTGTCTACCATCCCAGGGGAAGGTTCCAAGTTTCTCAACTATCGAGCAACCGAGAAGTTGCAAAGGTCAACAAGTCACAGAAGTAACACCTGGATAGCTGTGTGAGTTGTGAGATTCCCGCGACGTGCTCACCGCGTGACGTGGGCCGCCCGCGTGACGAGGGTCCCGACGTGACACTTGAAGGCTGTTCGCGACTTACGGAACTATTTTTAATAACTCTTTTGTAAAACTCTTCTTGCGCCGTCAATACTTTGAAAGTTCGGCGTTTGTTTTTTTAGGTGAGCTTATTGTGGAACTTTTATCTTGATAGTTTGTGTATAAAAATTAATCCCTGTTCGTTAATCTTGCTTAAACTCGACAACAGCTGTGGAAGGCCAGGGAAGGTCTAAAAGGGGTGATACAAAGTCTATCTTATGGAATTTCCTGTCATAAAATCTTCTTCACTGCTGGGCCACTACAAAACAAGCATCCATAGTCGGCCAATTGAAGAGATAGCGTGATGATTTATCCAACCAATTATGACTGACAGAATATGGCGGACGATCGTCAACTGTGGAGAAATTTAAACCTTCGCTAAGCAGTGCAAAAGTAACGGCTAAAAACTCTTACAAATCCGAATTCCGTCAGGAGAATTAATCTATAGAATCCAATCTATAGAATACCGCAGCCAAATGATCTACGGGTCGTGTTTCTGCCGGTAAGTAGGGTTTCCTGAGCTCGAGGGGTTTAGGATTGGGCCGGCATGGCGGTAACAACTGACAAGTAACAGACCAGTTGACCGTTGTCACAGCGACTTGGGCTTCTCGTTCGCTTTCCATCCGGCGTAGGCGTTAAAAAAATTATTAGACTCTATTGAACTACGTAAGAATAATACATTCCTCGATGTATAGTTAAACAATAACCTGCCGTTCTAAATTCCATTTTCATAAATCCACCGCCCGATATTATTTATTATCTGTCAGTCAAGTTAAGATAGTTATTAATTTCTATCAAGTTACATGCGTATCAGAATCGTGTCAAAAGCTTTGCTTAACTTTAATGAAACTGGTTTCTGTGAGGAAGTTGTTAATACTTGAGTGAAACTCGCAATTTAATAACTAAGTTTGGCGTCGGGCTTAGGTTTGTTGTCTTGATCTCCGACAAAGCGTCGCGGCCGGTAATGGGACGTAGTGTACGCGACCGTTGATTGGGTGAGATTACGATTAAAAACTTAGGAATATTAGTTTACGGAATGCGTGGGATGTAAGACAGCGGCCTATCATCTATTCGCTCCAAGCCAACCTTATCTGCACGTGGTGCATCCTGCCGAATAACAAACAGGGTGCTCCTGCCGAATATCTAAGTAATTTTATCAGTTGTCTAGTACCCATAGTACAAGCTTCGGCTTAGTTTGGGGCTAGATGGCGATATATTGTGGAGGATAGTAGAGGTTTTTAAGTATATGAGTAGTGGTCATGTGCGCCAAAGTAGCGTGGAATGTGTCCCGAGTCGCGAGATTCCCGAACGTGCCTCGGGCGACGGGCGACGGGCGACGGACGACGGGCAGGCGACTGACGAGGGTCACCCAATGCCTGACGCTTGACGCACGTGCGCAACTATGCGACCTATTTTAACAATACCTTAGTCAGCATACAAATTATACGAGGAGAAAAATTCTACGTACATACTGGATAGCAGTCGTTTTGTATAACGAGAGCAGTGTGAGCAGTGATCTCAGATAAGCATTTCATTGGGTTACATTATTGGCGTTTTAGTAAACATCCCTTATATTCTCTAGCAATAATCATAGCCTTTGTTACATAGTAGCTTTCCAATGGTAAAATATTTTTTTTAAATCTGTCCAGTATTTTTTGAGTTTATTCATTACAACACGAGCATAGAAATATTTCCTCTTTATAATTTTATGAAATTTGTTAGTGTAGAGAACTAGCTTGACACACATAAGCTTGTCGGAGTATTAGTGGCCAGCATCACATGCAGAAGAGACGATGTGCCAGCGCTTGACAGAGTTATGGCGCGACCAGAGAGCGTGACAGCCGATTGTCATTTGAGTTAGTGCGGGAACGTCAAGCTGAAAAATGGACGCCTAGAAACTGTCGCGTATCATTGGACTTCTGCGTTGGATATTATTAAGATTTACCGAGTGTAACTGCCAAGGAGAATAAGAGCCGGAGACTGTATGTAATTCTATTCTGTTATTATTCTAACCGACATTTCCCATGCAAAACGCTCATTGTAAATTTGTTGAGATGACTGATGATCGCTATCATAAACCCGCTGGTTTAAGATACCTTCCCCGTTAAGCTTATATTATCATTGTGTGCATGATCTCGTGGACGATCTTCCGTAAATACAGAATAACAAAGCTTTTCCATATGTAGAACCAAAACGACATTTTTCAAGAAGGTCGTCTTCTTGAATAAAATCGTACAAGCATTTCATTATGTACTGGAATATTCAGTAGCCTCGGAGGCGATAAGTGCGATTTGTCGCGGTCACCGTGACACCTGACGACGGTCCCCCGAATCAAACCCGACGGTACACGTCTTGGATGACTACTTTCGTAATATGCTCCCTGCGGAAAGATTCTTACGAAAAATTTTATCTTTTTATACGAAAAGTACACGTTACATTTATGTTATGAACCTTTTTTATGTTAGATCCTTCTTAACAGGAATGAGCGGTCTCGTATAGGTACGTAGGGTAGGCTAAAAAGTGTTACTTTTTCTAAAATTGTATTTACTTGACGACCAGTTTGGTTTAGTGGCAGTGAACGCTACCTCTGGCAGAGTGGTCGCGGGTTCGATACCCGCACAGTACAAATTTTATTTTTTTATGTAAGAGACACAGGAACACCAGGGGAATCACAGGTGCACTGTTGGCCCTCGAGTTATCTGAAGGCTCGCATTTTTAAGGTCCCTAAGTCATATCTATTCGGAAAAATTGCAACCGGAAGCTTATTCCAAAGACCAGTTGCACGAGGCGGAAAATTGCGCGCAAAACGTACCATTGAAGACTTGCGACTATAAAGATGATAAGGATGAAATCTTGATTTGATGCACACAGACATACATGATGAGAGAGGTAGGGCATAGCGAATCTTCGCTCGTATTGAGCTGCCCGTCCGGGGAAGGACACCTTATAGAATACCGCAGCCAAATGACCTTCGGGTCGTGTTTCTGCTGGTGAGTAGGGTCTCCGGAGCTTGTGGGGGGTTAGGGTTGGGCCGGCATGGCAGTGGCAACTAACAGGTAACTAACCAGTAACTTGCCAGTTGTCACAGCGACTTGGGCTTCTCTTTGGCTTTCCATCAGGCGTAGGGAAGCCATTATGTCGAGCTACTATAAAAAAAATACAAACATGATCGTGGATAAAATTTACTCTACTATGTACCCACTTTACTCAAGTCTATTTACATTGGCAACAAAAGCGCATTTGTGCAATCTTACTTTTTACGATGGAATTTTGTTGGGAGCCGTACGTAAGCTTATGCAAATACCTCCGTCATGCAAATGCGATGCCTTAAACTAGCCACCTGTTGATGTTTTACATAAACCGGGGCCCAATTAAAGTAAGCGTGCATCCGGCAGTAGGAGCACTGCTGGCACAATTTTGTTTTCATAAAGAATTGCATTCATAATCTTTTACTGGAAACTTAGCATGATGGCTGGCAAGTGCTAGATTTCTCGTATCCAAGATAGATTAAAGTTTTTTTTTTATGAAATAGGTGTCAGACGAGCAAGCGGTTCACCTGTTGGTGAGCTATAACATCGGCAACATCTGGAGTTACAGATGCGCTGGCGGCCTTTAAAAAAGGGGTATACTCTTTTCTTGAGATTTGGGGGTCGTATCGGTCCGGAAATACCGCCGACGACAAAGAATTTTATTCTATAGTTCAGTTGTGCGCATACATACCGCCATAATAGGTCGAAATTTAACTATAAATCATCGTCATTATCAGTGTGCAAACGTCCAGTGCTGACAAAAGGCATCCCTCAATGCAATTGGCATTGCCTTAGTCAGCACGCTTGGCACGCTTGGTAGGTTTCATTTGTACCCTGGTAAATTCTACACCAGTTTGCCTGAAAGCAGTTTACCTGGGATGTAAGGGAGCGACCTGTCACCTTTTCGCTCCAAGCCATCCTCACCTGGTGCATCCTGCCGAACAACAAACGAGGCAAACCGACTGGTGGCGGTAAAACCATCATGATAGAAGGCGTAGCTAAATACCACAGGCCGATGACGGGCAGCAGCGTCACCGGAGCAAGAAGCTACGCCCTGTGATCGCCAATCCGCGTGCCCAGCGTGGCGATTATGGGTGTATCCTCCAGAAGTTTGCCCTAGGTAGCGAACAACGGAAGAGGCCTATGTCCAGCAGTGGTCTGCAATAGGCTGATGATGATGATTACCTGAAAGCAACTGTAAAACGTCACGCTACCTTCACGTCACCCCTTTGTACTATGTGACCTCGTCCAATATAAGAAAACTCGCATACTTGTCTCCTCGTTCATGTAAAATATGACATTGTTTCTACCCAAAAGATTACCGAGCTAGTTCAGGTAATAAGCTCATTTATAAGCGCTATTTTCCATACAGGTAGGCTACGTAAGTACCGCCACCTAACTGTCGCGGGTAAATAAAACCGTCGTATCATTATTGTGGCTCGATACAGTTTTCGGAAGCCGTAGTGAATGTGAACAGTAAATCAGTTTGGTTATTGTTACATAGTTGGCAGAATACATTTAGATATGACATTTATTGCATGTAAAGTACTGGTGTATTAAAATTAAATTTATTAGTATGTACCTAGTAACCATTTTAATATATAAATCGCGTGGACCACACTGGCTTTTTAGTGTTCGCACAGACGTTTTCTGAGTACGCTCAGAAATCAGAGACTTCTTTGTCACTGACTATATCTACGCCAATAAAGTTTTATTATTATTAGACTGTTACTACAATATTTTCCTCGAAGTAATTGTGTCTCCAGGGTGTATACAATATTGTACTCATATAATATGTAGGTAGTTAAAGCGGAAAATGCGTAGTAACTTTAATAAGATAGAATCTGACACTACTAATTTGATAAAATAACACCAACGGATCGAGCATCATAATTTAAAACATAGGCTCACAGTACATTGATAAATAGTATGATATCACTATGCTTAAAGTATAATTATCGGCAAAAATAGAGCAACGCGTCCTCTCGTGTAATTTCCCCGGCTATTACAGTAAAATCCTACTTTACCGTGTGTTTACTTGGCACTTAGTTAGCGCACTTTGCCACGCTTCATATCGTGTGACTAAGCGCGTAGATTAGCATTTTAATTGGTTGTGCCCCCTCCACCACATGCTCCCTGAAAGAGAGGGGAGGCTGTGTATGTATGTAAAGTATACATGTGGAAATTAGAAGAAGCGGAAATGAGTTAGCGGTCTTTGTAGTATGTGTGTCACTGTCTCTTGAGGTGGTTACTGATTTGTGTTACAACAAAGGAACAGACATTTGTGCAGTCACATCCGTTTTAAGTAGGGAATATGTACGTTATGTAACGGCCCGCGCATATGTTCATTAACGTCGTTCAGTTTTAGGAAGAGTGTCACAGCAACGTGAATAATATCATCATAATATCATGTTTCCGTATTTATTTACAAAAATAGTTGAAAGTTTATCAGTTGTCTACTACACGTAGTATAAGCTTCGGCTTAGTACGGACTCGATGGCGCTGTGTGGCGTTTCTTGGGTTATTCATTATATTTAATTTAGAGGATATCGGGTTTCAAAATAACGGACTTCCTTAAAAGGGTGCCTATTAAGTCATACCTCTAGCAATACATTGGTGAAAACCGCGTTCAATTCCATGCAGTAAGTAGTTTTTGCGTGATGCGCGTTCAAACATACAGATTTCCCAACACTTCCCTTCACTGATCTGCTCCTATTGATTGTAGCGTGATGAAAAGTAAACTTTAACCTGCTCAGGATAAGGAAGAATAATCTTACCAAGTTTCATTAACATCCGTCCAGTAGTTTTTGTTTCTATAACGAACATACAGACAATAATTTTACTGATTGCATTTTTGGCATCAGTATCGATCACTAATCACCCACCTGATAGTTGTTTTGAAAATATATTTAATGTACAGAATTGACCTCTCTACAGATTTATTATAAGTATAGATATAGATAGAATTAACTCTGAGAAATTTACTTGTATTCAGCTTGGATGCTGTTTAATTTTACGTGATCCTAAATGTAAGCCCGTATGTTGGCGAGTGGCACCGACAAAAAGAGGGTCAGTACTGGGTCGCGTCAGTTTAATCGGCCCACCGGTCGTTAGCTGTGTTGGCGACGTGCCCTGTCGTGTGCACTCTCGCTTATGACATATTCAATGCACCGTATTGATGTGATTTGTGGAATGTAAGGGAGCAAGCCAACCTCACCTGCCCGTGGTGTATCCTGCCGAATAACAAACGAGGCGCTGGCAACCGACTGGTGGCGGTATAACCATCAAGAAGGCGTATCTAAATACCACAGAAACATGACGGGTTGCAGCGTCACCGGGGCGAGAAGCTACGCCCTGCGATCGCCAACCCGCCTGCCCAGCGTGCCGATTATGGGTAAAGCCTTCAGATGTTTGATGTTCTGGCGAACAACTGGAGAAGCCTATGTCCAGCAGTGGACTACTATAGGCTGATGATGATGATTGATGTGATGTACGGATTTAGAATAGGACAACCGTATCTCATCCCGTGAATGTCACAGAAGACGACTAAGGGAATATCAGGAAACGGGCAGCGGCGTTGAGCTGGGTGGGACGGATAGCAACCGTAATCATGAGAAAATACATATACGACTGAAATGTTTAGTTCGATATAAAATTTTTCATAAATAAATTATATTTTAGCAAAATACGAGCTTCATTCCGCCGTGCATTTCGTACATATTTATATAAATATTTATTTAGGTATATAATTAAACAGTTTGCACGACCTTGCCCCTCTCTTCAGAATAGCACACTTCCTCTACCTGAAGGTTGTCTGGAAGAGATCGCTTACTAGCGATAAGACCGCCTAAATTGTACCACTAGTTTATTTTAATACCTTGTCTGTAAATGTTTGTTTTGTGCAATAAAGAATATCTATCTATCTATCTATCTACACTTAAACCTAACCGGTACACAGTCGTTAAATATAATCCCGGACTATTAAATAAACTGGAACGAGAAAAATAGACGAGACCAGTGTTGTTGCTCGACAGACCCATCGATAGATTAGTTAAAACAATAACATCGATACTATGGCTAGCCATCATCATCATTAGTCCACTGCTGTATATAGTCCTCTCCAGATGTTCTCCTCTTAGGGCAAAAAACTGAAGGCTATACGCCCGCTGGGCTGGCGGATGGCGTTCAAAGTCAAAGTCAAAATACCTTTATTCACATAAACTTAAAATAAGCACTTATGAATCGTCAAGTAAAAAATAATGTAAAAATATAAAAAGTAATGTAAGAATGTGAATAAAAGCAATTTAAAAGAAGCTACCGCCGTGTTCGAAAGGTAGATTTCTACCGAGAAGAAACGGCAAGAAACTTTCGCAGGGCGTAGCTTCTCGGTGAAGCTGCTGCCCGTCATCGGCCTGTGGTATTTAGCTGCGCCCTCAATCGTGATGGTTATGCCACCACCAGTCGGTTGCTAGAGCCTCGTTTGTTATTTTGCAGGATGCATCACGCGCTGGTTAGGGTGGCTTATAGCAAATGAAATGTGGCGATTCTGAAAACCTCCAGGGAAACACCCAAAAGTGGCGAACAACTGGGGAGGTTTATCTCCAGCAGTGGACTGCGATAGGCTGATGATGATGAGCATCGATATTATAGATGATTTCCAAGGTCAACTCTCGATAGTTCGTCAACACTGGCCAAGACGAAATGGCGAGCGTGTAAAACGTAAGTACCGTCCGGAGCGTTACGCGGGGACTAGACGGGAGGATTGCGAGCCGGTCACCCTGAGTGGGGGATTAGGCTTCAGATCGCGGGATTGCACTCGGCAAGGAGCAGGGATTTTTTAAAGTATTGTGGCACAGTGCAATAAATGATAGTGAGGGATTTTGCTTTGATATTGACTGGCTCATTTGGTAGTGACCTTTGCCCTCTGAGCCAAGGGTCGTGGGTTCGACTCCCGCACAGTACAAACATTTATGTTCATTAACATACGGGTCAAATTATATACCCAATTGCACGTTGTCTCATCATCTAACGAACGGTACAACTAAATTACCCAAATAATAACTCAGTGAAGTGCTATTAGCAGATTCATCTTCAAAAAACGTTAAGATTTGCAAACTACAAAAAGTGAAAGTTGTGTTTACAAGTGCAACGTCGCTTCAACGCGATCAGCTGTGAATCATCTGACGCAGCGCAACAACTACCTACCGAACGGCACCGAGCGACGTTCCCGCGCCGCGCCGAAGCGAGCCGATCGACCGCCCTGCGGCCTAGCACCACGCGAACAAAGCGGACATTTTATACACGCGCGCTAAACGGACACAAGGTACAAAATTATTTTATAATGGCGAGGAAATGTGCAAAGTGCAGTAAAGACATATGTGATAGGCAGTACCTAACGTGTTCCCAATGTAAAAAGTTGAATCACCTTACTTGCACAAAAATATCACAAACATTATTTTACGTGATGAAACAGAAAGGCAGTAATAATTGGAAATGCCAAAAGTGCGTGGACGAAAATTTGTCGAAAAATAAAGCATCAACGTCATCAACTGCTCCCAAAGCTAGTACACCTACGATGCGAGATTTTGTAGCGGAAAGAGTCAAACACAAACCAAATATTTCGATACATAATTCTTTTGAATCTCTCCATACTGACGAATCACCGAACGATACTGAAACGTCAGTTCTTAATAGAAGCTGCCCCGATTATACCCCGGGATACATTATAAGTGAAGATTTAGAAGAATTAAAAATCAGAATTACTGACCTGGAATCAAAATTACAAATAGCTGAACAACAAATTGAAAATCTTCTAATGGAAAATAGCTCTTTAAAAAAAGAAATTATTAGCTACGAAAAGAAAACCAACCAATTAACACGCATATGCCGCTCAACTCCTATCAAAGAAAAAGATAAGAAAGGAAGAAAGAGATTATCTAAGAATCTGGACTTCAGAAGCTTAGATCAAACTCAACCTGAAATCATTACGCCAGAAATTGATGTCACAAATAATAAAAGTGAAGTACACACAGGGACGCTAAACAATTTCAAGCCCTCAAAATCACTCGCGAACACACAGGTAGATTTATCAGACGTGGAATTAGACGTCCAAGCGGAAATAAAATTCGACAACTCAGAGACGCCCGCTCCTGAAGCGCCAATAGACCATTCTAGGAAAATCATTTGTACGAATCAAATATTGACCAACCCACCTACTACAGATTCAAGGAAGAGAGAATTAAGAAAAATATCCAATATGAAAATAAAGAAAGTAATGTTATTTAGTGATCAGGATGGTAAGGGTATCCGCAGTATTTTGCAGAAATTATTAGGTGAAGAATATTGCGTGACGTCAGTTGTAAAGCCTAATGCTCACATTGATCAAACTTTATTGTACTGTAATATGCTGTGTAAAAACTTTACTAAATCTGATTATGTTGTGATTATGGCAGGGTCAAATCAAAGTCAAAGTCAAAGTCAAAAGTCAAAATACCTTTATTCACATAGACTTAAAATAAGCACTTATGAATCGTCAAGTAAAAAATAATGTAGAAATACAAAAAGTAAAGTAAGAATGTGAATAAAAGCAATTTAAAAGAAGCTACCGCCGTGTTCGGAAAGTAGATTTCTACCGAGAAGAAACGGCAAGAAACTCGGTAGTTACTCTTTTTAAATCGCCAATTGTTACATGTTTAGGTATTACAACATTTTTCAATATTTTAAAGTTAAACAATGCAAAATAAAAGTTGAGTCTATACAATGCAAAGTTTACTACGAAGCAGCAGTCCAAGAGATGTCGTCGTTGAGGAAATCTTCTACTCTATAATAGCCCCCTTTTATAAGTAAGGACTTCATGTATGATTTGAATTTGTGAATGGGCAGTTCAACAATATGTTCTGGTAACCTGTTGAACATTTTGATACCCAATCCTACAAACGACCCACTCACCTTACTCAGCCTCAGACGTGGAACGGCAAGCTTGTGCTTATTTCTAGTGTTTAAATTATGATTATCTGAATTTTTATTGAATTGATTTAAATGTTTACGTACATAAACAACACAGTCAAAGATATACTGTGATGCTACCGTCATTATGTTAATTTCTTTAAAAAGTTCTCTAAGTGATTCGCGTGTCTTTAACCCATATATAGCGCGGATGGCCCGCTTCTGCAGTACAAAGATTGTTTGTATGTCAGCAGCTGACCCCCATAATAGAATACCGTATGACATAATGCTATGGAAATAACTGAAATAAACAACCCTTGCCGTTTCAACGTCAGTCAAAAGCCGGATTTTCCTTACCGCATATGCAGCTGAACTAAGCCTTCCAGCCAGGACAGCAATATGAGGACCCCATTGCAACTTCGAGTCTACATTGATGCCAAGAAATACTGTAGAGTTAATTAATTCAATAACTTCATTGTTCATGATAATATTAGTGTTAACCTGTTTGACATTTGGCATTGTAAATTTAACACACTTGGTTTTCCTGGCATTAAGCAGCAGGTTATTGTTTGTAAACCAGTGTACTATTTTAGCGAGAGCACAATTTACATCATCAAAGTTGGTTTTCTTTCTATTTACCTTAAAAATGAGGGAAGTATCGTCAGCAAACAATACTGTCTCACATATATTATTTGTGAAGTGCGGAAGATCGTTTATATAAATGATAAAAAGCAACGGTCCCAATATTGAGCCCTGGGGCACACCCATCAACAAAGGGGCACCAGAAGAATCTGTGCCATTGACATTAACCTTTTGAATTCTGTCACTTAAGTATGACTGTAGTAGACAAAGCGATTCATCTGCAACACCATAGTGCCGTAACTTCATCAGCAGTGTTTGGTGATCAACACAATCAAACGCCTTCGACAAGTCGCAAAAAACTCCTATGGCATCTTGCTTATTTTCCCAAGCATCAAAAACGTGTTTGATGAGTTCTACTCCTGCGTCAGTAGTGGATTTGCCTTTGGTAAATCCACATTGGTTTTTATGTAATAATTCGTTGTCATTAAAATGCGATAATAATTGAGTAAAGATAATTTTTTCAAAAATTTTACTTAGTGCAGGTAGTATTGATATGGGTCTATAGTTGGAGGGGTCGCTTTTATCACCTGATTTATATAAAGGAATGACCTTACTCAGTTTCATCAGGTTAGGAAACTGACCTCCATCAATGCATCTATTGAAAATTATCGCTAAATGAGGTGCAACAAAATGAATTATATTTTTTAAAACCTCTGTAGAGATTCCCCACAGATCTTCTGTCCTTTTCATATTTAAGCTTTTGAAGTTTTTTAAAATATCCTCTATACTAACATAAGAAAAATAAAAAGGAACTTTACACTCATCTACATGCGTTTTTATAAGGGTTTCAGCAAGATGGGGACTGGAGTTTAAGCTACTCGTCGCAGATACTGGAATTTTTGAGAAGAAAGATTGGAACGCATTAGCCACGTCTGCATTGGAATCAAAAATTTTGTCATTTACTTTAAGAGATAACTTGTGTTCTTTAATTTTATTTTTACAAGTCTCTTTATTTATAATTTTCCAGGTAGCTTTGCTTTTGTTAGGAGCAGACATAATTTTTCCTTTCAAATACCTAGATTTAGCGTACGCACATACTTTCTTAAATATCCTAGAGTAATTTCGGACATATTCTACTATTGAAGGTTCGTTGGAATGGGCTTTAGTATCGTACAGTTCGAACAATTTCCTTCTACTTTATAAATACCCAAAGTTGCCCAGTCACTGAATTTTAATTTAGTACTATCGATTTTAAAAGATTTTTTTGTGAAAATCCCATTATATTCTTTCTCAATTATATTAAACAGCTTCTCATATTGCTGATCACTTCCAATGTCACAATTGTTTAACAAACTTAGTCTACTGCAAACTGAATCCTTAAACTTCTCTATACGAGCAGCAGTGATAGGCCTGCAAGTAATGCTTAATGAAAGGGGCACATGTTGGTGTTCGAAAACCGCCCTCTGTCCACTATGGTCCGAGTTTATAAAATGTATTAAGTTTTTATCCATAACTACACAATTACAAAAGATATTATCCAAACATGTAGCTGTAGTGGGGGTGACTCGAGTAGGTTCATTAAATAATGGAACTAAGTTAAATGACTGAAATAAATTCAAGAACCTAGTAGAATTTTGATTTTCTTCTAAAATATTAATGTTGAAATCCCCACATACTATTACCTTTTTCCTACATGAACAAATTTTCCTTAATACTTCCTCCATGACAGATTCAAATAAAATATAACTACCTGAAGGAGGTCTATAAATACATACAATTATATGGTGATCTAGTTCAGCACAAGCTATTTCAATTGTTCTTTCTACAGACAGAGACACAATATCCTTACGATTTTTACATTTAAGATAGTTTTGTAATAAAATGAGTGAACCTCCCTTGATGGCGGACAATCTTGTAAATGAACTGCCGACTACATAGTTATTAATACTAATAATTAATTCATGTTGTCTTAGCCAATGTTCAGTGACACACAACACTTGAACATTCATTTCTTGTAAAAATAGTTCTATTTCCAAGTCTTTTCCGGAAAAGCCCTGAACATTCTGATGAATGACGTTCAGACAGTTACGCTTTTCCTTATTTACAAGGTCGCTAGAGTGTTCCTCTATTGTCTCTAAATCTAATTTTTTGGAATCGAATTATTTGGAACTGCTTCCAAAGTCTGATTAAAAATAAAATTAATATTATAAGCTAACAAAGTAGCCAGTTGTAATTTAATCCTACTAGGCAAATAAAAAGTTTTGCCTGTCCACACCAATTTAAAATTAATAAATTTATTTGTGTCAAAAAACACAAAATTATCATTATGACGACATGTCAAGTTGTATAATAAAGTATTCAGTAAGTGAATACTGTTATTTTGTCCTGTTGTGTATTGGTTAGAAAAAGGAAAGGCACATAGAATTACCTTTCTAACCAAAAGTTTTGAAAGAATGGAGAAACTCCTCATAATTTCTTTTTTTGTGGTATCAAGACCATTTCCCATCATTAATACTATGATGGAATTTTCATTGTGCTTACCATCATTTATTCTCTTACATATTTCAGTAAGAGAGGCGTCAGGCATACTAAAGTTAATGACATTGGAGTTCAAATTCTTTTTTATAAGAGGTCCATAGCCAACTCCCATTTTATCAGAATAAACAAACACATTATCTGCAGAGGTACATACAGATTTCTTATTTAAACTTACTGAAATTAACTGATCACTAACTACCTGATTTTGTTCAGAAATACTAATATCCTGATGACAGCTACAGTGGGCCACAAGTTTGTTGGTAGCCAAGATATGTTCATGATTTTGAGCTTGCACAGACTTATACTTGTCTGTCATGCGGTCTAGGCATTCATGTAGCCTCTTGATATCTGTCTGTAGCTCCTGAACATCATTGTCGTACCTTAACCTACAAGTATCTAATTTTTGACTATACAATTCTACAGTATCCAGTAAATCCAAGCGCTGTTTTACTAATACTACATTTTTACGATAACATTTTTTCTGTCTAATTAACCTTTCAGTTTTCTTAATGATTTTATTAATTTTGATATATTTCTTGAGTTTACGCTTACTACTAAATCTAAATTTATCATCTACACTGTGAATATTTTTTCCTAAAACAGCATGCCCAGCTGGTGACTCGATCAACTCCTCGTACAGGCTGTGTGTGTGCAAAGACTCTTGGCATCGCAGGTCTTCTTCATACTGATGTATGGTCTTGTTGGCATCATGTAGGTCTACCTCAAGCTCATGGATTCGCACCAGGGTCCGCTCATAGGTTTCACTACATTCATCAAAATGATCGGAACCCTCAAAATGTTCAATCTTTCTTATATTATTACCTGTCATTGCTTGCAAATACTAACGTTTTAGTAATGGAAATTTTTAACAATAAAATCATGAACGTAGATAAACTTAATGAGATTGTGCGTTTGGTTTGTTCTCAATTCACCCAAGTCACTTACGTCCCGTTGCAACGTGAAGGATATATTCATAATCGAAAATTGTACATAGGCCGGTTAATGTTAAGAGAAATGCTCAGTATATGTTACAAAAATAATTACATAAATCACACACGTTACAGAAATTATTACACATGCAAAGAACAAAATAATTCAGTACAGCAGAAAATCACAGACTATTTTAAAATAATAAATAAAAATAAGACCCATACATATAATAATACTTCAATACATAAATTAATTAATAATATTTCACATAAACATGACATAAATGAACCTAACAATGACACAGCTATAAATAAGGATAGGAATGAAGAAAATAAAACTGAAGATCTTTTTCGTGACTAACGACGTAAACAAGTTTAGTGTCTTACACTTAAATACACGAAGCATTAAATCTAAAGTCGACGAACTTAATCTATTAACAAATGAAAAAAATGTGCATGTGTGCTGTTTTAGTGAAACCTTCTTAAACGAGAATGAAGTAAATATACTACAGCTTAATGGTTACAAAAAAGTAGCACATTTTTGTCGCAAACTAAAACGAGGCGGAGGTGTTGCAATTTATTTAAAAAACTCAATTGATTACAATGAGATACAGTGGATATCTGCAATGTCTGTTGAAAGTCACTTTGAATGTTGTGGTGTTATAATAAGCGGACTAAATTATCTAATAATATGTATGTATAGGGCACCAAATAGCAATTTAGATATTTTTATGGTTAATCTAGAATGCCTTCTGCGTAAAATAGCAATTAGAACACGACATCATTTTGAAAGAATAATAATAGCGGGGGACTTTAATATTAATATCCTCGCAAAAAGCTATAAAACTGAATCATTTGTGAATTTGTTTCTGTCTTATAAGTTAAATAGTACAATTAAAACCCCAACTAGAATCACAACTAAGTCTAAAACATGTATCGACAATATATTCACAAATATAAAGCAGTATTCAGTAGAAGTATTAGATTTGGGTATATCAGATCACACTTGTCAAATTATAACGACTAAAGTAAATCGAAGTTTCAGTGAAAAGTATTGGTATGTTTATAAGAGAAAGCCTGATTGGTATCTGGAAATATTCATAAAATACATCTCACAAATTAATTTTGAAGATGTGTGTGATCAGATTGATCCAAATGTAGCGTACAAAATCTTTTCTGATACATTTGGTTTAATTTTCGATTTATGTGTTCCCAATTTAAAAGTTAAAATGACATACAAAAGAACACAAAACTGGAAAACAAAAGGAATCAAGTTAGCTAGTAGAAAAAAGAGACAGTTATATTTAAAATCTACGAGAACAAATTGCTTGCATACCAAAGGACGATACAAAAAATATTGCACAATTTTGAAATCGGTAATAAAGCAATCTAAAAGAAATACAAATGCAAATCATATTAACAAGAGTACAAATAAAAGTAAAGCTACTTGGGACGTTATTAGAGAAAATACTACAAAAACTAATACTATTTCAGAAACTATACAGACTATTGCAAAAAATGACATATTTATAACTAATCCTTTTGACATGGCAAATGCAATGAATGATTATATGACTAATTTAAATTTAAATAATCCATCTAAAAATGACATTAAATATAACCCAATAACCCCATCAAATCCAAACAGCATTTTCATGGCTCCGGTTACTATTCCTGAAATAAAAAATGTGGTAAAAGGCCTTAAGACTAAAAAAAGTACTGGACATGACAACATCCCCATGTTATTAACCCTGGGATAGTAACATAATTTGCTCTTACGTAAATGGTAACAGGGGTGTCGGGTCACCCCAAATTTTTTGATTCAAAATATAAACACAACAGCAATGAAATATAATATTTATTCTTAATTAAACAAACAAATGGAATTTCACTATCGAGATCAAACAGTATTTAAACAGGGTTAACGAAAGAAATTGAGAAGAAATGGTGTTAGACACACAGACAACAATTTTCTTGACGGTGTTGAGGTCTTTTGCATTTGGTACAATATTTTTTTAATTTCTTGCCTTTTTTGTCTTCAGCAATATCTTGTAAATAGCACTGAATATCAATATCACTTAGGACAGTCATAATAAAGTAAAAAAAGGGAAATAATCGTTCAGCAGAAGCAAAAAAAATGCACACGTAAATAGTACCAGGGGTGACGCAACACCCCACATGTACCTATAACTCCAGATTGGAGTCGTTTCGTTGCCACAGCGCGACGTCCTCTCATTGACCCTCCAACGAGAGGAGAATACGTAAAATATGAGAGCAAGATAACTAATAATTTAATCGCAATATCGGCGGATGATTGTTCGTCTGGGGTGTTGAGGCACCCCTGTTACCGTCCCAGGGTTAATTAAAAAAAGCATTAATTATATAGCTGAACCATTAGTACACATTATAAATTTAACATTGGAAACCGGAATATTCCCAGATGACTTAAAAAAGGCATTGATAAAACCACTTTACAAAAAAGGATCAAAAACTGAAATGAGTAACTATAGACCCATTGCCTTATTGCCAAATTTTTCAAAAATATTTGAAAAAATTATAGCAATTAGGTTGACATCGTTTTTAAACAAAAATAAAACAATACATGTAAATCAATTCGGATTTCAAAAAGGTAAAAACACTATTCTGGCTATATTTAAATTATTAAAACAGATATGGGCAGATATTGACAAGAAAAAATCTTGTGTCGGATTGCTCTTAGATTTATCAAAAGCTTTTGATTGTGTAAACCATAGTATATTATTAAAACAACTAGAACACATAGGAATTCGCGGAAATACGCTAAAATTAATGGAATCATATCTTAAGAATAGAGTACAAGCGACAGTATTAGATACATATGACAAGAATACGAAAACAATGAAAAGAGTACAGTCAGACTATGTAGGAAATCATATTGGTGTACCTCAAGGTAGTGTACTCGGACCTATATTATTTCTTGTATACGTAAATGAGCTTCCCTTGACAATTGATCACCTCTGTGTCATGTTTGCTGATGATGCAACAATATTCATATCAAAAGACAAACTAGACGAAAACAGTCTCATTGAGGAAATTCGTAAGACTCTTGACACATTGGTAAATTATCTAATATCTATTAATTTACAAGTAAACTTAGATAAAACTAAACTGATTGAATTTAGAAATTATAAGAAGGATGCAATAGACTTAGATATTAATATTAAGAACTTTAAAGTTGAGATTGTAACAAATGCAAACTTTTTGGGAGTCACTGTTGATACCTACTTAAACTGGAAAATGCATATTGAAAAAATCAATAAAAGAATTTCCAGTTGTTGTTATGCAATTTCTATATTGAAGAATGTTACTTCCCTCGATGTAGCAAAAAATGCTTACTATGGATATGTATATCCTATTTTAAAGTATGGTATAATTTTTTGGGGAAACTCTGTTGATAGCCAATCCACATTTATACTCCAAAAAAGGTGTCTGCGAATTATGTTTAACATCAACAGATATGAATCACTAAGGTCTGTATTCAAAGAATTCAAGTTTCTTACATTGACGTGTATATTTATACTAGAGATATGTGTATTTATAAAGGATCATGGGGAATATTTTCATAAAAAGAGTGAAACAAAGCATAATTTACGATCGCAACACAAGGATGACTTATGTGTTGTTAAGCATTCTAGTTACATAACTCGAAAAAGCACATATATAACTGGTATCGCAATATTTAATCATCTACCACGACATATAAAATCACTAGACGGACATATATTTAAAAACACACTTAAAAATTGGTTACTTATGCAATGTTTTTATAATTTAAATGAATACTTTAATGTAAAATGACAACTAATTATTACCTATATTGACTAAATATTTACTAATTAATTAATTCCGTATATACAATTTCAATTGACCACTATAATTTACTATTGTACGTCCGAAATGGACAAACTGTTTGATCTGTATAGCAACTATTTGTAACACCATTGTACACAGTTTGACAATAAATGATTATCTTATCTTATCTTATCTTATCTTATCTTATCTTATGTCTGTTTGTTATCTGGGTGTTTTCTATGTATAATATGTAGGTATTTATTTACAAAAAAAAAAAGTATCGTCAGTAAGTTTATCAGTTGTCTAGTACCCATAGTACAATCGTCGGCTTAGTTTGGGGGTAGGTGGCGCTGTGTGGCCCAGCGGTGCATGTCTTGGGTTATTTATTTATTTATAAAAGGATATAGATAGACCTAAACGGTCAGTGTTCATAACTTTACGGTAGTCGGTGACCTTGCTGCAATCACATTGAAGCGATGACGTCACAGTTGTAATCGCGCTGGGAGCGTGCGTACACGGCCCAAGTAAGGCTTTGCTGGAACGTTTTCTTACGGTCCATATCGTCTGATTCCATTCCTTACACTTGAGAACACTAAGCGTTTTATTTGTCGTTAGTTCCTGCAACTATAAGAGGTTCTTGGAATCTCTACACTGAAATATTTACTTGAGTATTTCATTCCTGTTTGGAATATATGAATTTGTGTCAAAGGAAGACAGATAATAATAATATCAAATCAATAAATATCGGATAATATGACATACATAGAGCCGTTTGAGAGGAATAACTGCAATAACAAAATATATATTGGTAGTTTTTCTCAACAAATTATACGAGTAATAGCTACTAACGAATTTCATTAAACTTCTAAAAAATATTGCACCAGATTTCGCTAGCATTCAAGATTCAAGAATTTTAAGTTAACCTTGCCTGAATAGATGACTGGCTATTAATTAAGCAACATTTAGGCATGTTTACGTTAATTCTAATTAACTACAGTAATTAATGTTTATTTTCTTCTTTGCTTGCCGTGACAGGCTTTAATTAAGGCCGTACCACAAATTTCGTAGGTTCTGTCTTGAAGTTTTTACAAACAAGTTTTTATATTCAAGGATTTGTTACTTGTCTAAGTAAATTAAGAAGAAGTGTTTCTGATTGTGAATTCTTGTCACTATGCTATACTACTATTAAAAAAAAGAAATAAAATCTGTAATGACCGTGGAATAGGTGAATCATCATAATCATCATCAGCCCACATCAGTCCACTGCTGGACATAGGCCTCTCCCAATGTTCTTCACTTCGATCGGTCCCGGGCCTCTCGCATCCAGCACTTGCCAGCCGTCCTGCGCAAATCGTCATTCCACCTGGCCTGTACACTACGTTTGCCGAGACGCGGTCTTCACTCCAGAACTCGCTTACCCCAACGGTTATCGGTTCTGCGGTGAATAGGTGAATACCTGTATCATATTTGTTAATAAATTCCGCATACATCAATATCATCATTGATAACTGCTTTGACCGATCAGCAAATTCAATAATACTCGCCAAAATTGAAATAAAATCGTAATTGATGGTCGCAGCCCAGATTCAGCCGCAGATACGGTGACCACGAGTGCTGCGGATAAGTGCTAATATTGCGTTCAGTTCCTATGCACATTTACATTCGACCATTTACATGTAATAAGGAATACACGGATACCAAGAGATTTCTAGACTATAACCTGTAGAGCTTTTTAGTGGGTCTTCACTGCAAATTGAGGCAAGGTCGTTCGTTTGTTTTTGACTTGACCCGAGTAGGAATCGAAGCTGCCACTTTTCGATCGCTTTTTAGGTAAACATTCCCTAACAACACGCCACCGAACTCTTACTCTTCAATATTCGTGTTTGAAGGATTAACAATAACATTGTCTATTTAATGATCCATCCGAAAATTCAGATTCCTGGGAACCCCAACCTATGTGCTGTGTATTTAACTGGAAATAATGAAATGAGTTCATCCTCGTTGGCACGATTATTAATAGTAGTTCTCGGCGGAGTAAGTTAGTACTTGTAATATATGTAAATAGGCTTTAGGATACCAATTCGATCCCCACACATTACAAACATTTGTGTGCATGAACATGTCTGTTTGTATTGGTCTGGGTGTTTTCTATGTATAATATGTATTTATTTACAAAAAAAAGTATCTAAGTAAATTTATCAGTTGTCTAGTACCCATAGTACAAGCTTCGGCTTAGTTTGGGGCTAGATGGCGCTGTGTGGCCCAGCGTGGCATTTCTTGGGTTATTTATTTATTTATTTAATTCAAGACATCTGCTGAAGGCAGGTCCAATCCGCGAGAGATCAATAGTTTGTTTTTACAAAAGATAGATTTTACTTCGGCTGAGAAAAAATCTTGTATGCACATGTAGGTACGTTACTCCCAACCGCATTTATGAAATACAGCATGCTGATTTCTCTAACAAGGATTTATTCAAAGAAGATCCGATATTACTCTACACATCCTTTTCGTCTTTCCTTTTTCTTTGCATTGAGTCCGCTGTATTCTATGTCCGAGCAATGAGTGGACGTCTCTGTATATTTAAATTGGAATTTGTTCGACTTTTCTAGTGTCAAAGGAATCAATTCCTATTGATAACATTTAATAAGGCTTTGTTATTGTCCTTGGGATACTCCCACTTTTGTTATCGCTGTTGGTGGCAGATAAGTAAGCGGCCTGTCTGATGTTAAGCCACCCTTGGACATCAGCAATGTCAGGGGCCTACCTGTAGTTAAAGTTTAAGGAAGGTAACGTCGAAGCGATCAAGAAACTAACTACTGGGATGTAAGGGAGCAGCCTATCATCTTTTCGCTCCAAGCCAACCTCACCTGCCCGTGGTGCATCCTGCCGAATAACAAACGAGGCGCTGGTAACCGACTGGTGGCGGTATAACCATCACAATTGAAGGCGTAGCTATATACTAAAGACCGGTGACGGGCAGCAGCGTCACCGGAACAAGAAGCTACGCCCTGCGATCGCCAACCCGCCTGCCCAGCGTGGTGATTATGGGTATATCCTCCAGATGTTTGCTCTAAGTTGCGAACAACTGGAGAGGCCTATGTCCAGCAGTGGACTGTAGTAGGCTGATGATGATGATGATCAAGAAACACAGCGGCCGGAAGATCATCCCAGTATTTGCAAGTCTGTGGCAGAAATGAACATTAAAAACGAGCTTCTGGATGAAATCGTTTTAGTTGGTATACTTAGATGGACCCTACAGTACCAAGGAGTCAAGTGCGATGGTAAAAAGGTGACAACGGCATAATGTTAAACAGGTCCTCGGAGCACTTTGACTGGCTCGGTTTGACTGGCTCGGTGGCTCAATTGGTAGTGACCTCTGCCTTCTGAGCCAAGGGTCGTGGGTTCGATTCCCGCACATTACAAACATTTGTGTGCATGAACATGTCTGTTTGTATTGGTCTGGGTGTTTTCTATGTATAAAATGTATTTATTTACAAAAAAAAAAGTATATAAGTAAGTTTATCAGTTATCTAGTACCCATAGTACAAGCTTCGGCTTAGTTTGGGGCTAGGTGACGCTGTGTGGCCCAGCGTGGCATGTCTTGGGTTATTTATTTATTATTTATTTAATTTTAAACAGGTCCTCGGAGCACTTTCACTTCTCCAATTTCCATTTGACAATTTGAGATAGGAAACTCTAGTTGAACAGTCATTGGGGCGATAGTATACGTGGCCGTTGGGCAGTTTTACAGCCGCAGTTAGCGGAACATACGACCCGGGCGCTTGATCGATCACTCTGTTCGGCTTAAACTCTTCCATTACACCAAACGGACGGAACAGCCGAACATCGCCCTATTTGGCACTTGGATGTAGCGTTTCGTGAGTTGAATGTTACGACCAAAAAGTTAGGAGAGATTATTTAAAAAAAATGTTTTCAGATTGAAATTCAAAAGGTTTATTGCAAAAGTCATCATCAGCGTGCAGGCATCCAGTGCTGGACGTAGACCCCTCAAAATCAACCCTTTCACTGTCCAGGGTCCAGACACAATAGAATTTCAATTGTAATGAACCATACTCGTATATTATGATACACAAGGCAGAGAAACTGTTAAAATATGTAATCATTTGTCGGGATGTGCTATAATCACCACGTTTGGCGGCGGATTAGTGACCGCATTTGCACCCAGGTAAAAGCTCCTGTGCGTTTCCTGTGATCCTCTAAATTGTTTTGTATGACGGCCGTGAGATGAGATGGGGTAGTCCTATTATAAACCTGGAAACCATACAGACACGTACGTAATGCTCTGCGAGATCGGATCCGAAATGAGGTGATCCGACAGAGAACCAAAGTTACCGACATAGCTCACCGGATCAGTAAGCTGAAGTGGCAGTGGGCTGACCTCATCAGCCGCAGAACCGATAACCGTTGGGGTAAACGAGTTCTGGAGTGGAGACCGCGTCTCGGCAAACGTAGTGTAGGACGCCCTCAGGCCAGGTGGAGTGACGATTTGCGCAGGACGGCTGGCAAGTGCTGGATGCGAGAGGCCTGGGACCGATCGAAGTGGCGGGCATTGGGAGAGGCCTATGTCCAGCAGTGGACTGATGATGATGATGACGATGACGTACGTAATGAACTAACATTAAAAATTATAATGAAATGTAGGTACTTCCATCTGCATTTAACAATTCTGATTAGTGGTCATTTCGAACGCCAAACAACATGGACAACCAAAACTGATTAACGAGCGCACCCCCGTTCGGTCGCAGCACATTTGCGTCGCGTCGCGTTGCGACATGTCCCCGCGCGACGCGCGACACCGATGATCTACGCGACCCGCGGCCGCAACTACACTTCGCGAGTGCTAGGGTTGAACTTGCGGAACTTTCAGTTGAAGTATTTATCCATCCATCTAACCCAAACCAAAGCTTGTAGTATCGGATTGTGAGAACGACGGAACAAATAATTCTACTACTACGAAAGTAACTTTCTTAGATTAGAACAGTTCTAGGGTTTAATTCCTTAACATTTTTACATGGAAAGACCATAGATTGAGATCGAACAGCCATTTTAAATTGCATGACGTGATTATTTTTTACCTTTTTTTTTAATCAAGAATTTTTTTTTGTTACAGTACGATTTTTTTGTTTGGGGCGAATGAGTTTGAAGATCACCAGATAGTAAGTGATCATTTCAGTTTATTGACAGCGCGATATTTACAGATGTTGTTATCACCCTTGGACACAGTTGTAAACTCCTTCAAGGGACAAAAATTAGGGGTTTTAAGTATCAATTCTAAAAGTGGTAGCCCTCGCGGCCACGAGTCGTGTCTGAATCATAGATGGCGCTTTTGCAGGCATTAGACATGGCGCGTACCCGATGACGTACAGCCACAACAACGCGGATCCGTCGTGCCCGCGTGTAGTACACGTTCAGTATGACTTACTAACGTTTGCGAGGCTGTACGACAAATACAGCCATTTTTGTTTTTTTTTTCTAAATGACTACGGTGAAGGCTAGGGTGGCCTTGTCATCATCACCGGACTGTTGGGGAACTGAAGGTTCTCACCCCTAGGAATAACAGACGAGCGGTACCTACCATATAGTTAACGCTCGTGTAATCATTATCAACAGGTGATATTCAATCAACGCCTACCATCCGTGAGTTCTCAAATCCAGTCACATATCATTATTCTCCCTCCTCCTCGGATAATGAGTACAAACTGTGTGATCTGTGTTGCTCTACCACAGGCAACTTTACCATTGGCTGAGAAGTCGACAAAAAAATTCTAGGCAAATCAATTCATTAGTAATACTTTTGCATGTCAAACTTTTATCCTGTCAGCACTTCAACCTGATGAGAAGAAGTGCAGCAAGAAACTTATCAGAAATCTTTCTTTTTTAAATATAACGTACCTACATTTTAAAGTACAATATTTGTCAAGTGCAGGCGAGCAGGTCATTATGTCCAGTATGACCGTTACAATACTGTCTCCCCTCTATTCGTCACCGCACTGATAAATAGTTGTACTTTGGTAAGCAACGCATTAAGTCTGCACAAAGAAATAGATTGATACGTTATAAGTAACGGAAAAGTTATACCGAAAATTACTCGAGTATATTTGGTGGCTGAAAGTTACAACGCACTTCCGCACGCATTATTCGTATGCATTATTATCGGCTTGTACGTATCGTGGAAGTAGGCAGGCATAGGTGGGTTCGCGTATTACAAATAGCTGAATAAATCATAGCGTTGCGTCGCGCGGGCGCGGCGTGCCGAGCGCAAATGATGCCGCACGCTCCGCATACTCTATTAGAGAAATGGAATGTGTATGTTATGTAGGTAGGTACATATCTATACATAAAAATATACGAGTACTTTAAAGCACGTGCCACTAGTTACCTTTGTCGATGACCTCGGTGACGGTCTCGTAACAAAAATGTGGTCTGCGACTCCTTGCATATCTATGTGCTCCTGGTACTCGTACTTTTCGCTCAATCTGTCATTGATCTTGTTACGATGAAAATTGGGTACTCTGCGATTAAACGCAATAGACAGTTTTTTATGATTAGCTCGTAAGCTTTCAAAATAGACTTTTGGCCCCGTTAAAAGTAATTTAATTTCAACTATCGACTGGGCAGCGAGGGTGGGGGTGATGACGCGTAAACGCATGCAAATGGGCGGCTTTACCGGCGACGGCAAATGCGCCATTGTCGCTATCTGTGCCTCGACCGGGAACATGCAAATGTTTGCTTTGCGACGAATGACACTAGCGTTGTCGGCCTAATTGAGACACTGTTTGGTCAAACTCGATACTTGATTGCTCTTCCAACAAAGGTCGCCGCATTGTGCAGCTGTCATGACATAAAGTATACAGACGTTGACACAGTTGAACAAATAAACTACAATAAATGCGCCAGATAATATAAACAACACAACTGGTCCCGAAATTTATAGTTCACAATATTTCTACAGTTTACAATCTCGCGAGATTTTATTTTATTTATTTTATTTTTATTTATTTTAACCGTATTTACAATTTTACGGTGACATATACAGAGCGGTAAAATACAATATACATTTGGTGGCTCATTTGGTAGTGACCTCTGCCCTCTGAGCCAAGGGTTGTGGGTTCGATTCCCGCACACTACAAACATTTGTGTTCATGAGCATGTCTGTTTGTATTGGTCTGGGTGTTTTCTATGTATAATATGTATTTATTTACAAAAAAAAAATTATCTAAGTAAGTTTATCAGTTGTCTAGTACCCATAGTACAAGCTTCGGCTTAGTTTGGGGCTAGGTGGCGCTGTGTGGCCCAGCGTGGCATGTCTTGGGTTATTTATTTATTTATTTATTTTATTTATTTTATTTATTTATATAAATAAAATATACAGCTAAATCCCCTTCCCCTTTCCACCAGACGTTCCCAATCCCTCCCAGTTTTTAAGCTAAGGCTTAAATCACATCTCCTGTCTCTTTAATTTCTACATTCTTTCTCTTCTATCATATCTAAGTACTTAAATTCATACTCAAATAATATTAAATAATAATAAGTATCTATGTATATTAATAATAAAGTATCTTATTAAACTATGTACCTATGTATGTAATATGTTATTATTATGTATATTTTATTTAAGTGTATTTAAATATATTTATATGTATATGTGTATGTCTATGGAATATATACTTCTTGGTATATTCATGTAATAATTTTACGTATTTAATATAAAATAGTTAGATAGTTTTGCACTGGGTTACCCATTTCCTTAGTCAATCTGGTTTCCTCTACCTGAAGGTTGTCTGGAAGAGATCGCTATAAGCGATAAGACCGCCTAGATTGTACTTTGTGTTGTTTGTAATATGTTTTCCTGTAATGTCTGTGTTTTTGTGCAATAAAGAGTATCTATCTATCTATCTATCTATCTAAATGAACGGTATCTCCTGTACAGTAAAGTACCAAATAGCTACGACGTACATGTCACCTGAAGCTCTCAACTCAAATAGAGAGTTTACATTTAAAGCTAACTCCAACGAGATTTACAATGTCCTCAAAGTGAGCACAGTCTGCGCCCATTGTGGCGCTCTCCGGGGACGGCATTGTCTGCTCGCGCTCCAATAAAGACGGTGGACTATCTCTTTGAGGAGATAGCTTTTAAACGCTCTGAACACAATGGTAACAAAGATGGTTCGGTTTTGAAAATTCTCGGTTTAACCCTTTATTTCGCAATGTGTTTGTGGTGATACACTCTAAACTAAAAAATATTTCATGAAATCTAAAAAGAAAATCAACAAAATTATTTCACTATGCTATAAAGTATACTACTCTTATGTAGTAAAAAAATTATGAATTTGCTCCGGCGCACCGTCTGTCACTAAATTGCAAAATGGTGCCGCAACCCCGCAGAGCACGCTGACGTTCCGTAAGTTTTATTCTATAATAATTATAATAGTGATTATTTTGGCAATCTATTACTGTGTATTAATTTCTAGTAAGTGCATTTATTTAAAACATGCACAAATGCGAATTAGTTGAGTTTAGTTTTTACGTAATCTGTATGAATATTTGTATGTATTACCCGTAATACATCGCGCAAGACCCAGTAAACTAGTTGTGATTTTGTTTGTATTACGGGTGATACATTGCGCGAATATTAAGAAAATAGCTTGCATG
Organism: Conogethes punctiferalis; assembly: GCA_031163375.1. NCBI lineage: Eukaryota > Metazoa > Arthropoda > Insecta > Lepidoptera > Crambidae > Conogethes > Conogethes punctiferalis. The sequence continues at coordinate 1,611,696 of CM062094.1, forward strand.
GAATTTTAAGCATTTTTCTATAATTTAACCCTTTTATGGAGTAATACAGGCACTAAAACATTTATTATGATAACCTTTCCATTTTGCGTGTTCAAAATATGCTATTTAATTGGTGTAAATAAGGTGTTCTAAAAATATGTGCTACCGCAACGGGAAATAGTGTCATATGTATCGATTGGTGGTTTGGTGTAGGTGAAGGAATTCTGTACTCAAGAGCCCTGTTCATCATCATCATTACTTAAGCCAATGGTCGGTGGAGGTCTACAGCTGAACGTACCCCAAGATTTCGAAAAAAATTGAATTTATTGTTATTGTAGCTTAAATTGTAACTTGTAGTAATTTTGGGGGAGATCTTTGTTCAGATGTTGACTTCCATCAACTGAAGTGATGACTATGATCATAACGGATGCGGGGTCAAAATACCTTCACTATCGTTATCATAATATGTTTAGAACAACTTATATACGCACATGCTATAAGTTTATGCAAGGTTTTGGATTATGCATTTAATTCGTTTGGTTTTGTGCTTTCTACATGGGAGAGGACCAAGAAAATCCTAGTATTGATTCCACCTAAACGTGCTTCATCTAAGGACCATCAGCTTCGGATGATGAAGTCGTCACTGAAGATGCCGCAGCTCATCGTCGACGTTATACTGAAGACTTTGATTCAGATAATCATAAAGCAGAAGCAAATAGAATGCGGCTCGAAGCTGCTAAGCTCCGAGCCGCATTCTATTTGCTCTTCACTTGTGAGAATGTATATTTTAGACAGTTCAACTTCAGAACAAGATCACGATAATTCATTTTCCCTTCTTACCCAGGAAGATTTTTTCAATGTAAGCCGAATACTAATATTGACATGGAAACTGACCCCTTTACCGCAATGGTATGAAACGAAATGTTCCCACTTCAAAAACAAATTGATCCAATGCCAGTTTTAAACTCGGTTTCATCTGTTCTATCTCATATTAGGTCACCAATTACCCAGATGATACAATCAAAGTATAGCACAAATCAAGAACCTAATATAACCACAAGCTTTTTTCAGAGTATGAAAATAGTCTTGGGCTTGGAGGGAAGTTAGTGATGGTTCTTTGCATGACAATTGAGAAAAGTCCTGCTAATATCTATTTCCATAACTTTTTTACATCCCTGGAGGTTATCCACTACTTGCAGAAAGAGCATGGCAGCCTGGGGACAATCAGATCTAATCGTCTTCTTCTTCTGAAGGGTTTTGAAAAGTTTTTACCTACGGATAAAACATTAGTGAAGAAAGGCCCTACCTTTCTCCCTTGGAACCCATTGCCACCCGACCGAATGATAGGATTCGTTTTGACGGTGTGGATCATCTTCCGATATTCCAAGATAGATAGGATACGAGGTAGGTGTCGATTGTATAAAGGGTCAAACAAATGTAATTGCGTTAAATTTGATCTCTGTCTTTGTTTTGTACCAAAAAGAATTGTCTTTTAAACTTTCATGCAAAATAAATTTTAAATTGATTATTTTTGTTTTGTTTTTATCAATAATTCATACCCCTTTTGTACCCCAACTGGTGTTTTATCAAACCTTAGCCCAAGAGCAATGTAACAAATATGATACATACTTTTGATATGCTACTTCTTTGTTTATTGGGCAATGTAACATATTTGATACATATCATTTCTAAAAAACTATAACACTTTAATTTTTTTTTGTCTATTTTTATACATCCTTAGCTACTATTTTATCATACTATTTCGCTAAAACACTAAAAAGTAAAAAAAAATAGTCTTGCGCTTTAAAGGGTTAAGTAGTAATTTTTGTAGTGAGCAGCGGAGACGGTTAACTGTTCCGCCTTCGGATCTTGGTAAAACTAAAGTAGATAGAAGTGAGCTTTCGAATTCAACGGTGGAAGATACAGTTTTATTTATTGAGCTTATTATTGCGTGTTTGTTTTATAAATATAATTTAAGCATTGCTCTTACCTGTGTATTTATAGTAGAGTCGAATATTACGCGTGGCAGCTCATTATTACTTGGACAAAAACATTTCCCTGCATTTAAATTTGTATGCCATTTTTTAGTCTTGTTATATAGCGCTCGTGGTACATTCTTTTCACTCAATTAGTCCACTGCACATCTTAGGATGAAAATTTAACATTTTCCAACTAAGACATTCTGTGTCTAAGCGATCTATTTAATTTTATTATAATCGTTTCGTTGGTCTAGTGGTAGCAGATGCCGTCTGAAAACCGAGAGGTACTATTTAATATCTTGGGTCTGCCTAAAAGTTGAAATAGGGTACAATAAGGTAGCCACATCATCGCTTAACATCAGGTGTGATTGTGGTCAAATATTTTCTTAGAAATTAATAAAAAAAAGTCATTATACTTGTTTGTAGGTTATATTTTTGCTTTTACACGTGTAGATCATTAATTTGAAACCCTTGTTTGGAAGGAAAAACGTTGGAAGCCTTTGTAGAATCGGTCGTTATAGATACACACTCAAAATTTGTGGATAAAAAACTCTACATACAATACCTTGTTATCAGATTTACCAATTAGCGTGTTATGTAGATAATAGGCTGCATTCCCAATGGACAAACTGTTCGCCGCCGACTGAGTAATCATCATCAGCCTATTGAAGTCCACTGCTGGACATAGGCCGCTCCAGTTGTTCACCAATTAGGGCAAACATCTGGAGGATATACTCATAATCGCTATGCTTGCCAGGCGGGTTGGGGAACGCAGGGCGTAGCTTCTCGCTCCAGGGACGCTGCTGCCTGTCATCGGCCTGTGGTATTTAGCTATGCCTTCAATCGTGATGATTATACCGCCACCAGTCGGTTGCCAACGCATCGTTTGTTAATTAGTAGGATGTACCACTGGCAGGTGAGGTTGGCTTGAAGCGAAATGATGATGGGTCGCTTCCTTACGCCGACTGAGTGAGCTGCAAATTTGCGGCCAACTGATTTTTGAGTCAGCGGCACACTCAGCTTGATTTGCCGGCTTCGCAAGCAAGCTGCGCTCCCGACTGGATCCTCAGTTCACTTTTCGTAGTACGAACTGTTGATTGTGTTTGTCACGACAGTATTTATGAGGTGAAAACGAACTATAACTATTTCACCGCTGACTGCAATTGGTTTTTCTGTGAGTCAGCCGCCCACTGCAAATAGTCGGCGCACGTAACGCTGCAAATTGCTGACAGTACTGTGAACACACTATTTCATGTGTATAGAAGAGCATACTAAGCTGATACGCCGCTAACTCAGTCGGTGGCAAACAGCTTGCCTAGTCTTAGACTTATCTTACGCCCATCCTGTCTGTACCCTCCAGCTCTCGCTTAAAACCTGAGGTAACATACATATTATTTAAAAGCCTGATATTACTCGTATTATAAAGGCAAGGTCATGTTTAATCAATTTGTTTAGAGTCGCTAATGAAAAACTGTTTGTTTTGGTTTTGAACAAAATACTAATTAACTGCGTGAGCAAAAAACTGGCGCAAATGTTTTAGTATCAAATGATGTGGGTTTTACTTACCTACTCATTATGCAAAGATATTATCATGAGCTTGCAAACGTCTACTGAACGTAGGCTTCCATTCTGCGCCTAAACGTCCCCAAGTACGATTGTCATTCGGGGGATCTGCATTACTCACCACGTTGGGCAGGCGGGTTGGTGACCGCAGTAGGTTTTATTTGTACCCAGGTACATGCTGCTGCCCCTTCTATTCTATTACTACCTGCTATTCCCTTCGTCGTCTTCTAAGAGACCTACGGGCTGAGATTGGGTGTTCCTATTTTAAATCCTTTCATAATGTCGCCTATTTCAACTGGGCCTTCACCCCTTATTTCGCGATAAACCGTAGCCGATGTCGATGATGAACATCCGTGTTATTTCCTATTAAATTGTACATAGTTTCCCAAGAAACTGTTTAATGTAAACCATAGAATAATGACGAAAGCGCGACAAGCTTAATTAAGCTTTTCGTTAATTAATATAGATCGGATCCGATAATTAATTATTAAAAGTCGGGACTTATCGGACCGGACTTCGAATGAAGCCCGCGGTCCCTTTGTCCACTAAACCCAACGGAATTTATTGATATCACTTTAGGAGCTTTGTCCGGATGCGAGTTGTTTTAATTGAATTGGAAATGACTAATGATAACGTATTTATTTGCGAGTACTTTCTGCTAATAATGTTTTGTGTTCATGAGGGGATAATCTCTCTGGCTTAGGATTCATTTGGCACTAATTCTGATTTGTGAGCCTGTGTGATTTGGAAATGTACCGCAAGTTCATTAAAATCAGCTAATCTAGTATAATTAACGTCAAAATTTGAATGTAATTTTTTCAATGTTTGGACCCGATGGATTCGCGTGCGCGGGATATACATATTACTTATAATGATATTTTTTTGTATTCGGTGCTTGTCTGGTTTGATTAATAGCCGGATCAGAAATTCGTGCTATGGACATTTGTGTTTGTTTCATGTCTGTGTTTGTAATTAATGTTATATCTGTGTCGTTATTATACCCATAACTTGAGAACTTTTGTCTCAAGCTACATCTACGACTCCCTCTGGTGTCAATATTTTATTTATACATCATGTTCTAATTTCAAATATAAGTGCTTGACCAATTTCGGGAATTACGAATCAAGGGCCCTACTATAATAATCGAAAACGATCGTACGATATTCGTATATACGAGCTAAATTAATAAAGATCGACTTTGACGAAACCGCAAGAGATCGCATTTCGTTTTCTTTGTGACCGCGTAATTTTGCGTTTATCCATCGAACGATTGTTTTTATCAAATCAAAATTCTCTTGATTTATATAGGCTTAAGACAAGAACTTATAAATCGTCAATATTTAACAGTAAATTAAAAAGAATGAAACTGCCAGCGGATTGGGAATGCAGCTTCTATCGAAAAGAATCGACAAGAAACTCGACAGTTACTCTTTCAATGCCAATTTCACTTACAATATTACTTACTTATACATACTTATTATTACTTACTTACACGATATTTTCGTTCGTTTGTTACAGTAGAACACCAAGTTTTATTCCGTAGAGGTGCGAGGCTATTATACTGCTCCTTTATACTTGGGGTGACGGTTCCAATAAGTCATTGTTAAATCAACAAACTTTTGAACGGGCGTGTATCTAAACTTGTCTGAAAGTTGGCCAATCTTGTAATGTAGTTGAAACGGAGTCAGCCTCGCTTCGGAACGGGCGCGGATTCTTTCGTCATTGTTACATTTGGCGGATGTTGGCAACTTGGGACAAGTTCGCGTTTGACGCAGCAAAGTGTTCGCCAACTCCAGGTATTCGGCAACTTGCCGAGGCCTGTAGAGTTTGCTGATGTTTTGATGGTGACTTTATGTGACTTATACATTGTATAACTAGGTGCCTAGGTCACGCATGAGTGTAATTACAAATGTATTTTTATCCTATCATCTTTTCGCTCCAAGCTAACCTCACCGTGGAAAAAAAAGAACAAGACTATATCTATTACTAGCTGTGCTCGCGACTTCGTCCGCGTGGAATAGTTATTTTTTCCCCGTTTTTTTTACATTTTCCATTATTTCTTCGCTCCTAATAGTGCAGCGTGATGTTATATAGCCTAAAGCCTTCCTCGATAAATGGTCTATTCAACACAAAAAGAATTTTTCAATTCAGACCAGTAGTTCCTGAGATTAGCGCGTTCAAACAAACAAACAAACAAACAAACTCTTCAGCTTTATAATATTAGTTATAATATTAGTTAAGATTGAACGTTGCATTATTTGACGATTCATATGTGCTTGTCATAAGCCTACTTGAATAAAGATATTTTTCATTTCATTTCATTTCGATCTGTAGTGGGTTGGTGGTGATGACTTAAATACACTTTCACATAAGGTATAATTCAGATGAAAATACATTTTACACCAAAAATATTCCCAAACAGATTTATATTTAGTATTCATCCTTTTCCATAGCAATTGGTCAGCTTTATTTAACCTCAATATATTTGAGGGAAATTTATTAATATAATAAATCGCAATATGAAAATGAATTTACAATGCGTACATAATTATGCGGTTTTGCGTCACCGCGCCGCAGAGTGAAGCGGCGGTGCCGAAACGCGTGCGGTGCGCTCTAAAAGCGATGCAATCGACGCGACGCATTCGACGCACCGCAAAACGCGACCGATAATTATGCGTTGCGACTGTTGACGGCAATGGGCGTGCGATGACCGGCGGTCAAGTGGTTAACCGAGAATAATATTAATATTCTGCCATGGATTTAGAAATACCCAGACAGACTTCCGCCAACAAACTCTAAATGGTGCAAGTCTGATCATTTCAGTATTAAATATAGTACCTAATTAGTAGAAGACTTACTTTGATTGTCTAAGTCTCTATTCATTAGATATTAAAGTGCACCTTTACTTTTATGTTCTTACTAGATGTGCCCGCGACTTCATACGCGTGGAATAGAGTTTCATCCCCTATTTGGTCCCCTTGGAGGTAGGATGGATCAAAATCCTTTCTTAGCAGCAGCCTGCGTCTTAACATCTACATACATGCCAAATTTCGGCCCGATTCGTCCAGTGGTTTGGGCTGTGCGTTGATAGATCACTATGTCAGTCAGTCACCTTTGAGTTTTATATATTTAGATTTAGATAAATATGGGACGATAGTCCAACACAACTGGAGAGAGATCAGATGAAGTCAACCTCAGCAGGAAGACATTTTTACCTTTTAACAGCATCGACGCGCGGTCGCAATGGATTTGTTCCACTATTCGCAAAGCATTCATCAGACAGCTTGCGTTTTTGAAGAAGGCAAATCAGTACCACTCAAATTACTAACGCGCGAGTAATGCCTGGTGTTGCAGGCGTCCGTAGCCTTAAGTATATCTTCCGTGAGTGATGTCTGTCCTGTTATATTAAATCATAAAAAACTGTAATGAAATTCTTAACAAAAGTTCCATTTGCATTCCTTTCAATGGCATCTCCGCCATCTTGGACGTAAAAACTTAGTGGTACTTGTAAAATAATCTGACACCGGACCGTTTCGTCTGCAGCGGCGCTGCGAGGAATTCAGGCCGGGAAGCGCGGAAAAATTAAGTGGGGGCTTAGGTCGTATCGGGGGAAACAAAAGGGAAATGACTAATTAGTGAAATGGACCGAGCGAGCCTGCTCCCCCCTCCCCCCTCCAGGCGCCCCTCGCTTCACGCGTTACTTGTTTTATTAATTAAAAGTGTAGAAGAGGCGAGGCTAGTTCGTTCGACCAAATGGTGCTCGGTTATTGTAGAGATAGAGAAATGGGGACGGGAATGGCTTTGAGTTAGTGAGAGCGACTGGTTTAACGTGAGGCTCATCTGTGAGCCGTATTTTTATTTTCAGAGTATACTGTAATATGAGTGAGTGGTCTCGTTGGAGCAATTGCAGAAGAAAATAATACAGGTAATATTTAATTTCAGAGGTGGAACGTCGGTAAATGATACAGCATTTATCGTTTATAACGATGAAACCCATTAAATTATACAGCAAATGTCTATTATCGATCGGTGACGGGCAGCAGTGTCACCGGAGCCAGAAGCTACGCCCTGCGATCACCAACCCGCCTGCCCAGTTGCAGCGTGGCGATTATGGGATATCCTTCAGATGTTTGCACTAAGTGGCGAACAACTGGAGAGTCCTATGTCCAGCTGTGGACTGCAAGAGGCTAATATGTTGATGATCTAGGGTCTTTGAATTAATCTATACTTATAATAAATCTGTAGAGAGGTCAATTCTGTACATGAAATATTTTTCCAAAATAACTATCAGGGGGTGATTAGTGACCGATACTGATGCCAAAAATGCAATCAGTAAAATTTTTGTCTGTCTGTCTGTCTGTCTGTCTGTATGTTCGTTATAGAAACAAAAACTACTAAACGGATTTTAACGAAACTTGGTACAATTATTCTTCATACTCCTGGGCAGGTTATAGAATACTTTTCATCACGCTTCAATCAATAGGAGCTGAGCAGTGACGGGAAATGTTGGGAAAACTGGAGTCATTTTTACCTGCAACTACTGCATGGAATTGAATGCTGTTTTCACCAATGTATTGCTAGAGGTCTAACTTGAAACTTAGGCACTAGGTATAGATAGGAATTTTATGGAAGTCCGTTATTTTTGAAATCCGATATACACGCGTGCGACGCCGCTGGCACAGCTAGTATAAAATAATAGAGTGATGTAGCGTCCAGTACAGCTTTTTTAGGTATAGTGCTTAGAAGTAAATAGGCAAAAGCATCAGTGTTTTTAACATTAATCAATCAAGTTATTTTTTTATTTTATATATCAGAATTTGTAACCAACCTAAATATTCTGTTCAGCTTCCAGACAAGTACTAAGATCGTGACTCGTGATGGGTGGGCGCGTGAGACTAGCCCAGTCTGGCGTCGGACGAGGGTACGCGATGATTGATTGGATTCCACCTATTATTAGCCGCCATTTTGCCCTTTTACGTGTACTTTTTAGGGTTCCGTAGCCGATTGGCAAAAAACGGAACCCCAGATTCGTCATGTCTGTCCGTACATTTTCTCTTTTGATCGAATTTCGACTAGCCAAGTCGGCAGACGATGTTAATGATGTAAATAATCTAGTATCTAGAAATCAAATGCTTATTATAATTATATAAAGCATTAGCTTGACAGGCTCGGTGGCTCATTTGTTAGTGACCTCTGCCCTCTGAGCCAAGGGTCGTGGGTTCGATTCCCGCACAGTACAAACATCTGAGTTCATGAACATGTCTGTTTGTATTGGTCTGGGTGTTTTCTATGTATAACATGTATTTATTTACAAAAAAAAAATGTATCTAAGTAAGTTTATCAGTTGTCTAGTACCCATAGTACAAGCTTCGGCTTAGTTTGGGGCTAGGTGGCGCTGTGTGGCCCAGCGTGGCATGTCTTGGGTTATTTATTTATTTTATTTATTCTAAGTATACACTTTATAAACTTTATTCTATTCTATTTGCGAATTTGCGTGGATTTAATAAAATAATGGAGGCTTCATTGACTTACTATCTTTGCAATGATAGTGATGGTGATAGTGGTTTTGAGCTGTCAAATAAACCAAAAATCAAACTAATCGATCCGCTGTTTGATGTAACTTTCAAAATTCTCGTATATTATGACAGTAAAATAAAAAAAATACCGTAGGCAACTCTGATCACTTACCATTACGCGACCCGTTCGTCCGCGAGAGGCAATAGCTGTTCCATAGCAAATGATATTACATAGCGATTTAACCCAAATTTCCCGCTTTTGATTCCCGACAGGCCGGGTGCGGGCCCCAGCCGTCTGCACTAAAACCGTCGTAAAGTAACTGCAATAAAAGCGGGATTTACAGCGCGGGCGGGAGCGGCCGGCGGGATGAGCGGGAACGGCGGGACCCGCACATGTTTTATTATTCATATTCGGCATATATTGTTGTGGTGAATTATGGTTTCAGCGTTCGGCTTTATCTGTTATGGGCTCTTGCAAATTGCGTTAGGCTTGTGAAGAAATTATTTATTTATCGTCGGTATTAAGCAGAATTGAAAGTGTTCTTGATATGTAGAACTTTCTATGGGTATGCTTACTGGCCGAAGACTAGTCATTATGTTGTCAGCTAAGAAATAAGCTTAGTTATGTACCAAGAATATCGTACCTTAAAAATATTGTGTCCGTTTTTATTAAACTTTAATAGTTCCTTTTTGTGCTTGTAGATAAAATAAATTTTAAACACAGATTTTAAACTACATTATTGACAAAATATGGTATTGTTTGAAATGCATGTGAATTGGATGCTCCAAAACTTTGTAAAGTTTACACAGTAATATTATAAAATCAAAGTGAGTAATTAGATTGTTGGATAGATCCTGTATAAATAAAAAGATGGTTACTCTATTACGCAAAAACAACGGATTGGTATGGAACTATACAGCAATACAGTTCATAAAATCAGACTAAAACATGGTATTCACGCTGATTCTACGGGCTGTAGCTAATTAAAAATCATCATCATTATCGGCCTATTGCAGTCTACTGCTGGACATAGGTCTCTCCAGTTGTTCGCCACTTGGCAACTATCTGGAGGATATTCCCATAATCGCCACGCTGGACCGCCTGGGTTGGCGATCTCAGGGCGTAACTTCTCGCTCCGGTGACGCTGCTGCCCGTCATCGGCCTGTAGTATTTAGCTACGCCTTCTAAAATGTGATGGTTATACCGCCACCAGTCGGTTGCCAGCGCCTCGTTTGTTATTCGGCAGGATGCACCACGGGCAGGTGAGGTTGGCTTGGAGGGAAAAGATGATAGGCCGCTCCCTTACATTCCCATTATTAAAAATAGCGAATGAAAAGTTTCACATTTATCAGTACAATTTTGAGAACATTCTGTGTTCACAAATTAATGTGGCTTCGTGTCCCCGGGGTTAAGCACTAAATTCATGTAACGTTTTGTCACTGTCGCGCCGGGTATAGATGTGCGGTCGCGGCTGACACCGGATGGAGTTATGGGCAGCTGACGTGGCGGATGGCAGGCGGGACATGTGACCTGAGCTAAGGCTTAATAGTACCTATATTACCACTACTACTACCCATACCTACCGTTCACCTACGCTATCATCATTGCAGTCCACTGCTGGACATATAAATAAATAATATAATAATAATAATAAAAATTCTTTATTTTCTTCACAATCTGTCAGTAGGTACATAAAGTTTCGTCAGGCACAAATCACATAGATTGTGAGAGACTGGTGTCTGAGCTAGGCTATGAGCCTGTGTTACAGAGCACCAGCACTCTCCTCACTCGATGTGGACATTACAGATAATAGTCGTAATACACGTAGCAGACAAAGAAGAGAAATACATAATTGTTATTTAGTAAACTAAGTTAAGAGCAGTTAAAAGAACAATCTTGTGTGTGTGTGTGTATGTATGTGTGTGTGTGTGTGTGTGTGTGTGCGTGCGTGTGTGTGTATGTGTGTACATAGGCCTCTCAAATTCTCTCTTAAGTTAGCCAGGTAAATGCCGCTGCCCGTTCCCGACTGACTGACACATCAACGCACAGCCTAAACAGCTAAACATAGGCACTTGGAATTTGGAAAAGACGTAGCTTAGGTAAGGGATGTAAGGGAGCGACCTGTCACCTTTTCGCTCCAAGCCAACCTCACCTGCCCGTGGTGCATCCTGCCGAACAACAAACGAGGCTCTGGCAAACCGACTGGTGGCGGTAAAACCATCACGATAGAAGGCGTAGTTGACGGGCAGCAGCGTCGCCGAAGCAAGAAGCTACGCCCTGCGATCGCCAACCCGCCTGCCCAGCGTGGCAATTATGGGTATATCCTCCAGAAGTTTGCTCTAGGTTGGGAACAACTGGAGACGCCTATGTCCAGCAGTGGACTGCAATAGGCTGGTGGTGATGATGCCCAGCGTGGCGATTATGGGTATATCTTCCAGAAGTTTGCCCTAGGCGGCGAACAACTGGATAGGCCTATGTCCAGCAGTGGACTGCAATAGGCTGATGATGTAGCTTAGGTACCGTAGAGGTGCACTAAGAAAGGAATTCCCACGGGAACGGAAGTTAGTAAAAAATAGTATTGAACCCATGCGAAGCCGGGGTGGGTTGCTAGTACTTACATACGATTCTATAAATTAATTAAATAACCATTGTCCACAGTTAATACCGTATAGTGTAATAAATACTGCTGTAAAGTCCACAACATAAATTTCATAATCCTAGCTTAGCAGCTTACGAAGGCATACATCTCTGAAGAACTAGTGGGGCCGAGCAGGGCCGGGGAGCGAACTAGTCGCGGATTAGCCAAGTTCGGTGACGAGATAATCGCCGGCTCAATGTCGCCCGCGGTTGGGGCCGCCTGAGCAAACGGTGAGGAAGCTACCTACTGAAAGCCTTTCTTTTTTTTTATAGTAGCTCGACATAATGGCTTCCCTACCCCTGATGGAAAGCCAAAGAGAGGCCCAAGTCGCTGTGACAACTGGCAAGTAACTGGTTAGTTACCTGTCAGTTGCACAGAGAATCTTCGCTCGAATTGAGCTGCCCGTCTGGGGAAGGACCTCCACCCTATAGAATACCGCAGCCAAATGACCTCCGGGTCGTGTTTCTGCTTGTGAGTAGGGTTTCCGGAGCTCGTGGGGGGTTAGGGTTAGGCCGGCATGGCAGTGGCAACTGACATGTAACTGACCAGTTACTTGCCCTTGATTGCACTTTTGTAGGTACATCTTCATTTACTTGGCTATTGTCCTTTGAGATTGACCTCTATGACCGATATATAGGTCACCCTTGGGGCTTTGCCATTGTTTCGTACTCATTCGTAGGTTTTGCAAGCGTCTGTCTACTATAATATTCCCTATACTGTGTTACGGTGGAAATTTAATAACGCCCAGGTAGTTCCCGTAAACTACGTAAATGGTGTAATTGGGTTCGCCGGGACGCGCTCGCTTACAATCGAATTTGTATCAAAACTCCGGAGGACGCGCGGAAACACTTGGCTATTTCATATTTTGGACCCGTAGTGTGAGGGGCATGAAGATGAGTGTTTTGAAATGAAAAAGTCTTTTAGTGTTCAGTTGTTCAGAGGAATTGTTTGATCTGGTACCAGCTGCTATTTTTCATCATCGTACATCTCGCACCAATTCTAGATTCCATCCTTATCATCTTGATAGTTGGAAGTCTTCCACGGTGCGTTTTGCGCGCAATTTTCTGCCTCGTGCAACCGGTCTTTGGAATCAGCTTCCTGCTGCAATTTTTCCGAGTGGATATGATTTGGGGACCTTCAAAAAGCGAGCCTATAGATTTGTCAAAGGCCGGCAACGCACCTGTGACTCCCCTGGTGTTGCGGTGTCTATGGGCTAAAGTGATCACTTACCATCAGGTGACTTTCAGGCCCGTTTGCCCCCTCTACCATAAAATAAAGTTATGTGCTAGGATCATAGCAAATAGAAGGACGTGGGCTCTGCCTACTCTGCTACCCTGGGAAAAGGAGTGACATTATGTATGTATGTATTAGTGTGGAGGTAGTTCTGGAATAACATAAATTACTTTTTGGCTAATCATCATCATCAGCTTATCGCTGTCCACAGCTGGAGGTAGGCCTCTCTAGTTATTCGCCTTTTAGGTAAACGCCTGGAGGTTTAATAGCCACTTTGGGCAGGCGGGTTGGCATGGCTATTCCTATTGTTCTCATATGCCTGAAATTGTTATTAATTTGGTGGAAATATAGGAATGATTTATTTATTAATTTTTTATTTATTAGCTTTGACTCAATTGCGGATTTCCTCATTTCCTTAATAATTTTATTAATTAATGAAATTTCAAGGCGAGATACATTTTCACCAGCAAGAAAAGATAAACTAAAATTAAATGAACAACAAATCCACTGCTTCCTAAGGCAGCC
>CM062094.1:1625629-1884122 GCA_031163375.1 Conogethes punctiferalis
CACGGGGTGAGGACATCGCCACCATGGCCTCTTCGCACGACCTCACCGTAGTAAACACTGGATCGACGCCGACCTTCGAAGCCATTCGCCACGGAAGGCACTGTTCCTCAATAGTCGTCATCACCATCATCTCAGATAACCTTCTGCCTCTACTACAAAATTGGAGAGTAAATCTTGACGCCTGCCCTACATCCGACCACAACGCAGTCGATTACAAAATCCTTTGTAAACATAAAATAGAGAAACCCCTATCCAACTCCACATTCAGATATAACACCAACCGCGTCAACTGGACAACTTACCACGACAATCTCACCAAACTGACATCCAAACCGCCATTTACCAACCACAATATAGACACCTACAGCACAGACCAGATAGACGACTTCATAGCCGAACTGAACGACACCATCAAAACCGCATGCGACATATCCCTCCCTCGGAAGGGATCCAACTCCTCTTTCAACCCCTGGTGGAACGACGACCTAGAGCAGCTCAAGAAACTCTGCATCAAAACCCACCACCGCTTGCATGATCTCAAACGTTCCGGCAAAGACCTCACGGAAGCAATCGCAGCACACAAAGAGGCCCGAGCTGTCTATGCCAAAGAGCTCTCCAAAGTGTCCACCAACCACTTCCGAGAATTCTGCAACACCCAAGGGAAAGAAAACGTGTGGTCCCTAACAAACAGGATCATTAAAGACTCCCCCAAACACCGCCCACCACAAACACTCAAAGTCAATAGCCAATTCACAACCAATAGCCAATCAACAGCACATGCTCTGTTAGACCACTTCTTCCCCGACGACACCGCAGACTCTACACCCAGACAACACCAATTGAGAGCTGAATCCACAACACACCCCTCCACCAACAACGATCAACCGTTCACACATGAAGAGATAGAAGAATGCCTTGTCTCCATGAACCCCAAACGCGCTCCCGGACTTGATCACCTAACCTCCGATATCTGCTACAACACTTTTAAAGTCATCCCTACCATCATCACCAAATTATACAATAGATGTCTAGAACTATGCTACTTCCCCACTGTATGGAAAATTGCGTTGATCAAGATCCTCCCTAAGCCCCTCAAAGAAGACCCGAACGATCTGTCTTCGTACCGACCCATAGGCCTCCTGCCAGTATTCGGGAAACTCATGGAGAAACTCCTCACAAAGAGACTGGTCTACCACCTGGAAAAGTCTACCGGATACTGTGCAAACCAATATGGGTTCAAGGAGCAAGTCTCCACGGTCGACGCCCTACAAGACGCCATCCACTACATCGAAGAGGCTAAAACCAGTGGACAGCAAGTGATCGCAGTGTCACTGGACATAAAATCCGCGTTCGATCACGCCTGGTGGCCGCTTCTCCTGCATCGTCTTCGTAAAACCAATTGCCCCAATAACCTATACAGAACGATACAGAGTTACCTCACCAACAGGCGTTCCACCCTCAGGTTCGGTGACTCCTCAGCCACAAAGATCACCACAAAGGGCTGCATACAAGGTTCTGTGTGCGGGCCCACCTTCTGGAACCTAATCCTCGACGAGCTCTTGGAAAAGGAACTCCCGGGGGGGACCCGCATACAGGCCTTCGCTGACGACGTGCTGTTACTCGTTAAAGCACCAACCACCGAGGCCATCGAAACTTTAACCAACCAGGCCCTGAAGATAATTTTTGACTGGGGCAAAGAGGCCAAACTGGCATTTGGCCCATCCAAAACACAGGCCATCGCCTTTACCGCAGCAGCTAACAGGGCAAAGCTTCTGATGGACAGCACCCCGATACCTATGCTCAAAACCATAAAGCTCCTAGGAGTAATGATTGATTCACGACTCAAATTCATCGAGCATAGTAAATATCTTGTCACCAAAGCCACCAAACTGTTCAAGAAGCTCTGCCAATTCGTTAAGCCCACATGGGGGGCCCACCCCCAGAACATTGAGACCATCTACCGCCAAGTCATACAACCCATCTTCACTTATGCGGCGGGCATCTGGGGGCGGGCCACCCAATTTTATGCCGTGAGAAAGGCCCTTAGGTCTTTCCAACGGCAATTCGCCATCAGGTCCATCAGGGCCTTCCGCACGGTCTCTGCTGCGTCAGCCATAGCCCTGGCACAATTTATACCCTTACATCTGGTGGTGCAGGAGGCCATGGAGATCCACAATATTAAATCCACCGGCACCTTCGCCGAACTCCCTGACGACATAATCCTCAGGCGGAAAACACCTGTCCGCAATCTTCTCCACCCCGCATCTAGGATCTCCATCGCCTATAAAGAGGCGCAAAACCAGGAGGAAGCTGATGCTATCTCCAAAGACTACCGAATCAACATCTATACAGACGGTAGCAAGCACGACGACGGATCGGTCGGTTCTGCTGCGGTCATCTTTCAACCACATATGCCCCCAATTGTAAAAAAGAAAAAGCTCCCCAGAACCTCCACAGTCTTCATATCGGAACTAACTGCAATAGAAATGGCCCTCAACTGGCTCACCCTAGTCAGAGTTAAATCCAACACCCTAATCGCTTCCGACAGCCTCTCCTCACTAAAAGCCCTACAAGACCGCAGCAACACCGATCCGACTGTCTGTGCCATACACCACCTTCTTTTCGACCTCCAAACGACCCATCACACCAATGTCGACTTCATGTGGGTTAAAGCCCACGTCGGCATCACCGGGAATGAGTTGGTAGATTCCCACGCGAAAGCTGCAGCAACCATGAGAACAGCCAACACATTCAACGAATTCCCGATGTCATACGCGAAACACGAAATACGCAAGAGAATCATGAACGAATGGCAGGAGAGCTATGCCAATGAAACCAAGGACTCCTACATCTACCATTGGTTCAAGAACATTAAAGACATAGCTGAGTACCGAAATGTCTTTCCCATTACTTTCGAGCTCACACAAGTTATCACCGGACACGGCTACCATAAGCAGTATCTGCACAGATTTAAAATCACCGATGACAACACGTGTCCGTGTGATAACTCCACCATCCAGACCATGACCCACCTCATCGAAAACTGCCCGATATTCGGGAAGGAGCGCAGCGATCACATAATCGTATGCAACAACCACAACATTGAGCCGTTTAACTTAAATCAAATAATCGCCAAAAATGAACCTGTCGAAACCTTCGGCAGGCTCACAACCACCATTGTCAGAAAACTTAAAAACATAAATAAAACGTAAAACCCTAAGCACCTCAATAATAATTTTAAAACCCCAAAGAAACACTAATATTCCTGTATCCTTTAGCAGGAATAAAACAATCTTAACACTGAAACGCCCACCAAACCAATCCGCCAATCTAAATAAACCCTAACGAAACTTCAATCTTATAAAAAAAAAAAAAAAAACCTAACCTAACCTTTTTTTTTTTTTTTTTTTTTTCTAGAGGGGAATGCATTAGGCACCTTCATGCCGCCTCCGGGGGGAGGCGGCATGGTGTGTGGGACTCACACCTCCCAAAATGGGAGGGCATACCCACTAAACCCCCCTGTGTCGCCAGTGGGCAGCAAGTTGCAGGGACACGGGTAGCGCCGAAGCATACGGCCACATCCCTGCCTGCCCTGGCCAGCCGCAGATGATAAGCGGCCGGCACTCCTGGTCCGGGGAGGGCAAATACCCCTACCCCCGGATCCGGGGAGCAATAGAGTGCCCCCCGGGCGGACCTCGTGCAACGGTGTGGCTGCACCCACCACACCGTTACGCCCCTATGAGTGGATCGCGCCCCCGCACTCACCACTCGGGGCACGAAGGAGAGGCTCAGAGGGCATACGATGCGTTGTATGCCCTCCGGCGACGCCCGGGCCGGGGGCGGCGTAGAGCGGGCGCGTCTACCGCGGCCTCACGCTCTCTTTCCGCCGCCTCCTTCTGCGAGATCACTGTCTCGCAGAATGCGAGCATCGCTCGCCAGACCTCCTTCGACGCCGTCATCTGCCGCAAGAGTTGCGGCAGATCGAGGTCCTGTGCGACAGTGACGAGGACGGAGCGCTCATTGGCCCAGGCAGGGCAATGCCGAAGCGTATGCTCTGCCGTGTCCTCCGAGCCACTGTCGCAGTGACGGCATAGAGGATCAGGCTCTCGCCTGATCCTCCATAAGTACCGGCCGAAACATCCATGTCCCGTGAGGACCTGGGTCAGCCGGTACGTCACCACTCCGTGGGGGCGCCGCATCCACTCTTCCAAGATAGGGCCAATGGCCTGAGTGGTGCGGCGCCCCCACGGGGCAGCCTCGAGGCGCTCATGCCATACTGTGAGCGCCTCCGCCTCAACGGCCTCTTTCTGCGCTCCGACTTCGGCGGGCGCTGGCCGGAGGCCCCGCGACCGCTGCTCGGCTCGCCACAGGTAGACTGCGGCGAGTACGGCAGCGTCCAGGTCCCACGGAAGGGACCCGGCAATCGCGGTGGCGGCATCCGCGGATATAGTTCTATATCCGCGGATGGCCCTCAACGCCAGGGGGCGTTGGGCCCTCCACAGCGCGCGGGAAGTCTCCACCGTAATGGCGCCAGCCCAGACCGGCGACCCATAAAGGGCCATCGATCTGAGGACGCCTAGGTAGAGTCGCCGGCACGCTGCAGAGGGCCCCCCCACATTGGGCAGCAGTCCGCTTAATGCGCCCGCTGTCCCCGCCAACTTGGGCCACAGCTTTTCGAAGTGGCCCTTAAACGTCCACCGCCCGTCGAGCCACAATCCCAAATATTTCAGGATTGTGCCGACGGGAATCCGCGCGCCTTCTACCATCACGACAGAGTCGGTGGGAGGCGCGCGCCGAGGCCCATGGAAACATATGGCCTCGGTCTTCTCTAGGGCCACTTTGAGGCCCAAGGCGCGGATCCGGCGGACCACTGCCCCCGCCCCCTCTGAGGCGCGCTGTATGGCCTCAGCGTGGGTTCTCCCTTTGGCCGTCACCAGGGTGTCGTCAGCGTAACAAGTTACGCCGACGCCAGCCGGGAGTCGGCCGCGGAGGACCCAGTCGTAACCGATGTTCCACAGGAGCGGGCCAAGAACCGAACCCTGTGGAACACCGCACGACATAGGGTGGGTCTCCACGCCAGTGCGCGCCTCATAGGCTACGCTCCTACCCTCTAGGTAAGAGCGCACCGCCGCCTGCAGGTACTCCGGCACACCATGGTGCCGGAGCGCCTGCAGGATACAAGGCCAAGGGAGGGAGTTGAACGCGTTGGCGATGTCGAGAGACACCGCCATCAGAACTCCCCCCTCAGCCACCGCCCGATCTGCCAACCCCTTTACGCGGAGGATGGCGTCGACGGTGGAGCGTTCGGACCTGAAGCCGTACTGGTACGGCGACAGATCCGGCCCCACTTGCGTCAAGTGCTGGATGAGGCGGGAAGCGATTAGACGTTCTAAAAGCTTCCCAGCCTCATCCAGCAAGACGATCGGGCGGTATCCCGACGGGGAATCTGCCGGGCGCCCTTCTTTCCTTAGCAGGATTAAGCGCCCTACCTTCCACACCGCCGGGAAATGGCCCTGGCGCAGCGCCTCAGATGCCAAACGTCTGAAGCGCTCCTCCAACCATCCAAGAGCCAGGGCCAGCACCTTGCCCGGTACTCCGTCCGGGCCAGGTGCGACGCTCTTTGAGCGCAGCCGCTTAACGGCAGCGCTCACCTCCTCCTCCGTAACCTCCTCGAATCCTTGTCCCGCTGGCGGATGCGGGTACATTCGAGGAGGCTCCCACCCTTCTAGAGCTGGAAAAAGGGCAGGAACTACGCTCTGCAGGACCCTTGGCTCGAGCGTCAGAGTCACCGGGGGGGTCCAGGGGCGAAGCTTTTGCCTCGCCCGTCTGTAGGGCCGCCCCCAGGGGTCCTGGCTCAGGGACGATAGCATTTCGTCCCTGGAGCGCTTCTTGCCCTCCCGGATCGCTTCCTGGAGGGCTGCCTTCGCTGCTCGGTAGGCGTCGAGCAGCGGGGCCTCCTGGGCCGCATCGCGTCGCCGTCGTCGCCGGTGGCGCTGGATGGTGCGCCTCGCCCTTACGCATGCCTCACGGAGGGCTGCGATTTCAGGGCTCCACCAGTAGACGCTCCGTCTCGGAGGCCGGGGTCCGGGTCGGGGCATTGACGTGCTACAAATGCGCGTCATGGCCCCCCGGAACTCCTCGGCCTCAGCGTCCACCTCGGTGCACCCTGTACCCTCCGAGATCCAGGCTTCCACTATCGCCGCCTCCTTCGCTTTCTCCCGATCAAGCCTTGACAAAGTCCAGCGTGGAAAATTGTCAAGGCCGCGGGAGGGCGGTGGAGCGGGCGATAGGAGGCTAGAGGCGGAAATGTCGAACCATATGTAGCGATGGTCCGACAATGTTTCCGCCTCCTCCAGCACCATCCAGTCGTGCACCCTGTGCGCGAGTGCAGGGGTGGCGAACGTTATGTCCACCACGGACTCTCCCTGCGGCCGCACACAGGTGGGCACGGTGCCCCTGTTGAGGACGGACAGTCCCTGGACGACAGACCACTCGAGCAGGAGCGATCCTCGTCTGTCCGTCACTCTGGAGCCCCACTGGGGGGACTTACAATTAAAGTCCCCCGCCAGGAGTACCGGGAGTTGGTGTCGCCGGAGGGATCCACCAAGCCTATCAAGGCTGGCTTCCAGCTCCGCGACACTGCGGCTGGGTGGGAAATACACACCAACCAGCAGCATCTCCCGGTACTTGGCAGCGACATAGCCACTGCCACAAAACAGGGGCTCCAAGGGGCATTCGCCCGAGGAAACCAGTGCCACCGAGTCAATTGGGTCCGCCACCCAATTGCTGTTTCTCGGTGGCACAGAGTACGGCTCCGCGACGACGGCGACGCTGGCCCCCCACTCCACCATGTGCTGCACAAGCAGATCTTGTGCAGCGATGCAGTGGTTGACGTTCGCTTGAAGGACGCTTATGGGCATTCTACTTCAAAGGGAACGTCAACAACCTCCATAGGCCCAGCTTGAGGCGGGGGCGATGCCGCCCTATTGGACGGCTGGCCCGACTTCTTACCACTCTTGGGCGGGGAGCAGCTCTTCCCCCCCACCCTGTGGTTAGCCTTTGCTCCCGCCGCTGCGCAGACGACGCAGTGGGCGGGAGCGGAGCAGCTCCTAGCCTGGTGCCCAGGTTGACCACAGTTGTAGCATAAGCAACTGCAGTCAACCCCGGTCGAGCATGTGACTCCCACGTGCCCAGCTCCCAGGCATCGGAAGCAGCGTTGCGGTCGCTGCTCTAACACCTGCACCTGGGCCGAAACCCAGCCCACCAGGAGTCTCCCCGCAGCAACCTTCTTGGCTGCCGCGATGGGAATCCTGGCGACCACCGAGCTGCTCCCTCGACGGTTCGGGATGATGGTGCCTACGGTAACGGTGGAAACCGGGCACCCCCCAGCCTTGGCCAAGGCCTCCGCCACCTCAGCTTTGGTGACGGAATCATCCAGACCTGTCACTCTCACGCCCGCCATCTTGATGGGGCACGAGACCCGGACCTCAGTCTCATCGAATATCCCCCTGAGTTTCTCTGCAAGTAGGGCAGCTTTGTCCCTATTCGCAGCTCCAGGGATCTCTAGGATCTTTGCGCCTGTCCTCGCTGTCCGGAAGCGGACAGCGCCGATTCCGATTTCGCCAAGGTTAACGCTGGCCTTAGCCTGCGTCAAAACCTTGGCGTAGGTCGCCCCCTTTTCCTCCGCCTCCTTCGCAATAGTCATCACGACTACCGATGACCGAGGCGGGGTCAGCTTGGGAGGGGTCGGGCGTTTTACCGCTGATGCGGAAGGCTTGCCACTAGATTTGGTGGCCGCCGGCTGGGACTTAAGATTCCCACCCCGTTTTACCACCTTTGTCCAACCTTCTTCCGTCGAAGAAGGGGCAGGTGGCAGGGGGCGAGGAGCAGGGTCTTTGGGGACCACGACCGGTTTCTGGCCCCTCCTTTTTCTGCTGCGACGAGGTGCAGCAGGAGTGGGGGCAGCCAGAACCGGACCTTCATTTAGGCCCGGTTTAGAGCTCGGGGCGATTTGACCCCGTGCAGTTGACGTCTTGGCAGCTGGATTAGTAACTGCCGCCGGGGCCTTGCATGGCGCTGGTGCTGGCGCCTTATTTGGCGCGGGCTGGGGCATAGGCTCAACCACCTTGCGCCCCTTCGCATCGGCTGCTAATGGCGGACGAATGTGCTCCGCTGGCTTTAAAAATGCCAGCTTGGCATCAAGCATGTTGCCCACCACTAGGGCAACATCGTGTAGTAGGTCGTCCTTTTCCCCAACTGGGGGGAAGGATGACGACGTTGACGGCGGTGGGTCGGTCTGCTCTCCGACGGGGGCAGGCGCTTTGTCCACGGTAATGTCCGCCTTGAGCTGGTCGATCTGTTTTCTCAGCTCGGCCAGCTCAGCTGACAAGCGCTGGTTCTGAGCATGGAGCTCACGCGTCTCCTCGTTGGTGGTCCGGGACTTCAGAGCTTCAACCACCGCCTTAAAAACTTCTGAAGCCTCATTCAAACCCCGCCGGAAGGTCCCCTTGAGGTTTCCAGACTTGGCCGAGCAATGCTCGACCGTTTCCGCCCCAAGCGCGGCAAGGCTTGCTAGCTCCTCCGCCGACACTTCCTTGGCAGAATATCGGACCCTGTTATGAGCCCGAGTCATCCGCTCCAGGAGATCGACGGCGTGATTTTCTACCTCTTCACGGTCCTGGCTATCTCCCTTACCCTTTCCGGGTAGTCTAAGCACTGCCCCACGGGCCGCACTGCGACCTCTGCGTGCTATGGGGGCTTTAAACAGAACCGAGGAGCCACTGCTCCCGTCGGACTCCGACCTTTCCCTTTTTTCAGCCTCTTCTCGGGCTGAGGCCCACAACTTGCCCTTTAAAGGGCGCTCTTCAGATTGCGCAGACAAGTCTGCACGCTCCACAACTTCAACCTCAGTAGGCTGGTTGCCAGCTCCGACACCAGCTTGCGACTCGTCAGAGGAGCTCTCCTCCTTGCGGCGCCGCGAGAGTGAAGTGGAGCGGGAACGAATCCCCGCCCTTTCACTAGAGCGCGCACCCTGCCCTCGTCCACGCGCAGACATTGCACGCACACAAATACAAAAATACACACACAAGATAAGACAATTACTTATACGAAGGCGACTCAAGACGCCACAACCCACGGGAGATTCCTCGACAAGTGGGGATTAGGCAGCCTCAAGGCGCAGCACAAACAGAACGCAATTACGCGTAAACGCGAAAAGAGGGCGACTCAGGGCACCACAGCTCGACCCGCGGGAGACACCTCGACCGGCGGGGAGTAGGTTAACCTTGAGACGCAGCACACACAAATCGCAGTTATCGCTCAGCACAGTGAACTTTAGCCGCCGGCCTGCCACTCCGTTACGGTGGTCAGGCGCGACGTTGCCCGGGGAACGCGACGAGGACGCAAACACTGTGGGGGGTTCCCCAACCTAACCTAACCTAACCTAACCTAACCTAACCTAACCTAACCTAACCTAACCTAACCTAACCTAACCGGGGGACCCCCCACAGAGCTTGCGTCCACGTCGCGTCCCCTGGGCAACGTCGCGTCCTGACCACCGTAACGGAGTGGCAGGCCGGCGGCTAAAGAGCTCTGTGCACTGATTGCGAACAATTGCGAACACCTGTTATCATATTGCGAATCTCAAGATGTCTACTTCGAAGGAGTCTGTGGTCATCACCATGGACCATCAACTTAGCGAGCTAACCGACTTTACGAGTTACTACAAGACCACCCGTAGTGTCATACGCACCATTAACGATTGCCTTGGTGCAAACAAGAGTTTAACCAAGGAGAATAAACAATGCATTCTCAAATGCACTGAGTTTTTGTCGTACGGGTTGGAGTTCCTGTTTGGCGAACTCAAGGACCAATTCGTCGCAGAAGCCAAAGAAAGTACCCTGCACGAATCCATTTGCGAGGTCCGCGAGTCTACGTCGGGCCTGAAGGAGGAGATAATTGAGGCTGTAAAGTCTCAATTGGCCCTCTTCAAAGAGGAAATTACATCTTCCTCGCCTCCTTCAGTAGCCGCCGCTCCTGCGGTGACTTACGCCTGCGTAGCCTCTGCGAAAAACCAACCCCCCGCGCCCAAAACCAAGCCTGCCATCATTGTGTGTGCCAATGATGTGTCGAAAAAACCGGCTGAAGTTGTCAGTGAGTGGAAGAAGGTCGTGTCCTTCCGTAAACACAAGTACGCTCCTGTCAAAATACAGCCCATCTCGAACGGGAAACTCCGGATCGAGTTTGAAAAGCCCGAACAGTGCGAGGAGACAATCAAGCGCACCACGGCTTCTCCAGCCTTCACGGCGGAGCCAGCCAAACGTCGACCCCCGCTTCTCATTCTGAAAGGCATCTCCAAAGACGTCACCAAAGACGAACTCCTAGACGTTCTTAAGTGTCAGAATGATATCGATGTCAACCGCCTGTGCTTTTTGACCTCTAATAAAAATGTGACCTTATACAATGCGGTTATTGAAGTGTCCCCCGAGATGCGCCGCACCATCTTGGCCCTCGGTAAACTCAACGTGGATCACAGTCGTGTCCACGTTGAGGACTTTAGCCGCTTTGTGCAATGCTACACTTGCCTTCAGTACGGACACACGAAGGCAAAGTGTACGAGCGACAAAAAGCCCTGTGCCCATTGCGCGAGCGAAGGGCATCGTCTCCCCGATTGTCCACATAAGAGCGACCCAAACAAAAAGAAGTGCTACAATTGTACCAAGTATCACGCCAAAATGTGTACTAAGGGCGATGTTGCTCATAACGCCACCAACACCCGGCAGTGTCCCCGCATCAAAGCGATGATGACACGCTTACAAGATCAAACGGACTATGGGAAGTGAACCTCTTCTCACTTCCCATCCTGAAACCTAAGTCATCTCCTGCAATTTATCTTCTTAGACTAAATTCTTTAGCAAATTATGCACCATCTACAAAACTTCTCCATTTCTATCCCTTCTATCATTTCTGTCTTTCTATGTCTTCTCCCTTCGTAATACTTATTCTCCAATAGCTCTTGTCACGCAAGAGAAGTTTCTAATCTTCGCCTCTACTAACAGTTCCAGCGTCTCAAAATAGCTAACAAACATAGAAAAATTGTACAGATATCTTCCAAAATCTTGACCAAAACTAATCAAAAAAAAAAAAAAAAAAAAAAAAAAAAAAAAAAAAAAAAAAAAAAAAAAACCTAACCTAACCTAACCTAACCTAACCTAACCTAACCTAACCTAACCTAACCTAACCTAACCTAACCTAACCTAACCTAACCTAACCTAACCTAACCTAACCTAACTCGGCGGAACCTAACTCGGCTGAACCTAACTCGGCTGAACCTAACTCGGCTGAACCTAACTCGGCTGAACCTAACTCGGCTGAACCTAACTCGGCTGAACCTAACTCGGCTGAACCTAACTCGGCTGAACCTAACTCGGCTGAACCTAACTCGGCTGAACCTAACTCGGCTGAACCTAACTCGGCTGAACCTAACTCGGCTGAACCTAACTCGGCTGAACCTAACTCGGCTGAACCTAACTCGGCTGAACCTAACTCGGCTGAACCTAACTCGGCTGAACCTAACTCGGCTGAACCTAACTCGGCTGAACCTAACTCGGCTGAACCTAACTCGGCGGCGCTCGGCCTTCGGCCTCGCGCCGCTGCTCGGGCTTCGCCCTCGCTTAAAGTTTTAAACTACAGTCTGCAGACTCTTTGGTCCGCACTTTTTTGGATTTATAAAATTTTTATTCGTTTATTTGATTGGTAGTGTTACTCCACTTATACAGTTGTTAAATCACTCGTCTTATTTAACTTATTACTAACGTTACAAAATATGTTACTATGTTAAGGCACTTGTCTCCTTCCCTTCCTCCCACCATGTAAGGGCTGCTCCCACTTTACCCTCCATTTTGCTGCCATCAGTGTAGATCTGTGGGCCAACAATTTGGTGGGCTATCTGAGTGCTTTCCGCCATATCCTCGAGAAGTTCGTACTCGGTTGATATTTGAGTCGAAGGGTGTGGTAGGTCTAAGACCTTTACTTTCTTCTCGAGGTTACGGCCCGGTGGTAGGAAGTCCTCGCAGAGTCCCTTTTTGGCCTCGTACAGGGTAGACGTCTCCTGAATGCGCAGATCTATTGGCAGGATTCCTGACAGGACAAGCGCCGATGTTAATGACACCGTCCTGTAGGCCCTACATATTTTCTGCGCGAAGCCTCTCTGGAGTGCATTTAGTTTTTTAATGTTGGTGCTTAATTCTGACGCTCGGACACAGGCGCATGCCCCGTAAGTTAATATTGGCTCTATGACCGCGACGTATATGGTCCTGATGATTTCTCCGTTTAGTCCCCACGTGACCTTTGCCGCGCACGCCAACTGTTTATATATGTCCGCAGATCTTTGACATAATATGTTATATCAGTGACGTGCTTATTGAAGTTGAGGTTCCGGTCGATGGTGAGTCCTAGGAGTTTGATATCATCGACCAGCGCTATCTTGACACCTGACATGATGATGTTAGGTTAAAAACAGTTGAGTTTTAAGGTTAAAAACAGTAAGGTTCAAAAGGGTTAGGTTAAAAAGAGTTAAGTTAAAAACAGTTAGGTTCAAAAGGGTTAGGTTTGAAAGGGTTAGGTTAAAAAGAGTTAGGTTAAAAAGAGTTAGGTTAAAAACAGTTAGGTTCAAAAGGGTTAGGTTAAAAAGAGTTAGGTTAGAAATAGTTAGGTTTAAAAGGGTTAGGTTAAAAAGAGTTAAGTTAAAAACAGTTAGGTTCAAAAGGGTTAGGTTAAAAAGAGTTAGGTTAGAAATAGTTAGGTTTAAAAGGTTAGGTTAAAAAGAG
Source organism: Conogethes punctiferalis (assembly GCA_031163375.1). Classification (NCBI taxonomy): domain Eukaryota; kingdom Metazoa; phylum Arthropoda; class Insecta; order Lepidoptera; family Crambidae; genus Conogethes; species Conogethes punctiferalis. Next base: position 1,638,457 of record CM062094.1, read on the forward strand.
TTAGGTTCAAAAGGGTTAGGTTTAAAAGGGTTAGGTTAGAAATAGTTAGGTTTAAAAGGGTTAGGTTAATAAGATTTAGGTTCAAAAGGGTTAGGTTAAAAATAGTTAGGTTTAAAAGGGTTAGGTTAAAAAGAGTTAAGTTAAAAACAGTTAGGTTCAAAAGGGTTAGGTTTAAAAGGGTTAGGTTAAAAAGAGTTAGGTTAAAAAGAGTTAGGTTAAAAAGAGTTAGGTTAAAAACAGTTAGGTTCAAAAGGGTTAGGTTAAAAAGAGTTAGGTTAAAAAGAGTTAGGTTCAAAAGGGTTAGGTTAAAAAGAGTTGACATAAAGGGGGTGATAATTACCTCCTATACCTACTACTATATCTACTCTTTACATCTCACTTGATTTGAGAAAAAAAATCTGTTTAAAATCTGCACGTTGGATCGGACTGCATACCTCCTTACTGAAAGTGCCCGGGATTAGATTAGTAACAATTTTTTCACACAGATGGCGGTGTCCCTAGTTACATCGCGGTATCATTACGTTTTCTGGATTCGCATAAGTAGTCCGACGTATTATTATAAAAAGCATCAGCATCAGCATCAACATCAACAATATAAGTGGTGGCTATGCTTCACAGTCGTGAGACTGATGTTTTTGAATTATTGAATGCTGAAGCAAGCTTCCCTTCCTTTAAAATGAAGTTTAGTTATTTATTCATAACTTTCTCATTTCTCAACCGATCTTAAAAATTCTTTTAGTTTCTGAATTCCACGGGCACCCCTCATCTTGTTAACTCCTTTCTAACCGACTTCGAAAAAAGGAGGAGGTTCTCAATTCGTCTGTATGTACAATATTTTTTTTTTTTTTTTATGTATGTTCACTGATTATTCCGTCAATTATGTATGGATTTCAAAAAATTTTTTTTTGTTCGACAGAGAACACTTCCGAGGTGGTCCCATTATCACCAAGTCAGGATCTGATGATGGGATCCTGGAGAAATTGAGGACAACAACCGAAAATTGTATGCTCATATGGTGTTTTTGTTACGTTATCATTCAAGGTCACAGCACATTAATGCAACTAAAAATAGAGAAATAAAATTATTTTATAAAAAAATTAAACCGACTTCAAAAAAAACACAAACAACCAAAACTAAAAAGCGATAAATAACGTAAGTAATTCTATCCTTAATACATAATTATTTAAATATAACAATTATCACTTATTTTTGAAGTCGGTGCCAGCCAAACAAATAAATATATCTATATTGTCGTGGGGATTTGCCGGCCGCGCGCTTCATACAACAACAGTCTACGTTAGGTACCTAGAGGCTGGCACCGACTTCAAAAATAAGTGATAATTGTAATATTTAAATAATTATGTATGTATTAAGGATAGAATTACTTACGTTATTTATCGCTTTATAGTTTTGGTCGTTTGTGTTTTTTTTTTAACATTTACATTCATAAGGTGGAAAAAAAAACAACAATCTGTAATTCAAATAGTTTTATTTTGTGGAAGTCATGAGGGACAGGAATCATTAACATGACGCGCGGCGCGCCCGCTGACCGGCAGTTGCGACGGCGTGCGCTGCGACGAATCGATGATGAGATAGGCGTGGACCGCCTCTAGAGGCAGTTTAACTGCTTCCGGTGCAATCAATTAGTGGTCGTCAAGTAGGGTACATTAGATAATTTATTAACAAATAAGTATGTACTAGTAATCAGGTTAAGGTTGATGCTTAATGTCCTAAGCGCTCTAAATGTTTTTTTATTTCCTTGTACTGTTTAGGTGGGTTGTATATGAAATTCATATTCATTGCGTTTGCACGTACCCTATCGATTTATTGATCAGTTGACGTAGGTACTTAAAAATCACAAAGTACCTACCCCCAATCAAAACATAGAATAAAGTATTTTAGACATTTTCCAGCTTTATGCCGACACTTTTACAAAATGTACTTTTTCATTTTGTAATTTTACAAAATAATAGATTTTAGCTAGGTACTTAATATTTTACTGAAATAATTTAATTAATTTCCAGCATTCTTTTGACGACAAACTTCTCAGTTCAGTTGAGTACAATATGTATCCCTTAATAAGTTGATGAATGTTACCGCAGTCAGCGAGCGCGACCGCGACGCACAAATATGTACACGAGGTGAGCTCATGCGTGACCTTCGACGATGCCTTACCACTATAAACCTTTACGTTACAAATGTCTCGATAGATTTGTTGACAGATAACTTACAAATATTTACACAAACGCTTCGTCTCTCCGGCGATACCCCGCTTCGTTACAGTATAAGGTACGTATATGTAAGTATGTATTATGTACAATTTACATCCATTCGATGGACAAAGAATTTAAAATTACAAATTACGACAAATCCATTTCACCAGTGCGTGTACATTATTTACTAGTTGTAGAATATAATGTTTAAATTCGTTAAAACTAGGTATAAGGTAGAAACATAAAATTGAAGTTAAATTCTAGAAATGATTCTTTTCGTCTAGTATACAAAACTTGTATCTAGATTTCATTATTATATCAGTCCTCTTCTAAGTAAATAATGTACGTACAAGTGAATCGTTAAATAAAACATTTTGTTAAATTGAGCACGAACAGTCATTAGTAGTCGTAATTGTGCTAGTCGCAGAGTCCTCACTCGCGGCGCAGGGCGAGGCTCGGGAGCGCGGGCGAGCCGCTCCTCCAGCTCGCATGCGTCAATGATGCTTTGTGCATGTACTGGGGCCGTGCACCACACGGCTAGTCGAGAAGTCTCTTGGCGATCAATATCAGATCGGATTCGGATATCAAAGGGATGTGGGGTTCTATTATGTATGACTTTATTTTTACAACACTTGTTTTTTAAGTACGCGCAAGTAGGTAATAATGTTCACACGGGTGTAGAAATTCTCACCTACTTGTTTGGCCTGGGTGAACTTTATCGTCCTAGTTTAGCGTAGGATCTAGCCCCTCGGTGGGGACAAATATGATAACAACTCACGGGAATAATAATCTCATGTAAATTTGTTTTTTGACTATAAACAGTATAGGTAAGTCGACCAGTATTTTTTTGAAAAAATATCTAATTAATCTCGCTCGAATGGACATCTATATAGGAAAGTCCACTGTTATTATTCCACAGAACCCCTTTGACTTCGATCTCCGATCGTGAGACGGGCCGACGTAGGTATTATGCACATTGCACACCTGGTACTAATAACAATCATTGAGTAAACGTTCAATTGGACGTGCTAAGCTCTAGTAGAGAGCGTCAGGTCGCTAGGGCCGCAGCGCCGCCGCCAGCGCTACCGCCAGCGCCAGCGCCCGCGGCGCGTCGCCCGCGCAGCGACCGCCCGCGTTGCGGCTCAGCGTCGCCGCCATCTTGTCACCTGGATACAACAAGCTGCACTTAAACACCTCACTAGATAAGGCTTTAAATTCCACAAAGATTTTATGCTGATAATGGTCCGCACAAGTGAGCGAGTCGATGACTCGTTCGACTCTTAGAGGCTCTTACGGATGTTATTGTTATAACTTACTAACTTTGACTTATGTACCTAGAATCAGTAGTAATGTGTATATAGTAGGTATAGCTAGTAAGAGTAATGAGTTGTAAACTGACTGCCTTCGGAGACGTAGACGTAGATGTGCGCGGGCTCGGTGTTGGCGGCGGCGCAGGTGTAGTTGCCGGAGTGCGCGTGCGCGGCGGCGCGGATGGCCAGCGTGGACTGCGTCTTGGGGCCCGGCTCCGTGGCCACCGTCACGCCGCGCGCCGCGTCGTAGTTGATCATGCGCGCGTTGTGGTACCAGAACACGTACTGCGGCGGCACCGGGCTCTAACACACACACACACACCAAACATAACTTAAGTATTCCCAATAGATCAACAGCTTTATAAGTAGGTAATCATTTTCAAACTGATAGCCATTGGAGCTGAAAGATTCTGGACTAGAGACCTTCCGCAATGACACGGTGTGGGGCCCCCTCCAGCGAGGTGAGCTGACGACTTAATAAGGCCGGTTGTAGACCAGGAGCTAAGTTAACTCAGTATAGCTAAGCTAACGCAGCTTTCCATATTGTTCGCATAGTTTGCGGTCTGTACACAATATGGAAAGCTGCGTCAGCTACGCGAGCTATGTAAGCTAACACTTAGCTATCTGAAATTGACAGCAATATTACAGTACGGTGTATAATAGCTCTAGTGTTTGGTACACTCGACCGACTTCAGAATATAAGGAAATCAAGCCTTAGACTTCCGGTGATGCGATAAGTCTATGACATAATACGAGTGGCGGGAACAATACGGAACGAAGGGCGCCTTATAGAGAGGAGAGCAATGGGCCAATGGAACATGAACTGTGCAGCGGGATTAGAAGGTCTGATGATGATAATGGATGGCACACGGTCTGGTTCACTTATTCCCTTGTCCGGTTACCTTCTCTATGATGCAGACGAGGTTGATGGTGGAGCCGGCGTCGACGTGGTGCTCGTCGGCGCCCAGGATGAAGGCCTCGGGCACCGCGATGTGCAGGTGCACCAGCCGCGACAGCGTGCCCGACGCCGTCGACACCTGCGCCACGGACCTCATCAGTTAACAACCTCAGCAGGCGAAATTACTCTTTCCTAAGGAATTGTTCTGATACGCTTCGTCGCCAGTAGGTTGCCGGAGCCTCGTTTTTTATTCGGCAGGATACACCAAGAGCAGGTGAGGGTGGCTTGGAGCGAAAAGATTGTGGCTCGCTCCCTCACATACTTACATCCCAGTGTAACTAATTTGAAAAAAAAAAGGATTTGTTGCCTGCGCAACAGTAGGTATTCTACTTAGGGCATTCGGTAACTGGTTCCCGATTCCGGAAATAAATCGGGCGAGAGACGAGCCTGGGATTTTCAGGCCATTTCGGAATTTCACAAAAGTAATACCGGGATTTCAATACCGTAAAATAAAATAACACACACAGGGTTCAAAATCCCTATTGTTCCCATGTCCTTTAAAAGAAGATTATGGCGCTGTGAATGGATCCAATAAGGCATTTAGATACGTATTTTATCACGGAGCAAATTATTTTATTCTGTGGCGTTATGTAGTTACGAGTAGTATATGCAAAGTCAAGATACTTCACCTGACCTGGTCTCCGACTACGGAAGTATTTTCAGTTAATAGGGGGAATCTATAAAGTTTTGAATCTCATTGCACTGCATCAGTTTCAACTGTGTGTGTAAGCAGATTTTGACTTATTATTAGAAATACAGAGTTGCAAATACTAACCTGGCACTCGTAAGTTCCGTTGTCTCGTTTCTGAACGTACTTAATTTGCAAAATCCAATCGTCCGAGCCCTCACTGTGTAGCACCTGGAAATGTTAAGTGAAGATAGTATTAGATAAATGGCAGTATATTAATATTCGGCGTTATGGGAGAGAATTTGACTACTGATTACATGTTGTTAAGAAGACTCCGTTCAAGTATGAAGTAGTACTTAAATCGCACTTTGAACGCTTGTAACGCTATAAGCGTTCAAAATGCGTTTTAATAGTGCGCGATTGCTGATATCAATAATGTATGTAAGGTAAACGCGCGCTAACAAAACGCGCATTGGCGTCTGAACATGCCCTAATAGTTAGTTGATGAAGTCTCTTAAGTCCACAAGTAGGTGGGTCTTACCTGAAAGCGCTCGTCGTTGGTGTACATGAGCACGCCCGAGCTGATGATGTGCCAGTCGCGGCGCCGCACCCACGACACCTGCGCACAAACGCTCCAATCAGCTCACAGTCGCATCACCGGTGGACTTGACGATTGTAAGTATTTTTATGAACATACAAAAATGATGACTTTGACTTTTGAGTCTTTTGAGCCTACGTTATACAGCCCCTGAAACGAGGACTGAGTGATCCTATCTTCAATCTTATCAAAAACATGTGAAGATTTAGGTAAACATTTTCAAAACATTAGTACTGAGACAGCAGTCACTGTCAAAAAACTGGATCACTCAATCTGCATGCTTTCGGAAAACGTTAAGTTATCAAAGAATAAGTATTAGAGCATATCTTTAAGAACTGTTAATAATTCATGTTGATTCAAGTTTAACTTGTTTTATGGAAATTGACGATTTCACTCTAATTTACTGTAAAGTAACTTATAACATCCCATCATTAATTACGAGTCTACACCACTTTGCGAGCCTCGAGTAGGTACGTGGCGGGCAGCATACCAGTTATTTTGCATGTCCAGTTAGCATGTGAGTCAGCAGAGCAGGTACTTATTTTAAGGCTCCAATTTCATATGAAATTTATTGTAGATTGGCGTGCAAAGTAAACGTATGTCATCATTTTATACCGTTTTAATTGTAGCATACGATTACGTAATTCATTTATACGTTTTCATGTTTTAGAGGGAATAACAGGGAAAGTTTTTGCTTACGGTTGTGGCATTGTGAATATACACGGGATCGTACTTTTCCAAGACGAAAGGTAGGTGCAAGGTGAAAGGTAGGTTATGGTGTGTGTTTCAAGAGTAGTTGAGTAAGCAGATTAGCATGAAGCTAGGTTCCACGTTAGACATGACAAATCGGCAGGCATCGTCCTGCGTGTGTCGCTGGAGCCGGTACTGACCCCTCTCTCGCCGAGGTGGCGCACGGGGCAGTGCAGGAAGGCGACGGCGCCCAGCTGCGCCAGCACGTCCTCCTGCGTGTTGTTGATGGTGGGCTCCCGGTGCAGGTGCAGCGCGTCCAGCGAGCCGTACCACAGCTCGCGCCACGCCGGCACCTCGTCCATCTCGGGCACCTGCGACACCAACAAATTTCGACTTCAGAATGTCATCACTGGGACGCCATATTGTGATCGAAACTAACCTAACGACGCGGTGTCGGCATAAGTGGAAGCAAATTGGCACAAAATATTTACGTATGCGCAGGGAGTAGACACTACATAAAGATAAGATACTGTGAAGCAATATTTCTAATTGCTTGACTGACTGGTTACATGTGGTCTAAAGGTGATCGTTTTACGTCAGGGTGCTTTAATATTCAATTGCCAACCCGTCTACCCCAGCACGGTGATTATAGGTAAACCCTCTAGAAGTTTGTCGAAAGCTACAAACAACTAGACAGGCCGATGCAGTGGACTGTAACAGGTTGGTGATGATGATGATGATGCTCTAATCATTATCATTATCATCAGCCTATATTAGTCCACAGCTGGATTTAGGCCTCTCCCATTGTTCGCTATCTTGATCGATCCTAGGCTTCTCGCATCCAACACTTGCCAGCCGTTCTGCGCAAATCGTCTCTCCACCTGAGGGCGTCCTACAGATGCTCTAATATAGCAGTATAATTAGGCTTGGTGCACTCACCTCTGCCAGCACGTCGATGCCCTCGTTGTGTGTCTCGTGGGCGTGCAGGTCGTGCAGGTCGTGCAGGTCGAGCGGCGCGGGCGCGGGCGCGTCGCGGCCATCGTGCGCGGGCGGCGCGGGCGCGGGCCCGGCGTCGACGAGCGCGCGCGGTGCGCGGTGTGCGCGGGGCGTGCGGGGCGCGCGGGCGGCGCGGGGGGTCGCCAGCGGCGCGTGCGCGGCGGCGGCGAGGGCCAGCAGCGCGGCGGCGAGCGCGGGCGCCGCGGCGAGCCTCATCCCGCCGCTCCGGCCGCTACTGCCGCCGCCGCGCTCACACCCGGCATACCCTCCTGATCAACACAAACATTATGCATATTATCAGTATCGATAAATAAATAAATCTTTATTTGTTCTCTCACATACTTGGTTTGTACTAAATTATGCTTAGTCTATTGTTATTCAAAGTAGGTATGAAAAAGACTGGTGTCTACGAGGAGACCCGTATGACAATTTACCAGCCTCTCCAAAACCGACCCGTGAAAATAGTGGTCTAGCGTTTAACCTTATATGGCAGGATGTTAACCTTGTTTGTACATATTGTCAGTATCTGGACGTATAACAGGTAGATAGAATATCATTGAAAGCTTGATGCTAAATGTTTACATTTCATTCTTATAGTGATAGAGCTTTTTTATTAGATTTGTTCTTGTTTGACGTCAATACATCTATAACAAATGTCGATTTGTAGTTGAAGCCAACCTTTGAGAAAGAATTTGTGATAAGATAATAATGGTTCATCATTTGTATGCTAGTTGTAGAGCAACTGCGTCACTGCGTCGATATCAGCGACTGAGGTCTGTTTGTTTGTCCTACCGAGCAAGAGGTTTGAGTGGTGGAATGAATCGGCTGATGTAGGTCCATTGAATGGTGCTATATTTTGTTATGTATACCCTAATGACTCGTGATATTATCATAAAATACTAATATTTATTGACGTCAATGTAAACGAAAGTGTTCTATTTCAGGTGATCGTTGCCACGTACTATAAGAGTACATACTAAAATAATTATCTAAATACGTGTGTAATAGTCAATGAAAATGAAATGCAAAAGCTTAGACAAGTACTGCTCGCATTGTTTAGTATCTAGTTGGTAGAGAGACGTTTATGCAATTTCTAACTATCTCCGTTAATCCCGGTTTTGCCGGAGCGTTATCTTAATCAAGTTCTGAAACTTCTGATTGAAATGAGAGCTTTTGTTACTTGTCAGGCAAGGTTTGTCTGGAAGGTAATTAAGGATATTTATTGAGAGGCTAATGCTTAGCATAGGAGTACCTACACAAAAAGTGGCTAACGATTTTGCTTGGAGGAGAGGCATATTTCTTTTTACCGGGCCGATTGTAGCGAGACATAAGCAAGGGTTATCGCATAAAGGAGCGGCGGGGAAGGCGGGCGCGGGGCGGGTCGGCTCAGCCGCGTGCAGGTGATTGATCACCGCCCGCGCCGAGATTGATGTGTTTTTTACGAGTCCGCCAAGTACCTAGGTAGGTATCTGCCGCCCGCCGTGCGTCGCCCGTCCCCGTCCCGTCACCCGTGAACGATGTCATAATTTTGGATGATTGGAAGAACGTCGACGCACAGTTGTAGCGTGGCTGAGATTGAAAGATTTATAGTTATTAACTTACTTCTATTCAGAAGGTATAGATAGCGCTGTCATTGTTAATAATGTCCTGTTATATCAAACGCACGTTAGTCAAGACGTCTCAGCCCCGTAAATGTACGCGCTTCCACGGCAGTGAGCAGGAAAATAGCATGGAATTGACTATTATTAAGACTACTATGGTGACTGCATTGTGTGGAGCGTTCTCGCCTAAAGCGTTCAGAACGTTAATTGAAGAGATGAACTTTCCTAAAATAAAATCTTCGTTAATGACCAGGTAGCTGTAGTGCTCTACCTGGCGCATCTACTTTTTTAATTAAAGTACGAGTTTAGTAGTAATTTAACAACAACATTTATATAAATAAACACAAACTTACTTATAGTTGTTTTCCCACAGGGAAAATTGTCTCGGGAGGGAAATTTAAGATTATTGATTGTAATATTAATGCTATAAATATATGTATATTGAAGTCGCATAATTTTGCTTGGGGAAATACAACCAAAAGGCCTCTAGTTGTTGATGTTGTTCAATTGTACGGCGTGTTAGCTACGCTTGAACAACCGTGACGTGGGAGCCTTAGGCCTAAGTGTAGTGCTGAGAGGCAGACACGGCGCACGTCTACAAGCTTCCATAGTGATCCACACAGCAATGACACACGGCGAAGAAACCATAATAGACTTGGAGGTCGAAAAAACGTGACAAGAAGCTTACGAACTAAACGTTGTAAATGTGCGTAATATGTGTGTGATAGCATGGCGCGCCTGCGGTAACGTGTTGAAGGCGCGGCCGCGCGGACGCACCGCAGCCTTGACCCGCATGCCGACGTGCTAATCTGTGCCAAAACTTAATACGGTAACGCGTGTAATCGCCTTCATTTAAAAGTAGGTGGTCTTGTGACGTCACATTCAGTTGGTCTCCTGCCACTGTCGCTGTCAGTGTCACCCGTCTAACGGCTGTCAGTGTCATTATCTCTACCGTCCCCACCCCAACACGAGCTCATAAATACGCGTTTCTGTGCGACAACTCGTTCAGTTTACTTCCGACTCTTGATGTGTAAACGCTGTATGCGTAAACGTTTTGCATTAGTTAATGTGTAAGGTGTTATATTCTCCGTTCTACGGTCTAAGTCTAAATCCAATTAATAAAATAATGAAGCTTTCTATCGAAAACAAAATATAGTTTTGTTTAATGTGTAAATTGTGTGGGATGTAAGGGAGCGACCTATTATCTTTTCGCTCCAAACCACCCTCACCAGCCCGTGGTGCATCTTGCAATTAAAGGCGCAGCTACTACAGGAATACTACAGGAAAATGACGGGCAGCAACGTCATTAAGCGGAGCTACGCCCTGCGATCGCCAACCCGCCTGCCCAGCGTGGCGATGGGGATGTTTCTAGAGTCAAAATAATTACATTATATTTAGTCCATATTTTAGATTATAAAAATATATTGGACACTTATTTTTCCTTTTTACATTTAAACAAAAAATAACAAAGATACAAGGCATCAAAATGTAGGAGTGGGGGTCTTTGACGTCACTCATTTGCGAAAAAACTCCCAAAATCTGACGTCACGCGTAATATTTATAGGCTATGTCTTTGTCATTTTGGTCTAATTTACAAATGAAAAAATACGTGTCTTTTATTAACTAACTGTTCCTCACAGGACAGGCTAAGCCTAGTGTGAGGACCAGCAAATCCTGTATCTATATGATAAAATGTGTTGTTGGTAATAAATAAATGATTATTATTATTTTTTAACAATCTAAAAGACAGACTAATTACTTTTTTTTCGGCAACAGGCCTATTATAGGTATGATCTGCAGGTGTTTGCCACTTGAGAGGCCTGTGTCCAGCAGTGGTCTGTGATAGGCTGATGATGTTGCGGATGATGTAGTGTGTAATGATTATAACGTTAGTTTGTAATTATTATAAAGCTGTATGTGATTGGTATACAAATATATAAGTTGGGATTAGAGCAATGTATGTGATTCTGATTGTCTGATATTTATTTATTTAAGTTGATTCGCTAATCGTATAAATTATCAAATGCTAATAGAGTAGTGGTAGAGTTTATGTAGAGCTAATCCAAATCTACACACGAGTTCAGTAAACGAGGAAATTCAACGTTGCATCAATGAAACTAAACCATATTACACGCAAAATTATTGTGTTGGGCCAGCACAATCCTGATTCCATTACGTTTATTACATAATCTATTAGAAAATGATATAATAAAATCTGTGAGATCTATGTAATAGTCACTTTTATTATGTCGATGAGAGTGTGAAGCTCTGCCCAGTGCCAAAAAGCAATACATTACGAGTATAACAATCAACACTACTAAACCTTTTAATGTAATGAATATTACATTGCCTTAATACGTTTCAGCGACTTCGCCCCGTACCATTCATATGGCATAAGCAGTCTATGGTATTGTTAACCTTGCCACTACACTTTGTCTAAGCACTACACATGATGAACGCATCACGACCTCTACCGAGCAGGTGCGACGGCCGGTGGTCAGCGGTGTAATATGCCATTTGTTATTCCTGCCGCAGACATCGCCTTATTATACGCTCGACGCTAGACTGCGCTCGAGCTCAAACGACATCCTGAAGGCGTTGTCGGACCGCTGGGACTCACCGATGCTCGGGCGCTGGATGCGACTGCATACAAAATAACTGTGTGCGGTCGAGTCTGATACCCGGGCTCGGATTTTGTTTATGTCTTTGTGTGTTGTGTCTCCTTTATGTTTGTTAATTGTTTTTATTAAAATTAATGCAATTATGTACCTACTAATATAGATTAAGTTAAACTATGTTACTAACCAACGGATCAGTGTTATCTGAATAAATGAATTTATTATTATTATTATTATGAATTCGATTTAAAGTTTTAGGTGATCTTTGTGCATATGTTTCTCATATTTTTTGGTCAGCGTTTATTACTATAGAAAACGAGGTTCAGGGGGAGTTGAATTTTAAAGAGAGAAAGGTGATGCTACACGTTATCTTCGCCAACGATGAATATATATAATTATCATTAATCCGCTCATTAAACTTAGTTATGAGCGGATTAAAACACCATGATAAAGAATTATATGGTTGGTATGGCAATTCTATAGTATCACAGTGCAGTTTGTCTTAGTATCGGATAGGTTTAGATAATAATAATATTTATAGTTGGTCAAATTAAGAAACTAATTCTCACGTCCAGAGCCTTATTTAAAAGTACCTAGTCTAATATTGAGAATATATATGTGTACGCGATGTAGCATTAAATATTTATTTTATAAAACCACGTCAGAGACCAATTACGAGAATAACTATTAAACTACCCAGATATTTTGGAATATTTTTAGTAGTGGCACATTAAATATTCATTTAAAATTATTGATTCGACTTGCTTTTAATATTCATAAAGCAAATTGAAATCCATTTTGTTATAGAATCGAGATTTATGAGCACAGTTCAGTGCACTTGATAATGCCCGTTCAGCTGGACCCCAAAAATTTATAATAATGTTTATTCAGGTCCTTTGATTGTTTTTGATTCTGTTTGAAAATTCATTATAATCTGGTAATTTGTATACACAAGGATATGGTCTTTGAGGTGATTTAAGCACGGTCGTGCCTTCACAAAGACGAGCCAAGCGAAGCCGCACTACCTACCTTTTCTCGAAAGACTTCGACTTTTTTGTATGATGACTTTGGTTTGGATGATGCTAAATAGTTAAAATTTTCAAGATAGAATGCCATCAATCAGTACACGTATCAAACAACACAAAGTTTGAATACCCTAGTTTTGATACTTTTTTTTATGTATAAACCTCAGAGTTCGTAAATGACTCACTGACTCAGTGATTAACAGTTCAGTTGACTTGAAATCGGAGCGTCTTGGCCGTTGAGCTTTCGTAAGAAATATTATAAAAGAGGAAAAAAAATGAACCCATTATGTGAAACGGCCATCCATATATTATTTAGGCAAAGATGCTAAGTTTGTGATTGTGAAGTAAGAGGCTTGTAGAATTGAGGGCGTGAAGAGTTGTAATAAGCTTGGCGCTACATGACTTTTCGACAGTGCACGCAGTGTGGTTTCGCTCTCGTCCTGGCTACATTTTACATGAAAACATCAGGGGATTGATTAATCTGAGCCTCATATACGTGCTGTATTAAGAAAGGAACTTTTTTTTATAAGTAATGGGTAGGGCTCGAGCCCAACTCTGCTGATACGCGACGTTACGGCCCACGATGGAGCGCGCTCACTCAACAAATTATTTTAACTCGCTGGAAATCAGGGAAAAGTGATTATTGACTGAGCTGATCTAACAAAAAGGCGAAGTCACGAGCCACAGCAGGCCCAGCACACACGGGCTGTGGGCCGCGACGTCGCGCGCGGGCACCGGCGACCCCAAATATTCTTTTGTGAAAATACGCCTGTTAAGCATTAATCTATTCACTCTGCTTACACGGGAGACGTGATTCAAGAAAACAAATTTGCATAATACGAGTATGTAGGCAGGTGCTGGTAGAGATTCAAATAGTTTGGTAGCGTGCTGGAATTATAGTTCAAGCAAAAAAAGAGGTGTATTACGATTTTCCTTCAAAGTAAATTTAAAATAGTTGTAAGGAAAGATTATATCGGTAGAGAGATATAGGTCTATGTAAATTTGTATGGAATATGTATCCTTTGGCGAACACGATTGTAGATGGGTCACAATCGTGGATGAATGGATGATAAACTTAAAAGGCGTAGATGATTATAATATAGATAAATGTTGCAGGCACTCCGAATAACTTTTTTAGAGTTTCTAAAGCTCAATTAATGTCGGCAGCGTACGCAATCTGTGTCTACCGATATACCTCAACGTTGAGCACTTTGCGTTTTAAGTGGTAACCGACTGTAATTCAACGTGAAAGCTTCGAGTGCTGTTAAAGTAAAAAGTTTGTCAGGCAGAATGTAGTTGTAACAAAGTATTTATGGACGGATAATCATCTTTTCGCTCCAAGCCCTCGTCTGCGCGTGGCGGGCACAGGCCGATGACGGGCAGCTCCGCCACCGGAGCCAGGAGTTATGCCCTGTGATCGTCAACCCGCCTACCCGGTGTGCCGATTAAGGGTAAAAAGTATATTGTTTTTATTTAATAAATAAATAGTGTCCTAAAAAAGGTAAAATACTAAGTACCCTAAACGGACGACCATGTATGAAGAGAAGAGATTGATGAATGTTCACGAAGCAAAAGTTGTGTGCCAGACGTGGTGTCTGCCTACCCCATTGGGAGAAAGGCGTGACGGTATATATGTACCTATGTAAACAAAACAAAGTCATAAGTATAATCTGTTGTATGAGAGATAAGTGTGCTTCAAAAGCATATCGCGTTAACTGGTTGTACCTACATGCGAGTATACTGATGGTGCCGTCAGCCGTCGGCGCCGCGCCGCTCGCGCCGTCAGCCGCCGTGACGGAACGCCGATTATGTTTACGCCGATTACGTACACGTTGTGTGTCGTCTGCGCCACATAAGTTATTAATTTGATGTCTCTTTCGCATTATTTCAATATGTCATCCGCGTCAGGAGTGGCATAACAGTCATTTCTGTACTTATTCATTTTTCATGTCTAACGTTTCTTTACATGCAATGTTGCATATTTCTTCATTATTTTAAACTTGTACAACATAAAAATTATAAATGGAGTCTAGTTTTAAGTAAATTTTTGGTGTGCTATAGAAGATCTATCTATAACTTTTACCCTACAGAGACTAGTTTAAAGGGCACAGATCCCAGAGCAAATAAACTATTACAAACGAAATATAAAACTCAGATACGGACCAAAAACAAATGTTTATCACATGAATATATTGTCTCGTGTGGGTATGACCCGTACCTTAGAAGGCGTTAAATAAGCCACTGAATCAGTAAAATAGCAGTATATTTACATAGACTATAGATTAGCAGATCATTTTCTATCCACAAGGCACGCGTTATGCCGATGATGCGAAGAGATCACAGAGCAAGGACTAAGAGGTGACGGCCTTTTTTTTTTTTTTTTTTTTATAAGCCGGGGAAAATGCTTTTAGGCATACCCGCCGCTCGGGGGAGGGGCGGGTTATGTGGGACTCGCCCTGCCTCAAGATGGTAGGGAGGCAGGGAATACCCACTAAAAACCCCGGCCCTTTCGTCATGCGCCTATGGGGACGGTGCCAAGGGTCATGAGGTGAACTCATACAACCTTGACACCGCCAGCGCTGTCTGCCTCTAGACGGCAGACCCCAACGAGCTCACCCCTCTAGGGGGGAGCGACGGGAGGGGTCCGAAAGGACAACTCACTCCCGTCCGACGGAGACGGGGACCCGTGCAATGCAGGTGGAGGTGCCCCCACACCAACCACCCGCTGGGCCCCGTCAGGCGGCATCAAGCGGCGGAAATTTCGCCGCGTGCGCCCACCTCTTCGTCGGCGGAGCGGGGGGGCATTGGGATCGTCTTCCCGCTCCCGCTCCGCGGCCTCCTTTTGGGACATTGTCGTCTCACAAAAGGAGGCCATCGCTAGCCAGGATGTTCGGCTCCCCAGCATTGAGCGTAAAACTGCTGGGAGCGATAAGTCGGTCCCCACCGAGCCGACCAGAACGGCCCGGGGACCACTAAAAGCCGGGCAGACGGCCAGGGTCTGCTCTGCCGTGTCACACCCGGCCCCACACTCGTGGCACACAGTAGTTTCCTCCCGTCCGATCCGATGCAGATATCGCCCGAAGCACCCATGCCCAGACAATATCTGCACCAGACGAAACGTGAGGAAACCATGTTGCCTCTCTAGCCATTCCTTGAGGACGGGACCGACAGCGTCCAAAACTCGACGTCCGAATTGGGCGGAGGCGAGGTCCTCGGCCCACAGACGATCCATCTCGTCGTGGGCCTCGCTCCACACTGCACCCCTTTCCACCGGAGCAGGGCGCTCCCCGCGCGCCCTCTCCGCAGCCATCCACAAGTACGTAGTGGCCAGCACCTGAGCATCAAGCTCCCAGGGAGGGGTGCCGGCCAGAGCGCACGCCGCGTCAAAACCCACGGTCCGATAGGACCGTGAGACGCGCTGGGCTATCGCCCTTTGGGGGCGCCGAAGATGCGTCACGTTCTCACGACGTGAGACAGCATCTGCCCAGATTGGCGCCCCGTAAGGAGGTGACGGCCTAAGCAACTATGCTATGTGATTCCCAAGTGCTTTTGTAGCTGCCGGTGCAGAAATGAACATACAGTAGTTTTCAATTAAAGTGTAAGCAATCTCTCTCGTCTGGTGAAGAACCGTAAATGTTTCAAAATGCTAGGGTCGGAATTGGGTTATGTACAACTATTTCGATTTTCCATCAAAGTTACATACTATATATAATATCGACTTAACAAAACATATCAACCTACATGTACCTACACTGTTCAAATATTTAATTTAGATACAATTAAAATGTAATAGTTGTAATTAAGGCGGTTCGCTTTAACGACTGTGTGCTGTTCGTAAATACGAGAGTAGAATTTACCTGACACGACCTCGCGAGCGATGTATGTAATTAGGGTTCGTTGTAAATTCAGCTTTTGTTTGCGATCATCATCAACGGAGGTGTTTGCCCGGTGACCGCCGACCGGCGACCGGCCGTAAGCGTGTAATAGAAAGCTACTTCGGTGAAAGTGAATTAAATTAATTCCATTTAAGTTTGATGCTTAAGGAGCGTATTGTACCTACGAAAATTGAATTAAAAGCCCTAAGAACTACATAGATTTGTACTTTAGTATTTTATTTATTTATTTATTTATTCTTTATTGCACAAGGAAAGTACAAATGGCGGACTTAATGCCGTGTGGCATTCTCTACCAGTCAACCATTGGGCGAGCCAGAAAACTATAATATGGTGCGGTAATAGACATTAAAACAACTGCTAGAAATATGAGCACAAATATACAAGTAATACACATACATATATATATACAATATATTATACAATAATAAGTATTACGTACAAGATACATAGTTTAGTGTAAGTATAAAATATAAAATAAATATAATTACAATATATGTACATAACATAAATAAGATAAGTACATAATATACAATAATGGATACTACATACATTAAATAATAGATACATAAATATATTATAACAATACAGTCAGACGGAAACATCAACTAAAGGTCGTATAAACTACTGGTAGCTAGTGTTAACAAATTTAGACATCGCTTAAGAAAAGATCACGGATCGACTTCTTAAATACGAATTTACTAGAGGAGGACTGAATATCCCTTGGGAGAGAATATTTTCGAGTACTTTTGTGGCAAATTGAAACATTGTATTATTTTTATGTTTCAACGATTTAGATGTCAAAGACTGTAGCGGTCTGTAGGTTATTTTGTGCAATTAAAGGCTGGCGCTGTCGAAGATTGATTTATTTGTCCTAGATGCGTGTTGCTTGACCGAATGTCAGACCGGAGAAGGAAGTTGTTACAATTAATTTACTTTTGATAGTTTTAATGTCATGACTGTTGTTCATGAAATTAAAACTTATATATAACGTCTGTATATATCGTTGTGATGCGAAGTCGTTAGTCCTGTGACTAATATCCGTCTGACTGACTAGTAAAGATACAAATTACAATGCAATTGCTTTTTTAATGTTGTGTTTGTATCTTACAACTGTTAATTGTAAGAGTGGTACTCGTAATACTCGTATTAGTATAATAATAAGCAAAATTCTCTGGCTAGTACTCTCGCATTTGATTTTATTGTCAAACTGGTAATAGTTGCGTTAAATTTATAAAGGTAAATTCATAATTTTATTGATTAACAGTGTGTAAACTTACAACATAGGTAATTGTTGACTGATGATGATAGCATAACGATACCGTTACATATACATGCATCTCTAATTGATTAAGAGATCCCATGAGCTGTCAAATATCCAAATCAAACCGATTAAACGCGTTGATATCTTTTGCATAACCGCTGCATTTATCTACTTCTTTATCCGTAGCGATGATGTCGTATGAGTGCACAAAATACACAAAAACAACAATGTAGTAATATTAATTCATAATAATATGTAAATTTTTCATTATGTACCTAGCTACTTCAATATTATTGCAATAAAATTTAGCATCAAGTATTCTTAAAGGAGTGACTGTTAAAAGAAATTGGAAAGGGCAACCAATAGCGCCAACGCTAATAGAATCAGTTTCCAAAGTGCAACCGTAGTGGAAATACCATCCCATGGAGCAAGAAGTAATTAGCAAACGAGCAAAAGGGAAGCCGACTGATTGAAAAGCTCTTTGGAACTTTATACTAGGGTACCTACAGATCATTTATTAGAACCGTCACTAAATTGCTAGAGATCTTCCCAAAACTCAAAACTTCCCTATAATATATTTCACCTATTTTGTATAAGTGAATTATTGTTATTTAGCATATTTGTGTATGCTTCTTATTAGTTTCTAATTTTATTATTTTTGTAAGAGTTGTGTTGCGAGTCATTTCAACTTATTCGTAATGTCTTACTTAGAATAGAATGGGGTGGTATTGCATACCTTAGGTGTCGTGTTAAATTTTAGGTAAACATTCAAGATTGCAAGCAAAATATTTTTTTACACATCTGAAAAAAAAATGGGCAAGAACCAACAACGATCATGTCATACATGAGGTGCGCTCGTAGTGTCGTGGCCTGCTGTGCCGCGGTCCGTCGCAATCCACAAGCTATCACATGTCGGGCACTGCACTGGTCACTGGGCGGGCGCGTGCGACGCGGCGTGCGGGCGAGCGAGCGTGCGGGTCGCGTCGTGTCGTGCGGCGCGGGCGAGCGGAGCGGCGACGGGCGCGCGGGGCGACGGGCGGCCGGCGACTGAGCGCGGCGCGCGCCCGCCACCAGAGACAGACCCCCGCGGACCTAGCACGGGACTCGCCAGCTATTTCTTCAATCTTCATTCGCGCTTCACTCAAACAGTTACTGACTTGTTTTTAGATAGATAGATAGATAGATATTCTTTATTGCACAAAATACAAACATTTAAAGACAAGGTATTACAGACAACAAGTGGTACAATTTAGGCGGTCTTATCGCTAGTAAGCGATCTCTTCCAGACAACCTTCAGGTAGAGGAAGTGTGCTATTCTGAAGAGGGGCAAAGTCGTGCAAACTGTTTAATTATATTATATAAGTAAATTTATACCAACATGTATAAAAATAAATATATATAAATAAATAAATACATATGTATAATATATATAAATAATAAATAAATACACAAAATAATAAAGTACATGAATAAATAAAAGCAATAAATACCACAAGAACAGAAAGGATAGTGGATGAAATGATGAAGGTTATTAAAGGGACAGGAGATAGGATTTAAGACGGGACTTGAAAGCAGGAAGAGATTGGGAATTTCTGATGGACAAGGGGAGGGAATTCCACAGACGGATAGATTGGACAGTAAAGACTGAGAGTAGGCTTTGGACAGATGAGGAGGAAATGACAGAAGGAGTTCCCGGCACGAGCGTATATCACGTTCCCCGGTGGGCTGCAAAAATTTGAAACGTTCTTTCAAATAGGGAGGTGACAGAGGATTGAAAAGTACAGAAAACAACAAAGAAAGAATATGGAGGTCACGGCGACGACGGATGGGAAGCCATTGAAGCTGGGCACGGAATTCGGAGACGTGGTCATATTTACGTAAACCAAAAATGATGCGAATACAGAAATTTTGAAGACGTTCGAGCTTATCGAGAAAGATTTCATTGAGATCTAAGTAGCAACTATCTGCGTAGTCGAGAATGGGGAGTAATAGGGCCTGTACAAGCGCAATCTTGGTAGGTATTGGCAGGAAGTTACGTAGCCTGTTTAAGGAGGCTGCAGACAGGTTTTTGTATTAATTTAATCAACTCAAAAAGTATATCGTATCGTATAGTCCTCTGTAACTTGTCATCGTCATCATAAGCCTCAATAGGCTGCAATCAATTCACTGTTGGACATAGGCCTCTGCAGTTGTTCACCACTTTGGGCGAACGACTGGAGGCTTTACCCTTAATCACCATGCTGTTGGACAGGCGACTTGGCGATCGCAGGGCGTAACTCTTCGCTTTCGTAACGCTGCTGCCCATCATCGACCTGTGGTATTTAGCTTCGCCTGCAGTCATGACGACATGAGCTGTTTAATAAGTTATTATCAGCTGACAATACCCGGATGCGGTGTATTCCGGAACATGGCCCGGAAATCCCTACTTTACTTAAATTTATCACTTTAATTTCATTAGTTGGACTCCGTTCACCTCCTTCTTTATTTGCTGTCGGTTAAAACAATCTTGCAGCATTTCCATAGCGGCCAGCTCCTGGTCTATCGTAGCGCCCGTATCGAGTGCGGGCGCGGCGGGGGCGCGGGCGCGGGCGGCGCGGGGGACCAGCTCGCGGCGGCGGCTCAGCGCGTGACGTCACAGCGCTCGGCGCGGCACTCGCGAGCCCGTAGCGGAGCGTGCTACGACGCGCGACTACGAGCGCCGAGCGGACTACGAAGCCGTCGCGTTACGAGACCACTCTAGGGAAACATCGTTAGGCGCTCTATTTGTACATCTCACAATTAGTGTGAACTAAAGTAATACTTTTGCACATCACAAAACAATATTTTGCGGTGTTTTGATATACATTTCTACATTTTGTCCAATGTACAAGTGAAAATTGAGAGCCAGTAAATGTATTTTTAATACTGCTTATTTAAATTCAAGTAATTCATATCAATCCAAAAGTTTAGGGCGTCATAACTTAAAGGGTCTTATGACGTACACAATATACTCGTATAGATAGATACTCTTTATTGTACACTGTAACGTTGACTAGAATTGGTTTACCTTCCGTAAACAGTTGTTGCACAGTTTTGGCGGTCTTATCGCTATGAGTGATCTCGTCCACACAACCTATGGGTAGAGAGGTAGCAAGAAGGTAAGGGCGAGGTGGCGTAGCGTGCAATTCAATTTTAGACTTACATGAAATGTATCATTTAAAGCGGCTGACTTCAGCGTGTCAGTGTCAGCGTCGACGGATATGGCATCATATGCTTTGTGGTCTTGGCCTTTTTTTGTCTGTGACAGTGACAACTCACACCACTACCCTGGTGGGGATTACGATATCTTAACTAATATTATAAAGCTAAAGAGTTTGCTTGTTCGTTTGTTTGTTTGTTTGTTTGAACGCGCTAATCTCAGGAACTACTGGTCCGAATTGAAAAATTCTTTTTGTGTTGAATCGACCATTTATCGAGGAAGGCTTTAGGCTATATAACATCACGTTTCAACTATTAGGAGCGAAGAAATAAGGGAAAATGTAAAAAAAAAAACGGGTGAAAAATAACTATTCCACACGGACGAAGTCGCGAGCACAGCTAGTAACAGTATAAAAGGCCGACCTTACAGACACAATCAGTTCGACCCGTAGTGACAAACAGACGTCTTAAAAAATACTGCCCGCGTAATTATGTAAAGTACCAATGTATAATATGAATGTAAGCTAGTGAAGTGAAACAAGTAAATAAATTGAGTTACTGTGATCGAGTTGGTTTTATTCTCTACAAGCGATTACGATCGTTAATGAGGAAAGTCGATTGAGTTAATCTATTAAGGCTTACTACGGTTAAATACACAGCATTGTGTGTCCGGAACATTTCCGCATTGCACTATGCAGATTGAGCTCACTCATACGATCGCAAGCCATTAATGACAATGCAGGCGCGCGTGGTGCCGGCCCGTGCGCACCGCGTCTCCTCCGAGCTCCTGGTACATATTGCATGAGCCCGCGTCAAGGCGCAGACCGAAGCTTAAGTGTAGCCATTAGTACGGAATACTAAATACGAGTATACTACCTGGAGAGTTGCGAAGGCTCTTACAGGTCTGCCGAGTCAAGTTTACCGACTTACTATACCTATCATTGTTTTAAGTAAGAATGTTCTCAATCAGACTTGTAATTCGTTTTGGTCTGTATGTCCGACGGATGCCTGATTTTAATCAAAACTAATGAAAAATAGTAACAACACAACCAAATGAGATGGTTTTGCCAATATTGGTACGGATCTTGTGTGCACGAGTCTGACTCACACTTGACAGATTAATACTAGAAAGATATGCTCAGAACTTAGCTTATGTTTCGAATCTGGAGTTGGTGTACGGTAGACAGTTTTCATAAGCACATGGGTCGAGAGTGTTATTAGTTATTAGTGTAAGTTTACTCGTATATTGTACAAAATCATCAGCCTGTCGCTGTCCACTGTTAGACATGGGCCTCTTCAGTTGTTCGCCGCTTTGGTCAAACATTTGGAGCCTTTATCCATAGATTAGATTTTCACACGTGTGAACAGACACCACACACATAAATATTATATACCCAAGACTCAGCTTGGCTTAGTTACGTATAAGACTATTAGGAATTTGGTAATAAAAATGTTAGTAGTCCCGATTATTTCGGCCTTTAATAATATTATTTTCAGAGACAATACCGTTTCCCGTAAATTGGAGTAAATGTCTGTAATCGCTTTAAGTGCCGCCCAAATGGTGCTAATAGTCGCACGCGACGGCTCGATTTGTGTTGTGTCGGCGGCCGCGTCGGAGGCCGCGGCGATGCGACGTGCCGCGCCGAGCTGCTGGTTGTGGCTGAACGACGCGAGTAGAACACCAGAAAAGCCATACAAAGTCAAACAATGTGATACGTGTACCCTTCTTCATACAGTCGTGGGTCTCTTAAACGGCACTTAAGCATAGTGTGATCGATTCGTGTTGCAATAACTAGGCAGGTTGCGGATCGCTTACATTTTTTTGGGTCACTGGTGTTCCTTTCGTTTTACAGATACCTACCTAATATTATCTTTTGGTGCAAAGATACCTACGTATAAATTTGAATATTAATCCGAAATGAGCATGTAAAATATTTACACAGCTGGCCGTTCACACAAACCAAACTGATAGGTATGAGTTTTACTTGCGGTAAGCTTTTATCAATAATATCTGAAAGCCACGTGAGTATAGGATTTATAATTCACATTATAATTAAACAATACACTAGTATATGTAATTAGAGTCGTTCGATCTGATACAACCTGATACTGTCGAGCGCAAATATTGGAAATAAAATCTAAGTAATGACAAGTAAAAAGAGTGTTTTTCCATCATCAGATGCGTACAAGTACATGCTTTGATCTGTCCCTTTCATCCGTTAGATGTAGGTAATAATATCAGGAGTTGTTATCATACTTCAAAGATAATTTTTCTATATTCATTTGGCTCAAACATCATTCATAAACATCGAAGATATTATATTACTTTCCGGCTAGCTTTGCTCTAGCGTCTGTCCGCTGTGAAAATTATGGAGCCTTGTAAGGTCTCTGATTACAATTGTCACCAATCGGAATTGCTTAACGAACCTTAAAAATCACGGTGCGCCTGAAATATCGACTCGGAGATTCCGATGACGCAGTGATTAAGGCGCTCCCGGGTTGTCCCGGTTGGGTTCATTTGGATATCGGCTGTTTAATTGGTTCGACTTCGGGTGTTCAGGAAGGAATCGTAAGTCTGATATTTACATTCTACTAGGTCGCAATGAACGCTTTTCTTAATATAAAAATTACCTTGAAATTATTTATTGCGGTAACTTAAATATTAATATTAAAATTATAATATTACATATAAAAATTAAAAATATTGTTATCATGACTTAAGACACGCATTTAAACAAATCCTCAGATATAAATATAAATGTGTTGACTAAATTGGTATATAATGTACCATCAATAGAACACAGTTTTGAAAACAGATTACTTATGTGATGTAGGTATGTGATTTGCCATAGAACACGCGACTTCACGGAAGTATACGTTCGTATTATAAATGTTCATCAATAATCACATTTCGGTGCGCGCATTGAAGCTGAAAACCGGATTTCACTGTAGCGCCTACAATTAAAAGGTAACCGGGGCGCGAGCCGGCGGGAGGGGGGAGGTGCGGGCGGCGGGGGCGGCGGCGGGTCGCAAGGTGTCGATTTGAAATATTATTACAAGCCGCAATTGTATTGAAGTGCACCATTTGAATTGCTGATTGTCTCCCGCGCCCCCCTCCCCCCCGCGCCGCCCCCGCGCTCACCCTCGCCGCTATTGTAATAAATTCTGCGGCTATTTAATATAGAAGTCTTTGCGTTTATCACCGGTCCCTTTCTATCTATCTAAATTGTGGGCATGTGCGTTATAAAAGAGATTTATGCAGGTATACGTATTGTTAGGAGTACGGGCCTATATACGGAGATATGAGTAGGTACAGCGTGGCATGGTGTTTGTGGCTCCAACTGGTTTTTAAATTAGATGGTTCTGTTTTATTTTACTTGCCGTTAGCTAATGACAGGTTAAAATCGGAAGAATTAAGACGTATTCTAGTGTTTGTTCCTGGAAACGCATCAGTGAAGTACTTTTCAATATATTTTAGAATTTCAATAACATGATTTTGGGCACAGTTTAGTTAGTGCTTAAAAACCTAAGATTAACTGAGCAACAAGATATTTACCTACAACAATTCTAAAACAAGCAAAGTTTGCTAAGACATTAGGCTTTTAACGTCAACGCAAACTATAATGGCTCTCTCAGATTTTAAAAGCTCTCGCTAAGACTGTGTGAGTGAGCTAATATTATCATTATCTTAAGCCTCCGAGATCCTCAGCCCATTAGGATTAAAGTGATGGACTCAAACTCTAGCCTCGTTCATTCTTGTGATTTATTACACACGTCGAATTCAAATTTTAGTTTATGAAATTCTAAGGCTTAACAAACATTTGGGAAATTAATTTTATAAGCGTTAGATCTACGGGTCTTATTTATTTATTTATTTAAACTTTATTGCACAAAATGGTACAAAAGGCGAACTTAATGCTAGGAGCATTCTCTACCAGTCAACCCTTGGGTCATGCAGAGAGCAGATTTGTTGTGCGGTGAGTGTACAAATGGAAACACAATAAAAGAAAATACATTATTTATATAAAAAAATAATATATGGAAATATGCTAAATAAAGTAAGTATAATATACTTAAACATATAAGAGACATATACATATCGTACATAAATAAACAAATATATACCATGTACTTAAAATATTACTTAAATTATAAACATTACATAGACATATACATACATATATAGACATATATATACATATAGATAATATACATACAAATCATAAACAATAAATAAATAAACTAGTCAGGCAATTAAGTGTCAATTATACAAGCTAAGCGGAATGATTCAAAAGGTGTTCACGTACTCTCCTCTTGAACAGTTCCTTAGTCTGCGACGATTTAATCTTACTGGGCAGAGCGTTCCACAGCCGGATGGCTTGCACAGTGAAGGACTGAGAAAAGAAATTGGAGTGGTGAAGAGGGACAGAGAGTTGAAGGTTGTTAGAAGAACGGAGAGATAGGTCATGAGATTGGCATAAAAGCTGAAAATGGTTTTTGAGGTAAGAGGGGGCCAAAGGATTAAATAATATATTAAAGAGAAGACAGAGAATACGAGAATTTCTACGCTGACGTATGGGAAGCCATTTAAGTTATCTGACTTGGGAAATGGAAAATGACATAAGAAATTACTTAGTAGTAGCTCTAGAGTCAGAAACTTGACAGTGATACACCCCCTCAAGGGAACTTAAAGCCGCTAGACTTACACTTGTGCCTCCGCACACACTTTTGCATTTAAAATCTATCTTAGATATCGGCTAATGTGGCCGAAATTTAGTCAAAAGTAGGTTTACAAGTCAATATCTGTGAATTACTCGTGATATTTACGACATGATGCAGCTGTTCTACGCATTTCGCAAATAAACTCACAAATAAGGTAATTAGTACAGCACGCGGCAGTCGGCACGCGACGCAGCCAGCGCGTCGCGCCGGTAAATAGCCCGAGATATTAATCGCGGCTCGGGCCGACTCAGTGCGAGCCCGCGGCCGCCTCACTGTCCTACACAGCTTGGCAACTCCTGCCTATGTCGTGTCATTAAAAGTGGACCTCTTTGTCACCACATATGTTTTCATCTTCCTATAATTTTATTGATTTATTACATAAATCCTTATAACAAAATACATATAATATTTTAACGTTTTGCGTTTCACTACGTTAAGAAAGTAAAAACACGACCTTCTTTAAGTACTTAGTGCATAAGTACATATTTTGACGTAGTCGCAAGCACATTAGTGTGTAATGGTGCGTTTGAGTCCCGATACTCCAAATGTTTATAGTTTATGTACGCCTTTTAAGGTTCTCTTATATGTATGTTTAACCTAATATTTGATGACGTTAAATGAGGTCATTGTCAAGGAAGATCTAAATCGTTGACAACTTCTTTAAAGCTTATCAACTGGTTAAATCCGTAATTTGACTAGAGTTAACTATCAGCAATTAGTATCAAAGCATTCTAAAGGAGGTTGTAAGCTAAAATAAATTTCACTTGATAAAAATCACCTAAAGACGAAGATACTAGTACGCATATCCTGTTACATATAAGGTTGTAAACGACTGCTGGTATTGAAATCACCTCCCAAGGGTCTTAACCATATACCACCGCAACAATTCGACCGCACGGGCCCAAATGGCCTCCACAAAACCCGCAAACGACTAACACTCCTATTGATCCGCGAGAAATAACGCGGGTCGGTTGGACCGCGCGAGCCGCACCGGCAGATGAAGTTTGCGGTGACCGACGGATTGACTTGATAGTTTGATAATTACAAAACACACCGCGTTCATAGCCTCGCATTCAGTAGTAGGTAAGGCTTTCTTTTAATTTCCTGAGAATACTTTCTTATTAGGAATACTGTAACTGTACTGTAACAAATCGAGAAACAACAGATAAGCTGTTATTTTTCACGCAATATTTTAGAAAGAGAAATTATCGCAATTGCGTCGGAATTATATAATGATCAATAGTCATCATCACACACTCCCCCAGCTCGATTTATGTGTGCGGCATAGATCAAAGTGATAGGTATGTCGCTCCGTCCAGGCGCAGTTGCGCGGAAGCGTTTAATCGTCGAAAGGTCGTAATAACAATAATTCGGGCCGTAAGGACGGAATTTACCGCCAGTGCTACTGCGGGCATTATGGCCGCTCTACATTAATGGTTTTACTACTTTGTTTACTATTGCATACTTAAGGTTGAGCGGTGCTTAGGGAAAGCGCTCTACTCGCAGGTAGCGGGTAAAAATAACGCTATTAAGATCGATATCTATTAAACGCTTTGATTGTTATCAAACTTCACACAAAATTCGGGTAGTACATCACTATGTGTGTGCCATGATTGATGCCCAAAAAACAGAAAGTATGATTTTTAATTATCTTCTTGTAAATTCGTATTTCTTTTGTTAGCTCAAAAAAATATTAATAATGTAAGTCATACAACTTTTCAAACATATTACATTATAACCACGCATAAGACATATTTGGTTAATAAACTGTCACGATTTGTATCTAGGTCATCATCCTTAACAAACAGACAGTAAGATGTACAAGTTTACTTGTTACATACACTCCCGTAGCAACAATTATTACATTACGTAATCAATCAATCACCCGGCTCGGATCAGACACCGGCAAGAGCCCCGCACAGCCCTTGTAACACACGATACGTGGCGTCGGACCGAGGGCGAGCTCAGGAGATAGCGTAATAACCACAGTTAGCGTATCATAAAGCGCCCAAATTACTATTGATTTTTATCTCCTTAATTGATCTTTTATCTCTAATATTGTCATGTAAAGTGCAAAACAAAATACGCGTGTTCAACTGACTTAATGTAATAAGAGCTGGTTAACGTGACAACGTTATCACAATGAGTGCTTATCAGTAGGTATGTGTTCCATAATTATGGAAATGTTTTACGAACGGTTGCGGGCCATGAAAAGCAACACATGTAGTTTAATTAGGGACCCTTTCGTTTTATGGAGTCTGTTAAATTGCAGATGGAACCAGCAGCCATAGCTGACTATGAGTACGACTCCGTTACTACGTGTACGGGTCAAAGGGCTGCAAAATGTCCGGTGAATTGGGACAACACCGGCCCGTAGTCATGGAATTGTAAGCATTAAAATTGACATAGCTCTGACAAAATTATACTGAAGATAATCCAAATTTATTTAAATTAAGATACTATTATTCAAAAATACTCTACTTCGACAGAAAGTAACATATATTTTAGAAGACTTTGTGGACAAATCGTAAAACTAAAATATATCGTGAAAATCACATTCGAAAATTTTCCAGAATGTTTATGTTCAATGAAATAAAGTACACAATAATCAATTACTATGTTACGTTTCAAAACATGTCTCGAATGTGCAGGCGAAAATATGAGAACAGTTTTATTTCTAAAATGGACATCCCCAGAAGTTTATAACTTAGTATTTGTGAGCGCCGGCTGAGAGCCGCCGATGCTTCGGAGTTGAAAATATTGTGCTGCAACAATTCTGGCGAGTCGTACAATGTGCGCGCACTTTGGGAGTAAATTAAATCAGCACTTTATCAATAACATAGCTTTTCGAGTTTGATAAGTGTTATTTTCCGTTATTCCAATGGATTATGTTTGTATCAGTCGACTTTTGGCTACAGGCAACATTTAGTAGTTTAAAAGACTAGCAATACAATCAAGCTTGTTTGCGTAGCTCTGCCCGTCGCGCTTCGTAGCACCGTAGCACGTACTATACACCGTGCTCCGTAGCACGTAGCATACGCTGTAGTTTTAGAACGCTACATATTCTTGAAAATTACTTCAATCTTGAGTATGGTGATACGGCAAAATTAAGTACTGCTTGTAAATGTTATACTCGTATTTTGTATAATACCTGTGTATAAAAATGTACACAAAACATTATTCCATTATATATAGCCAACTTCAAAAATTCTTTCGTAAGTTTTTATAAATGCTACTACTTCTAAACGCAACCTAAAATAGAAAAATGCAGAGTATTTTTGTTGAATAAGTTCTGGAGCACTTTATAACTCGTCAAAATTACTTAAAAAGTAATTCGCCCAGAGTGACTTGCTCAATCTAATAGCTTCGCAAGAAAGTCTAATAAATATTCACGGTTTTGTTTCCTTTGAGATATGATCTCATTTTAGTGTTGCATTTGTGATGAATAATTGCACGATATTTTCGACTTTATCATTGTTTTTGTCTTAAAAATTGGTAGCGTACCTTTTTACATTACATACATTATTATACTTGAGAAAATTTGTTCAACATGTTTAAGTAATCATTCAGTGGACACATATAAATTATTACTGACAATTGTTAATCATCTCAGCTATTCTCAACTTTATGAAAGAGTGCTCCTCCTCTAGTACAAGTATCGTAATTAAACGAGTGTTTCCGCCGTACCATTTTAAGACGTTACAATTTGAATTTGTGATTTATTTATTTCAGCAAACGGACTTACATGGAACTGTTTTGCACGGCGCTGTTTTCATATTAGCAGTTGGACGTGAGGCGCTTGCTTAGAAGGGCAATTTGTCATGCAGCGCTTCGTACACTTTAGTAATACATCGGGGACAACTATTTTATAATATATTTTTCTTGGCTATGAGCTGCGGTGCCTTAATTTAAAATTATAACAGGATCGGTTTGCTGAAAACTTTACAGCGACATTGTGTAATTATACTCGTAGGTGCCCACATCAGAGTAGGTGGAGTGCGGCGGCGGCGGCGGCGGCGCTCTTATTTAACTTTGCATAACAATTACAGGCGGCTCCATTGTGCGCCGAGCCTGTTCCGTCTTCTTAAAGAAACTTCTCCACTAGTTCATTTTAGGAGCAGTTCGAGCTCACTTCCGTAGTTCGGTGCAGTGCAGACGTGTCCGCGCAACATTAATGCATGACGAAGTATGTCAGACCATTAACAGGCAGCCGATATTCATGTACTAAATATGAATGTAGGTTTTTAGGAAATTTCAGCATTTACCTAAATTAATTTTTAAAGTAAGTATTTATCATTATCATAATAAAAAGGTTCTTGAGATTAGAGTTCAGTCGAATTGTTTGCGGTTTCAAAGCGGAATAATAACCTTTGAATGTACGAGCAAGTACATACTACCTACATACATCCTACGCTGACGTAAGCAATTTTGTGAGTGTCGAGTGGATAGTTAAAGATGTAGAAGGTTCAAACTCGCTTTCACATTTATATGACGTTAATTGTTCATTGCAAAATCGAAAATTATTATGACCCAATTGTTTTAGTAGGTGGCAGGTAGGCAAGCGTCTCGCTTGGCATCATATACAGGGCGGTCGGAAACATTCATCATGCGAGACGGCAGAGCGGCGAGGCGAGACTCGACTCATCTTATTATGAAAATAGCTTGCCACCGCGGTACAGCTCGCCACTTCGTTCGCCCCGCGACCCGCGACTCGGCGGCCGCCGCCTGACAGACTGATGTTTAACTAGCTCATAACTCGCGACGACATTTGCACCTCGTATTATTTCGCAGCCTTCGTTTGCCGCGCAGTACTTTGCCCTGTAAGTTATGCTACGTCGTAACATTAGTAAGGATGGGTAGACACATAGCTCATTCTTGAAACACGTAGCGATTTAATTGACTCACACATGAGAATCACAAGGAATTGCAAGTACTTAAACATAGTGGGCATATAATTCATGACAGCAATTTTAGGTTGTACGAAGAAAGTTGAAGTGATTGATTTTTGATTTGACTTACTTACCTATTCTCATGGTTATGTATATCAATACATTGCTCTGAAATGGAAGGCTTTTAAACTATACCTTAATTCTATTTAGAAGTAAAGAGATATCAGGGATGCATACTTGATACATACATCATGCGAGCGATAATGAACTAGCGGTTACGCCAAGTACTCAGCGACTGTACCGGCATAACAAGCGCCACACTATGACACTACACGACTTGTCTGACTCAGCCGGGGCGACGGCGCTCAGTAAGTAACTCGTAAATAACTTATAGCGTTGTCTCGAGGATGCTTTAGTTCAAACTTATAACTACACATAACAGTGCTTTTGGTTTGTTATGTCAAATTTGCGTTATATATCAAGTCGGGAACAAACCCCTATGAAAGCTCATCCTATTATTACGGTTATCTTCATTTCTCGTTGTGTAAATACACTTAACAAGTATATAATGGCATCTTGGTGCATGTACCTACTCAGAGTACTGGAGCAAATGCTTAATTAATTAAAATCATGAGGTACCTATTGAAATGATTAGTACATAATAATATGTTATACGGTTTGAAATGAGAATCTCATGGAAGTTTTAATTACTAGTACTATACATACATGGAGATATTTCGAGTTTGAAGATCGATAATAATATAAGTACCCGAGACTATTATAAATCTATACCTAATATTGAAACAAAATATTAACAAACTTCATTGTAGATTTCAAGACGTCGCTGCTTAAAAGAGAACATGAGCCTGTCGCGAAACCTAATTTATTTTCACTTTTAATGTCAACAAAATCAATTTATGCTCCGTCTAGAAAATGTAATTGCCGTCACACGGAGGATCTAATTTATTCGTTTTCAATATAATTGTTTATTTGAAACAGATAGTAATAGAAGACTATGATTTAAGTATTTACGCGTTACTTTAATCATATTATTTGAATTCACATTGAAGTAAGATATTACATCTCTAAAGCATTCATGGTTGATGCTAAATTGTAAGTAAAAAAAGTAAGTAGCAAATGTAACATGTACTTTTTTATATAGTAGCTCGACATAATTGCTTCTCTGCGCCTGATGGAAAGCGAAAAAGAAACCCAAGTCGCTGTGACAACGGGCATGTAACTGGCCGGTTACCTGTCATTTACCACCACCATGCCAGCCCAACCCTAACCCCCCCACGAGCTCCGGAAACCCTACTCACCGGAAGTTGGTTGCGGTATTCTCTAGGGTGGAGGTCCTTCCCCGGACGGGCGGCTCAATTCGAGCGAAGATTCGCTATACCTCTCTTCAAGTAATAATACATATTCGGATGATCGTCGTCAACTAGTCAGGGTCATCAAAGCAAGACCCTAAACTTTAAACCAGTCGCGTCTGAAGCGATCGTGTACAAGGGTACCCCGTAACTAGCCAATGAGTCAATAATCCGCTTCTGGGAACATTTGGATGTTTTGTTAATTTCCCTTCAGATAAAGTGCCGTTGATTGAATTGGGACTTACTAACTAAACCGATATCAAAGTTGTCTTGTAAGCTCGCTGAACACATTCAATGAATAAATGAATCAAGATAAACATACACTAAGTTAGTATGTTTTGTATGCGTAGGGTATTAACTAGCTCTTGTCTTGTTAAAACAAATTAAGATATGTGAGAGCAGTAGCAGTTTATGGACATTGTTAACACTGTGGAGATCGTAATGCTGATTTTGTTTTAAACTGACATGCTACAAATTTGATACCAACACCGAATATAATCAGTAAGTTAAAGGTACTGCATTCAAATGGAGACCATTTCTATTGATTTCAAATCAGTTTTAGAAAAATACAGAATGGTGCACAGTCCTTGGTTTTTGAGCTGAGAGTCTTATGGCCATTTTTACCAAGAGCCACTTAACCTAAGAGAGCCCTAACCAGTATTTAGGATATACATCATTGTGAAAAGGGATTCCTTAGCTAAAGTGGTTCTCCAAATATCTAGTTAACAGATACCTACTTAAATTCTAAAATGTTATCACACTTCATGTCATGTGAACCTTTAGATTAGAATGCACATAATAGGGTAACTCAAATCGTTACCTGATTTACCATTTCAATACTGATTTCTATAAAATAAATAATTTAAAATGAGGACGAGAAAAGAAATGGTTTTAAAATAGATATACGTTAAGTTTTAGTTCAACGATCTATTTAGTTACACGTGGTGCGTCGTAAAGCACTCGTCCTTTGGCAGACCTTACTGCGGACCGCCTCAAAGCGCCACGGCGCCCGACTCATGATTCCATTACCAGTTACCAGCCAAAGAAATAAACTACTACTTTGATGTCAAAGACAGAAGCCGGTATGCAGTGAAATCTCTCGTGAGAATCCAGGGGATCCGTATCAGTATAAATAGGTGTTCTTTATCTCAAATCGAACTTTAGACTCAAAATAGCTAGAAAATTACACACACTTTTTTATTGGTTTGTCTACACTAATGTTATAAAGAAGAAAGATTGTACTTTTGTGTGTGTGTGCATGTTTCTAATGAATGTTTATCTGAAATACCCGAAGACAAGCGAGAAACAAAGCTAGTCATAGAGATAAGGTAACAATATATTTATTTATTTACTTTAGCATACACAACAAGTAACAATCAATATAAGTTCATATTTTAATTACGAATACGTTATTAACTTCATGAAAACAAATTAATGAATGGATAAACTTTTCAATATCCAATTTTACGAGTGTACTTAATTGTATCCGATTTTGCCAGCGAACGTTTCTACCAGACCTTCGATTCTATCGGGTTGGGTTCAATCCCATATCGATTCAAGTTAACCTTTGAAAGTAACTTAGTGATTGTGACGTACACGTGTCGGAAAATGGTCAGTGTTGGTCCCTACCCACTCGGAAATCTGCCGGTCCGTTGGCGGCCCGTGACGTCATCACAACGGGCCCGTGCACCGCGGGCAGTGGCGTGGGAAGCTTTGTTGTGGGTCGCGACAATAATGCGAACGAAACATGAAAGTCGGCCGAGTCAATTGCCGAGTCCACGCACTTTGAGTGATTGGATTCGAACATTACATTCCAGGCAGGACATTCAAAACAATTTAAACTACCAATTTTAGTCCCAGAATTTTCCCACGAGACTTTCACGTTATCGTAAAAACTTTATTGCGTCAGACTGCGTGTAACTGACGTATTTCATTCATCTAATTGGCAGGGATTTCCTTTCACATCAAAAACGCGAAGTAACATCTAGAGTGAGTTTAATATTTGAATATGTGTGTGGGTGAGATGTAATGGGCTCATGTATTATTGTGATCATTTATCATGGTGACCTTCAGACCCATTTGCCCCCTTGTCATAAATAAAATTAAATCTATTTTATTTACCAAACTACAAATAACATTGAGGTTTACGACATGACTTTACTAATTTATTACCCACAAAACTATACCGACGCGTTTCCAATAATAGGTACAATTTGCTAGCAACCATTCAATCTCATTCAATCAATATCTTAAGTCAAGATGTTAATTGATCTGTTGTTTATGATTGAGAAACAATTTAAGTTTATGAAATTGATCATAAACTCCAATAAAATATCTAATATTTAAGTTGGATTGCAGAATCGCTGTGAAACAATATTTTGACAGTCGTTAAAAGTAATTAAAAGTATCTCAAATGGTGTATTGTCGACACATTTCTGGCTTGACTTTGGTCCTGAGGTCCGGCCTCCGTCAGGGTGACCTTGCCCCTCCCTGCCCCCTCCCACGCCCCGCGCCCTTCCCCCTCACGCACTGCTCGACTTACTTTAATTATAAAGGAGTCGCGATCGTTAATTATGTTACACTTTTAATAAGATGCCGACAACTTCTCAACATGTTGTAACGCGAGCTCCGGGGCTTTATAGAGAGCTCTGTTTTCCAATTAAAATTAATGTGTTCAAGTTCCCTTCACACATTGTACTGAACATTAATAATCTGCGGAAGAGGAACTGCGGCGTGCACGGTCTCGGCTCGGCTAGTACCTACTAAACATCATCATCAGCCTACAAAGGCCTCCCAAATGACAATTGTCATTTTGGGGGATGGTCTTAGTCACCAAGATCACATTAAATAATACAAAGGTGTACAATGGCGAACTTTGTGAGAGGCCTTTGTCCAGCAGTGGACAGATATACGCTGATAATGACTATACATAAATAGGGTATGCGCTCTGACCTAAGCTGTTTAATATATTTATTGAAGTACTAGATACCTTTCCATATCAGTATCTCAAACAATAAGCTAACACCAGCCAACGACGTAGCCCGTAGTTCGCGGCACGTGTCCTGAATGAGCGCGAGTGAGCCGTTGAGTGGGGGGCGCTTGCCGCTGTTTGTCGGCTGTTTACGCAAATAGGGGGAGGGCCCGCGCCGTCTGCGGCGGTGCCGTTACTGGCCGCTCCTTTACCTCGTGGACCAAACATGTTCCTCAAATTACTATAACCAGTTCAGTTAACACCCACAGCTAAGATAAGTGTTACGTAGTGATTTGGGTGGTCCCTTTTGCGTCTGGTTATTATACGGGGTTATCAGCCAGGCGGGTAAGCTCTGAGAAGCTGAAATCTCAAGATACAACACTAATACGACGAACACGTAGGTCATCATCATCATCAGCCTATCGCAGTCCACTGCTGGACATAGGCTTTGAGTAAACACATGGAGGTTAAATCCATAATCGCCACGCCGGGCAGGCGTGTTGATGTTTGCAGGACGTAGCTCTTCGCTCCGGTGACGCTGCTGCCCGTCATCGGCCTGTGGTATTAGGTTACACCTTCAATTGTGCTGGTTATAACCATTCGGTTGCCAAAGCCTAGTTCGTTATTCGGCAGGATGCACCACTGGCAGGTGACGGTGGCTTGGAGCGAGCAGATAGGTCGCTTCCTTACATCCCACACACCGGAACACGTTGGTACCTACTAGCATTATTGAGTCAGGGAAACATTTAAGACGAGCCAGCACGCGACCAATTACCCTCACCCTTCCGCCCTCCAATCCCGACTCTTACCTAATTTGCATAGTGCAGTGGCGAGGCCCGAGGCAGGCGCGGCGCCACTCAAGCCGTCAGTACAATCTACCTTCGGCAAACAAGAGATCTATTAATAGTCCACTTTGTAATCTCTCACCGGCCCCCTATAAATATTCATAACTTGTAAGAGCTTCCGGTGTTGATTGGCAGTTTTCGTTTATGGAAGAGCTCTAATGACAAAATTGAGTGTTTATGTTATGCTTACATAGAGAGGAGTTTGTCCATAGTAGCAGGAGTTAAATCTAAAGCAAGACACATGGAGATAATGACAACTGAAAATTATGTAAATAAAGATACCTTGCCCAAACTAAGGTTCATCTTATTATCCCAATATAAGACACAGATCACTACTGAATAATATCTCCCAGAATATTCAAACCAGTGCCAATTTAGAAAAGTTTATATCCTAAAATGACCCGGGAAATAAACACTGAAACCCGGATCATCATTATTTCAGGCACCCTACTTTTATATTATAGGAGAAGTTACCGAGTTCCTAGCCGGTGTTTTCTCGGTAGAATGCTGCATCCTAACCGGTGGTAGTTTGACGATTTGTAAGTGTACAAATAAAGATTATTTTGTTTTATAGTTTTTTTATTGTAGAGCCAAATCTAAACCATTGGTGGTGTAAACAGTACGCCATAACACAAAGTGTAACATGTGAAAGTTTCTTCAAAATGTACATTATTAAACATACCCCGCGCGTCTCGCGTAGCCTCCTCAGATGTCAAAGGGCCGGCTCAGTAATGCAGCGTGGTCGCGCCGGATTCCGTCTTCAAAGAGGCTCGGATGTGTCTGTGTGTGTGTGTGTGTGTCCGGGTTACTTCCCTAATCCCTATTTAATTTGCAAGGGATGCGTGTTGCATAATTAGCTCGCGTCTTTGCGGATTAACGCTTCGTTACTTAGCGCACACACCTCCGGTCTGCAGCACAATCCGGCGCGCTCGCGACGTGTTTACACAAATTACGTCCTCACTGAAACGTACAGATAAGAAATAGCTAATCCGACTTGATGACTTGTGAAAGTATTCACGCACGTGTTCGTATACCGAGCGAGAAAGAGAGAAAGATTGAACACTGGAAATATTATAATTATAATTTAATTCACCTACTCATTTTACCTACTTCATATTGCACAACTATTTCACTTAGATATGGGTAAAGGTAATATGGGCAAAGCGTGACTACCTACTTTTTCGACAAGATGGCCACCAAACAATCTATTGTCAATACAAGTGGTCAATAACGTCGAAAAGGGAGGGCACAACAACATCCTCCCGAAGTGTGCCTACTCTCCAAACGGCGCAACGCTACAGAGTTGACGAGGAGTTATGACGATGTGCATCCTGACCCTCCTTAAATAAATAAGCGCTTGTAGCGGACTACCGTCAGGTTTAGTGGGTATTCCCCGTGAGAAGTGAGTCCCATAAAATCCAAGTGTCTCGTACCTAGGACCTTGGGTGTATGCGTGATGCATTCCTGACGTAAAAAAGTCAACCGCAGACTACGCCACATAAAATACTCGTATATTAAATTCTGACTCAATTAGGTACGCGAGCTAATGTAACTTATCATATCTGGTAGTAGACTATCTGCTTCTTATTTGTCTCAACACCGTCTGCTAACTTATTAGCAGCCAATATCAAGACAAAGACACATAAAGAGACAGTGACCAGCAAGTTGCGAAGTGCAGTAAACCGCGGGGACGCTAACGGCTCTTGTAGGCGCCACTGCGCTGGTCACACACTCGTAACTCTATATGGCATAAATATCTGCCGACTATTTGGTATTTTCGGACCGCAGCGTATATCTACAGGCTGAGCTAAGTTACTAACGGCCGTATTCACAAACGTTACTATGCGACGCGCGGACGCACAGTGCCCAAAATCCTATAGGTTTTTGAGTACCTGTGCGTTTGTGCGACGCATAGTAACGTTTGTGAATACGGCCGTAAGTGACCTTTTTTTTTTTTTACGTGGGGAATCCCTTCGGACCATCGGTGTCTGCAACGGGGATGCAGACACCGGTGTGCGGTGCCAAGTTATCCCGCTAAACCCCACGGTGACTCACCATCGCCGCCAAGCCCAGGGGAGTCTGGATCCTCAGGAAGATACTCTACCACGGCTCCCCCGGTAAGACGGTGTGCCGCACAACGGCTCGCCCTCTGTGCGCGTGAGCGCGCACCGGAGCATGCTCGGTCACGAAGCACGCCCCCTCCCAGTGGACCCCATGTCGGGCACCGGACGACCCCGTGTCCGACGGCCCAGGTCCCAGCGGCGGAAAAGATGTTCATTCCGCCGCTGACTTCAACGACCGCGACCGTTCTCACACTGTGCCCTCTACTAAATTAGAGGGACACGCGGAGCACGTCGCGGCCACCCACTTTGGCCCCACGGCCACCACACAAGGGCCACAGCCCTACATTCACACACGGCCCTAAGGCCGTTGGGTCGCAGAGGATAGGGAGGATGGCAACGGAACACCGCGAGATCCCCCGAAGGGCACTCCTCTTCCTCTGCGACCCTCGCCAAACAACCCAGCGCTTAGCGCTGGTGCCGCCAAGCGGCCCACCTCTGCCGGCGGGAGCGGGACGAGCGAAGCTCAGTCCCGCTGCCGGCGCCGCCCACCTGCGGCCCACTGGGGTCCAGTGTTGCCAACCACAAAAGACTCAAAAACAATAACTCGCCTAAAAAAAAACAGTAGAAAACAGTAGGTAAAGAAAAAAAGGCAGATTTCATAATTTTGCTCATATAATTAAATAATAAACAATTTTCTTAGTTACTAGAACTCACATTCAATGATATATTTATAACCACAACAACAAAAAACAAAAATCAAAGTACTAAAATTATTTTTCAGTTTCATTTTCTATTGCCTCATCCTGAAGGTAGCGGTAATTTATAACGTTAAAAATTACCGCTACTTTAGGTATCGCTACTCAAAAAAGTATCGATACCTCGGCGAGGCAAAAGTAACGTTACCTAATTTTTACCGGTATTCCAAGCCCTGGCTGTTATTCATAAATAGGGATTTCCCCGTTCATAAAAATATAAAGAAGATACTGCCATCTATGTCATTGCGTTTTATTACGTAGTGGTTTGTCATTGCGTTTTATTGCGTAGTGGTTATCAAAAAATGTTTGCTTATTAGTGTATTAGGTGGCGCTGAATGCGAAAACAGTAGAAAATAAGAATGAAACAGAAAACATGGTCATCAAAGTGAAAACAGCAAATCTACTGTTAAAACAGTAGGGTTGGTAACACTGCTGGGGTCCCTCTTTGTTCCGGGTCGTGGGGGCCCGACCCGTACTAAGCCCCCCCGGCACGACAAGCCGAGGACCCCGTCGGGGGGGGGGCCGTAAGTGACCAGGGTGGACCTTAGCTTCGGCGCTACCGCATCCGGGCCTCTTGGGGCCTGTTGGAGACACGGAGACATTGTGACGTTTATTGGTAAGTTCTCCCTTTCTAAGAGAGAGAGTTTCACGTGTCATACTGTCTTCCTCCGTGAGACCGCGTAAGAGTACATAAATTACACCGTTAGAAAGGTTAGGTTATATCATTTAATGGTACAATCCCTATAGTTTACATGCCGGATAAGTTCTAAATACGCTATCAGGGACTTATAAGCAATAGATGAAAGCGGGCTTCTCGGTAGTTTTATTTTCGTAATCTAAACTCGTAGGTTCAATTAGTATAATATAGTAATGGCGATGCCGATGATGCCTTCCCGGCCGGTTTTGGCCACGGCGTCCACTTCACATCCGTGACGTTTGCGGTCACGTGCTCGCACGTGACTGGCGTAGACTACCTTGTCATACAGCCTTTTGGCACTGTGGACATACGAGAACACGTTAGTTGAAGTACTATTATAAAAAAGGCGCTACCAGAGTTCCTATAAACTGCTGCCCAATGGCGACACACGGTGGTTAAGTGGGTATGCCCTCCCAGTCTGGAAGGTTTAAGTCCCACACACTACGTTGTCTCCCCCCGGAGGCGGCGTGAAGATGCCTAATGCGGAAGGCATTATAAAAAGCATTGGGATCATCCTCGTAACGCCCTGTATATTCCCGCTTGTTTATGATGTCGCTGGCCGATTCGGCGCTCGCGCGGACAAATAACAGGAAGCTATAATTTAGTGAGCGCCGAAGATACCGGCGCGGCAGCGAGCCAGCACAGGCCGGTACATAGAGGAAAATATTTGAACCTGCCCATTCGCGCGCAATATGAACTTACCACCGCTATAAGCGATCTCTTCTTTAGTAACAGACGGGATGTGATTACACTCACTCACGCGCATTTCCTCAGACTACAAAACAGAATTTAATCTGGTCAGATAAGCAGTTCGACAGACAAACAATTGAACGATGTTCAAAGACAAATCTGAAAACTTTATCTAAATATATAAAACTCAAAGGTGACTGACTGACTGACTGACTGACATAGTGATCTATCAACGCACAGCCCAAACTACTAGACCGATTGGGCTGAATCTAAATATATAAAACTCAAAGGTGACTGACTGACTGACTGACTGACTGACATAGTGATCTATCAACGCACAGCCCAAACTACTAGACCGATTGGGCTGAAATTTGGCATACAGGTAGATGTAATGACGTAGGCGTCCGCTAAGAAAGGATTTTGATCAATTCCACCCCCAAGGGGATAAAATAGGGGATGAAAGTTAGTATAAAACTTTGTCAATTTTAAGCCGATTGGGCTAAGACTTTGCATGTGTAAAGCTACTATGACGTAGGTACCCGCTAAAAAAGGGGTTTGATCATTTCTACCCCCAAGGGGATAAAATAGGGGATGAAAGTTTGTATAAAACTTTGTCAATTTTAAGCCGATTGGGCGAAGAATTTGCATGTATAAAGCTACTATGACGTAGGCATCCGCTAAAAAAGGGTTTTAATCATTTCAACCCCCGAGGTGATAAAATAGGTGATGAAAGTTTGTCAATTTTAAACCCGAACGGGCTGAGACTTTGCATTCACAAAGCTATACCATGACGTGGTAGATATTGCCAAGAAAGGGTTTTGATAAATTCCACTCCGAAAGGGATAAAATTTCAAAATTTTAAATCGACCCTTTATGTGATAAAATCGGAAAAGAAAGGCCGAGAAATAAAATAGCCCAAAACTACTAATTCCTCTCAATAAATGGCGTTACCGGTCAAATTAAATCTAAATATAGGTATAAAAGGAGAAAAGAAACTCACTGACTGACATATCAACGCACAGCCTAAACGGCTAAACTTAGGCACTTGAAATTTAGAAGGGACGTAGCTTAGGTACCGTAGAGGAGCTTAGGTACCGTGCACTAAGAAAGGAATTCCCGAAATTCCCACGGGAACGAGAAGGGAAATGCATGAGAAATAGTTACAAGTATCTACCTATTTATCGTAAAATAGATAAAAATATACTATGAACAGTGAAAACAAAATCAAAATTGGCTGAAAAATGGGCGAGATAGAGTCGTTGAAAATTAATATATCCGTCTCTCTCACGAAAACAGATTTTTCTATGGAAATTGTATGGCGCGCACGGTACGTGACGTCATCCGCCACGTCGGATCTCTCTGTCTAAGCAATAATTTTTACGCTTTATAACACGCTTAATAGAAAAGATAGTTTAAAAATTCTACGATCTACGAAAAGATAAAAGATGAGATCTTTGATCTTTTAAATTCATAAAAAAGGTCATCCATATTCCCTATTAGCGGGAAAATCTTGAAATTAGGCAAGCAGGTACCTTAGTGATTTTCAGTTGCAACAGGATATTGCAAACTTCCCACGGGATCAGGAGTTAGCGCTAAAACCTTTTGTATGAAAAATCTAAATCGCGTTAAGATAGATGATTGAAATTTGGCATGCAAGGTACCTTAATGAACATAAAGATTACATGCAACGCGATATTGCAAAATTCCAACGGGACCGGGAGTTATTGGGAAAAAAACTTTTGAATGTAAAAATCTAAACACGCGGACGAAGTCGCGGGCAAAAGCTAGTTAAGAGATATGCTTCTAATAATATTTTGTGATGCCAAATTATTGTTAAAGTATCATATTGATACATATTTTACCTGAAATAATTGAAAGTAGTCTGATGAAATGCGTAGGTATATGAGTACTTGCGTATCTGACGGATCGTGTGTACTGTGATCCCTTCAATGTGTTTTGCT
This sequence comes from Conogethes punctiferalis, assembly GCA_031163375.1. Taxonomy (NCBI): domain Eukaryota; kingdom Metazoa; phylum Arthropoda; class Insecta; order Lepidoptera; family Crambidae; genus Conogethes; species Conogethes punctiferalis. The sequence continues at coordinate 1,680,391 of CM062094.1, forward strand.
ACTAATTTTTTTGGTAACTAATAAACATCTTTTCTTTCATTGAATATGTGGCGAATTCCCAGCATATACGCGCGTGCGTCGGCCGTACGGACGCAGACAGATCGCGCGAGCCATCGCCCGCTGTGATTTATACGGACCCCTCGCTAAGCCTATTTGTTAACCTCGCAAACGGCACACTTTTATTTTGATTCTCTTTTTTTTTGTTTCACGAACGTGAGATAAATGTATCTGTACGCCGAGTTTAATGCGCGAAGCGTGTTCAGTGCGGATTTCAGTTCCTAGGATTTGTTTAGTTCGTTCGTATGTTAGTAATTACTAGTAAGTGTAGTAAAATATAAATTAATCATAATTATAACATTGTAAGCTCTGTCTGTTTGATTTTACTTTAAGACTTATTTGAAACACTTGATTAAAACCTCTAGCAATCTCAAACATTCGTTAGCAGGCATTTTATTCGGCAGTAATATTAAAATTTGCGTCTATGAAGATGGTTTTCTAACAAAAGTTGCATTTTAACGAGCTGCCCCGTGAGACGAACCTTTAAAATTAATTTCCAACACAAAACCGACGTATTAAAGCTACTTGTTAGCGCTTTGTCGCCGACTTAATCATTTAAAATCGTTTATTACAGGATAAAAGTTGTTCTAACTCATACTTATATGTATAGTATTATACGTATAAACCTTCGTTTTGAATCACTCTGTCTATTCAAACAGCCGTATTAAAATCAGTTTAGTATTTTTAAAGATCTATGCTTACACACATAGACAGACACGAAAGCAACTTTATTATACTACGAGTATGTAGTAATTACATCTAGCCTGTGCTACAACACCTCTTAGGTACTACTACTGAAATCGTGAACTATAGAAATTGCTTCAATAGTTTCCGAATTTATCCACATAAAAACCAATAACTTGAAAAGAAAAGGAACGGAAACTGCAAAAGAAACGTTATTTAAATTGCAAATTCCAACCAAATCGATGACACGGATCAAAGAGGCTGATCGTAAATGAGATTTCAGAAGTGGTAGCGTGCTATGGCGGATTTATAAAAGGTAACAAATACCATTTACTGCGAACTGTTATGGTATCTACATATGGGGTTATAGCAGTTGGTATACTCTTAGTAGACTTTTATTTCGGTAATATCGTTACAAATATAAAAGGATTGGCGAAGCGACGTGTGAGAGCAGTGGTTATCGACGCGTTGATCGCTAAGTAGGTGCGGGGCACATCGGGAATGCGCTTTGCGCCGCGTCGCGAGGCTGCCTTCGCGGAATCTCTCACATTTATTCCATAAAAGTTCCTTTGCTTTACTACTTTACGGTTGAACTGATTCAGCGTCGCGCGTGAGGGAAATGTAATGGGTAAGATCTGGGCGCGAGCGCTCCCGTCGCGGCTTTGTTCGGCTGCCGGGGAAGTGGGACAAGTCACGTCTCGTACGTATTAGGATATTTGCTACGACACTTTGCTTTTACAAGGAAAATGAGACATCATCAGCCTATCTCAGTCCACTACTGGGTATAGGCCTCTCCAGTTGTTCGCCACCTTATCCGAACACCTGGAGGATTTACCCATAATCGCCAAGCCGGGCAGGCGGATTGGCGATCGCTGGGGCGCAGCTCCTCGCTCCTGAGACGCTGCTACCCAACATCAGCTTGTGGTATTTAGCTCCGCCTTCAATTGTGATAGTTATACCGCCACCAGTCTTTTGACAGGGCGTCGTCCGTTATTCAGCAGGATACACCACGAGCAAGTGATGGCGGCTTGGATCGAAAAGATGTTGGGTCGTCCATTACATCCCAAAATGACAGACTTTATTCTTATTACTAAATCCAAATAAGGATTTCGCGTCCAAATAAAAAATAAAAAATTAAAACTTGCCAAGGAAAACTCTATGTATGTACTAAAGAACATTTCATTCGCTTCAAGTAATACAGAGTAAATGTAAAACATGTTGTCTTGACACGATATCGCGTGATTTGGCGGTGAACATGTTCATTCGGAGGGTACTGACCGGGAAGCGCGCTCGTGCTTGTTCGATGCTTTTAACCATTCTAATGTACTTGTGCTTATACAAAAATGTCGCCTATGGAAAGTTCTGCGAAGTAATTAGATGCACTTGAGGCTTATGGATTCTTGGAGTACTTTCTGTAACTTTGATTAATGATATCGTGTTCGACGAAATAACGGTGTTCCTAATATAAATTTTATTCTTAAGAACTTATACCAAATTATGCATGACAACACTTAAAAAATAGAAAGAAATGAAATACATGATGACATATTTTAGGGCAACCACTTTTTTGGTGGATGAGTTTACAATCTAAAGATGTAAAATGGCATGACAAATACCGTTTAAATATCAGTAATACAATAATTTAAATTCTGAAACTAATGAGAATAATAGGTACACTTTGAATGCCTGTAATGAACTTGTCTTTGTTACTGATATAAGCTAACATAAATACGTTGAAAATACTTATTCCCAGAAGTTCGCGGAGCTCATTATGGATATGCTGAGCGCAGACAGTTGTCTCGCGGCAGACGAGACCCGGCGCAAGTTAGGTACTACGGCGAAGGTCATCCTCTTATACGACTCTGCTCCCACCCGGCAAAAAGAATAACATTCAAATATGGGCTTTAAATATTGCTTTTCAATACGTAGTATAAAACAAAGTAGCTTTTGTTTTCTGCCTGTTCCTATGTATGCTTATATCTATAAAACTCCGCAACGGATTTTGATGCGTTTTTTTATAGGTAGAAGGTATCAAGAAGAAGGTTTATGTGTATGATAAAATATGTATGTATATAGTATTACACCCGCGCGAAGCCGGGGCGGGTCGCTAGTTAGATATATTTTATTGGCATCACAAATAAACAGACAGACAGCCAGCGACCTTACCGTCGTCAGACTGCTCGGCAGCTGACGCGTCGGTTACTGCGAGCAGTCGCCGCCGCCGTCGCCGCTCAGTCGGTCAGTGTCAGTAAGCGAGAGCGGTCGGCGAGTGGACAGCGGCAGTCTGCTAGATGTCGCGCGTGGACTGCGAGCAGTCGTCTTATTCTAGGGCAGTGTTGGGAGTAGGCTTGTCAAGAGTAGATCGCCAAACCTAATAGCCGGACAGACCAACCAGTGGCCAGACTTTTGTGTAGAAAAAAAGGACACCCTAAATTGTTGAGGATTTTGTATTTAATGCTTAAAATTAAAGATCGTATCAAGCTTTTTTGATAATTATCATAAATCTTGTTATATGCTATAAGAAGATTGTTATAGGCCGCAACCAGAAAGTCTACCTATGGCCGACTTTACCCGCATGCATGGCAACGCTACGTGGTAGCAGAGTCGTTTAAGTCTAAGACCCTAACGCGTCGGGAGACATCTACTGGCAGCATGAATCAGTCGAGTCACGCCTCGCACTCGTAAACTTGAATATTACAAGATCCATAATGTTACGCTCTTTTTATCGCCGCTCCATGTCTGCGAGAGATCTACACTGATATTTTACTATCGGCATTAATGTACAGGGTGCACGCGTTTGTACAAACCGAGGCGAACGATGATTCGGTCACGTACGAGGCTTTTTGTTGGATGTTCAATTGACGGTGTTATAGAACAAAGGAATTGTAAATAATATTGTGGTTACTAAATTCTTACGGAAGAAGTTGTTCAGTCCAAAACTTATTGTCAAATGCATATGGGAAGTCTGGGAGATTGGATTTATCAGGTGAGAGAAATTTCAGGGATGTAAGGGAGCGACCTCACCTTTTCGCTCCAAGTCATCCTCACCTGCCCGTGGTGCATCTTGCCGAACAACAAACGAGGCTCTGGCAAACCGACTGGTGGCGGTAAAACCATAACGATAGAAGGTGTAGCTAAATACCAGAGGCCGATGACGGGCAGCAGCCTCACCGGAGCAAGAAGCTACGCCCTGCGATCGCCAACCCACCTGCCCAGCGTGGCGATTATGGGTATATCCTCCAGAAGTTTGCCCTAGGTGGCGAACAGCTGAAGAGGCCTATGTCCAGCAGTGGACTGCAATAGGCTGATGATGAGAAACCTTTCAAAAATCAACATAAATGTTGTTCTAACGATACGTTGAGACCGTACGACATATTGTTAGGGTGGCGATTATGGGTTAAGGTGTTTGGGTAAGGTGGCGAACAACAGGAGAGGCCTATGTCCAGTAGTGGACTGCAATATTATAGGCTGGTATTGATGTAAAAGATTTTGGACATGACTCTCGGTCCAACACACTAAGTAATTTACTATCAGCACAAAGATTGACACCCGTATAACTAAGCAGCATTACGCTACCGTTGTGCTAGGAGATCTGGGCAGTCCATTCCATAATCTTGAGCCGGGCCGCAGCCGCTTATTTGTATTCTAAAATATGAGACCGCAAATAAAAATCTAGCTGATGTTATGTGCCTTATTTGTCTCTCGTTTTATAGGCCAGGGCTGAGGATGGGGGCTCGCCTTTATTATCGGATCAGTCCAATGAAATTATGCTCTGTATCTTTTCAAGCTTTTGAAAATGGTTTGAATGGCAAGGAAGTATTAAGGAAGCTTAAAGGGTGGAAAAATACGTTACTAAGAGAGGTATCCGGTGAGGCTTAGAGGGTAAATGTTTCGTAACACTTTAATAATAGATAGTATTAACTAGTACCTAACGTTAATTTGAAATTTCGTTCATGGAAATAAGACAGTCGCTTTTGTTGTCTGTCTATCCCTATATATACTTACTTATTATGTTCTTTAAAACTACGCAATGGATTTTGATGTAGTTTTTTTAGATAGAGGGATTCATAAGGACGGTTACACATGTCTCTAACATTATATCCGTGCGAAGTCCGGGCGGGTTGCTAGTGTTGGTATAAAACTAGTACCTAACACAGTATGCCAAACCTATGATAAAGAACATGTTTTTTAAACAGTTAGTAAAAAGTACGCTTTAAATCATTATTGTCGCAAAACCAAAGGTGAAAAATATTCAAATAACGTTATATGATGTGCAAATGAATGAGATTGTTTGATGTTCAAATACGTAGCTTGTGTTTGTGGAGCTCTCAAAAATTTGCGAGTTGAAGAGCTCGCTTTGCGCAACTGAAAGGGTATTAGATTTATTAAAATGGTTTTTCAGCCGACATTTGGTTTTTTATTATTCATCGTAATGAAGTCCTTCAGCCAGTATTCATTGAAACGCCCAAAGCAATGTACAAATATAGAACTACACTCATGCAAAGATCTGATTATAAAGTAAGCAAAGCCCAAGTCGTTGTGGAACTTACCTTTTGTGAGATGCTTCTACACAAACTTAAAGCAGAAGAGATCAAGTGCAGATTCTATACCAAAGTTTGCTTTACTTAAAGAATTTATAATATTATTCACAGGGACAAACAAATAGCTATAGTAAGTGTTTTCGACTTTAATCTAGGATCCTGACATAAAAGGCATTCCTTACGACCTTGGCATTACTCGTCATCTGTCTTACGCCCTTGATAGGTTTTTGAGCTTGACACTTCGTACATGACGAGAATATTTGAGACAATCTACCAAGTTTGTAGCAAGTCGGGGATAAATTAGTTTGTGTAGTGCGAAGCAGACATGCGTTCTGTAGTTTATTAGTACAGCAATTATGGAGGAATGCCTCGCAAAATATTGGTGGAGCGGGCTGAACTATGTAGTTGTGTTAATAACAAGTCGTTTGTAACGTGACATGACAGCGTGGCACAGAGAGGCCGGGGGTCCGGGATACTTCAGATTTGTCGATCAAGATAAATTAATTGTTTGTTTAAACTACGTAACACATGTAAAGCGATCTTGTAGTTAGGTATTAGCAGAGAATATAAAAAAAATGCTCCGATCACGTGAAGCTGTGACCGCGTCTCACGAAAGTAACGGTTAGAGAGGACTCCTGTGTTAACACAAGCGCTACATAGCCACAATATTTATCATAACAACACGCGAAATTTCCAACGCGCTCGTTCGAATCTCGAGATTTAACTTTTAAAATTAAATAAAGTATCGATACGAGTACTTGTTGTTGTCATTGGAGTTGTGATGCGGCCCTATGTGGGAACGCGGCGATTCTCACGTCTCGCGAGTCTCGAGGATGTCTCGCGCGTCTCGCGTCTCGTCGCGAGCCGAGAGCGCGGCTTAATTAACTGTTTGTATTTATGAAACGCCTCGCCTCGTCGTTGAGCTCGCCCGCAGACAACTGAACTCAGTAGACGACGCATTGAGACACTTTTATTTGAATACGCAATTAACATGATTGGGCGGCGCGCCCATGTCTTAAACATATTTTGACTCCATATTATGATTGGGTCCATGGACTTAACTTCATATTATATCGAGTGCTCATGAGTCAATGCTTATAATAGCCGCCGGATTCATTATCATCCCTATATTACAGTTAATAAAAAGTTTGTACCTAATAGCCTAATTGACAATTAAATAAAAATAATTTCACAACTGTATTGTACTTAACATTTGCTTGTGCGTTGGGATGATGATTAGACGATTGTTGTGTAGAACTTTCATTTTATAAAAAAAAAATTAAACCGACTTCAAAAAAAACACAAACGACCAAAACTAAAAAGCGATAAATAACGTAAGTAATTCTATCCTTAATACATAATTATTTAAATATTACAATTATCACTTATTTTTGAAGTCGGTGCCAGCCTCTAGGTACCTAACCTAACGTAGACTGTTGTTGTATGACGCGCGCGGCCGGCAAATCCCCACGACAATATACCTAGATACATTTATTTGTTTGGCTGGCACCGACTTCAAAAATAAGTGATAATTGTAATATTTAAATAATTATGTATTAAGGATAGAATTACTTACGTTATTTATCGCTTTTTAGTTTTGGTCGTTTGTGTTTTTTTTGAAGTCGGTTTAATTTTTTTTAAAAAATAATTTTATTTCTCTATTTTTAGTTGCGTTAATGTGCTGTAACCTTGAATAAGTGTTAATTAATGTCCTTAAGAGTTTTACTTAGGAATGAAAAATTTTGCTTTAAGTCAAGTGAAGACTTTGCGATTTAGAATCAACAAATCACTTACCAAATCACCTGCCCTATTAGCCCTGCATAAGTACATACTACCTACCTAGTTTCTATTGACAAATGTCAGTACTGTTCCCTAACTCCTAACCGTTAAGGAGTTCTGTGGCTTCATCATCAGCACCAGATGTTGACGCCTGGAAGCATATACCTGAGTAGAATATGATAACGTAACAAAAACACCATATGAGCATACAATTTTCGGTTGTTGCCCTCAATTTCTCCAGGATCCCATCATCAGATCCTGACTTGGTGATAATGGGACCACCTCGGAAGTGTCCTCTGTCGAACAAAAAAATTTTTGAAATCCATCCATAATTGACGGAATAATCGGTGAACATACATAAAAAAAAATAAAAATATTATACATACAGACGAATTGAGAACCTCCTCCTTTTTTCGAAGTCGGTTAAAAATGGAAAAAAATTGGCTAGGTCATATCTGTAGTAAAGCCTATCAGATGATAAATTGCATGGTGCTATGAAAAAGGCGGCTTCGTAAAAATTTAGAAGACTTTAGATGTAAAGTGTTAAATTTCTCGGATTCCAAAAAACGTTTATTAGTTCAGAGTCCTATATTACTATACAGGTATACCGGGTTAACCTGTTCCTGGCGCTCCACAGAGTATAATAGTGATTACAAAACACAATATTGGTCCTAATTCCCGCCCGGGCGCGATACGCACTCGAGTGCCGGTGTACTCGTGCCGCGGTGCTCAGCGCCACTCAATATTGTCTCCTAAGTGAGGCATTAGCGGTGAGTACGAGTACTCTCTGCTAATAGTTAGCAGCAAAAGCAAATGCTCAATTAATGATGACCCAATGGCATCCATTACGCAGGGTGACCAAGGCAGGGAGAGGCGAAATCAGGTCGGCCACTCTCGATCGATGGTTTATGGAAAATTAGTAGCTAGGCTATAAATTTGAAAACGACTGACCCGATGGCTCATTTAGTAGTGACCTCTGCCTTCTAAGCCAAGGGTAGTGTGTTCGATTCCCATACAGTACAATGCAAGTAATCAGTTGTCTAGCAACCCATAGTACAACCTTCGGCTTAGTTAAGGACTAGAAGGCGATATATAGTCTGGGTTATTTATTCATTCATTGAAGCGCAGGATCGTAGTGAGTGCCAAGTTGGACAAGAGGCCTAAATAATATATTTTAGCAGATGATTACCTATCACCGAGAACTAATCTGATTATGGCTACGATAGCAGATAGAAGGGAATAAAACCAGATTACCTGAATAAATTCTCGATCTGGTAAGTTTGGTGTCACTGTTTAGTGATCCTGTACCTAGTGTGATCTGACGCTATACATATTGGTGAACTTCCCTAAATTGGTTCGGGAGTAGAGTAATAGAGTTATTGAATTGCATTCGCATTATTAGTATAGTGTTGCAATGTAATTAGTTTATTTTCGTATATATGGTTGTTTATTTTGGGTACGTCACTAGAAATATATTTGTGTGACCATGAAAAACTAGCGTTTTATATTGTGCGTCCAACTCTGCGTGTTTTATCAATACAATAAATACTGAAGAGTCATCATCTGATACATAAAAGTTATCTTAATGGACCTTCCCGTAGCATACGTACGAGCAAACTATTATTAATGTATAGCCGATCAAACCGCGGCGTAATTGATTAATTGGGCCGCGCATGATGGATGGCCGGCGAGCGCACACACGCCGCGTGTACGCTTACTTTTACTTGTGAGAACCAGCAGTTTGCGTCTAGTTTGCTCCGATACACTTAGAAATGAGGTCGCGACCTGCTAAATGTCGTAATGTATAAATAACTGATTAGTGATACGCCTACGGGATGTAAGGGAGCGACCAATCATCTTTTCGCTCCAAGCCACCTCACTTGCCCGTAGTGCATCCTACCGAATAATAGGCGAGGCTCTGGCACCGACTGGTGCCGGTAGATCTATCACGATCGTAGCTAAATACCAAAGACCGGTGACGAGCAGCAGCGTTACCGAAGCGAAAAGCTACGCCCTTCGAACACCAACCCGATTGGCCAGCGCGGCAGCGTGGCCATTATTGGTATCTTCACCCCATCTTCGTGTCTGCCTTAAGTGGCAAACAACTGAGAGGCTTTGATGACTGTATACCCACTGTAAACTACATATTTACCATGAAACACTATCAAACATTAACATTATTGTAATCTCAGAGTATACCCAAATTCAAGTACATTCTGATCTACATATGTCAACGCAAGATTAATTGTCGCAGAGTTTGGTGATTGATTGTGCAGGACCGGTCGCGACTCTGCCCCGCCGAGACAATGGACGCCTCTCCGACGTATCAATAGCTTATTAGACTGTGTCTACATGGAAGTCGATCGATCAAATATCGTCGCGTGATTGATTAATTGAGTGCGTGATGGATAGTGGAGTGCAGTAGCGCTGCGACGGGCCGCTCCCGCCGCGATCTCGCCCGGGTAGGAGGTACCCGTACGGCGCGCCAAATTGAAACTGCGAAGGTGCGGGGCCAATCGATCAACATAGTGCGCGTGATTGACTGGAGCGGGAGAGGTGATGAATGGCCGAACAGAGACGGCGCGGAGTGCTGCATGGGGAAATCGGTCAGGTATTCATTCGCTTTTATCTTTACTTTGATCTTTTGTTTAAAGTAAACCTAATAAGTAAAGTTTCGAATTGTCATAAATTATGTCTCGCAATAATGAATACCTATGTAGATTCCGAAATAATGCGGTCACCAACCCATCTGCCATACGTGGTGACTGAGGCAAATCCCCCCAAAAGACAATATTGTTATAGGGGGAGAGGACGTTTGCAGGTTGATGATGATGATGAAATTCAACGTTAGAGTGTTTTTGAAGGATATTTTACCTGAAGATAAAGGAACTACATATTTAAATTCTGGTTCTCTTTTATTAGTGGTAAGTATTTGTAAAGAGTTGGGTAGTATTAGTGGTAAAACAAGTATTAGAATTACATTGTTTTCAATAAAATATAATAATTATTATGTAATCGTATTACTACGAAGCACAAATATGATCAACTAATTCATAGAGTTACTCCCATAATAGACAAACCTAATTATTTCTTGGATGTTGTAGGTAGTATCAAAGCCACGTTATATGAGAGTAAGTCAACTGTGAGCCTATTAGCTGAACCGCAGATATTGTAGAAATGTTTGATTATATCGATGGAATAATGTTAATTGTGTACACACAATACACATATTGTCTCGACTGATGAACTAGAGGTAAAAGGACACTGTTGTGTAGTGAAAATAGCTGATTTAGAAAACAAGCTTAGTCATTTTGGATGTTTTGCTACAGCTGGCTATCATTACTTAAAAGTGCAGAAATTCTAAATCTAACACTCCTTATCGATTTCAATACCAAAATTTTCTTGTACAGGTCTCCGTTACCCGTAGGAAATTGAGCGACCTGGGTTTCTCTTTCACATTTCATCCGGAGAGGGGTAGCAAAATTTTATTGTGACTAAAATTAATAAACGCGCATTGTAGAGGTTAGACTCTAACAAAATTAAATGTTCATATGAAAAGAGCGACGGTCGAAAACAAGATGAATAAATAAAACACAAGTAATCAAGAGCCCGGTCATTTGATGAAACCTTTGGCTGCGGGACGAAAGCGAGACGCTTATGTTGTGTGTAGGGCGTCGCGGATAACCTCGAGTGGGTGATTGATTGGTGCGCGGCGCCCGCTGACCCATTAATTGCGCCACTACGCTACTACTTAAAAATTACGAATGGAAATACAAACTATTTTACACAATATTACAAATGTCATATATATAATGTATGTTGCATTTATGAAAATATTATTTAATTGCGTGAATACCTACATTGTAAAATAAACACTTAAGAATATCAAAAGAGAATCTATCTCCGGTTCGGAACGATATTTTTTTATTGTAGCTCAACATTATGGCTTCCCTACGCCTGATGGAAAGCGAAAGAGAAGCCTAAGTCGCTGTGACAACGGGCAAGTAACTGCTCAGTTACCTGTCAGTTGCCACCGTCATGCCGGCCTTACCCTAACCCCCTACGAGCTCCGCAAACTCTACTCACCGGCAGAAACACGACCCGGAGGTCATTAACGGTATTCTATTCGTTTAGGGTGGAGGTCCTTCCCCGGACGGGCAGCACAATTCGAGCAAAGAATCGCTATGGCCTACCTCTCTTAATATTGTACCGAGAAGATACCGGCTCGATATTTGCGTTGCGTAGTTGCTGGAGGTCGTTCTTTCTTTTCTGATCACAACAATCAAATGTATGTGATGTTGTCTGACATTTATTTAATTTAAACTTAGATTAGGTAAATACTATTTGGGTTTAATTATAATCGACACTATTTTTCATTATTTTAACTAGTTTATTACGTTACGTAAATGTACCATAATTACACTCCGTAATGTGTGAGCAAAAGTTATCAATTACCATAATCAATTTGGATCATCCCAAACTAATAATGTAATAAAAGTAGGTATCCAGTCCCAAAATAATTGGTACCGAAACAGGAATATCGATATCACAGAGGAATCTGCTCATTTGGCGTGTCCCTACGTATCAGCGATTTTGGAGTCAGCGGCGTATGAGGGCTGATCGAACAACTTGCCGCTGCGTGCCCTAGAGCGGCGTGGCAGCGCTGCGTGACGCCCCTCGGCGCCGTGACAGCGCGCGTTTGAACCCTCCCCGACGAGACAACAATTTAATTACAACGTTTGCCTATCACTTGGCTTACATGGGTTTGGAAATGTATTTATTTAGAACATTTTAAACAAATGACATTCCAATTTAAAGGGCATTATAATTAAGAGAGAGGGTTTCTTGGAGGATATTTGAGTGAGAGGCATGGTCGATCTAATGTAATGTATTCTTTTTTTATTAAATAATGGACTTTAGTGTATAAACTTCGTGTCACTTCAGTGAAATAATCTTAACTAATATTAATATTATAAAGCTGAAGAGTTTGTTTGTTTGAACGCGCTAATCTCAGGAACTACTGGTCCGAATTAAAAAATTCTTTTTGTGTTGAATAGACCATTTATCGAGGAAGGCTTTAGGCTATATAACATCACGCTGCAACTATTAGGAGCGAAAAAGTAATGGCAAATGTAAAAAAAAAACGGGGAATAAATAACTATTCCACGCGGACGAAGTCGCGAGCACAGCTAGTTGACATATATAGACCTCGCAAAGAGGTGGTCATTAATAAAAAAAAATAACAGAGACAAGTCAAAGTAAAGAAATTTGGATATTAATTAATAACTATCAGAAAAATGTATGTGATATAATGATGGTAAACTTTATATTAACACAACTTTAGGTATTGCCCATAAAACCGAATACTTATTTCTATAGAACGTACACAAGTTTGTACTCTGAAGGTAAACAACAAATTAAGTATTAGCAGATAATGAAACAAAGCGTCGTGTAGGTGTCAGTTGGCGGAGTGATGGCGGGCGCGGGAGCAGCATGATCAACAGATCAACTTATGATTAGCTGTCGGCGGCGCGGCTACAAACGGGTTGTGTTTGTGTTTGCTTTGTGTGACGCCGTGGGAGCTGTTCTACTAATCGCTAATGTCACGTTGATTGTATTGAGGACATGCCTTGCGTAAGCGATTAATACACTGGCATGAATCACGCAGCGTAGCGCCTGAGTGCCTGTTCTAGCGTTTCTTGTAAGGATCTACGTTTGTATAATGTAAGCTCGCAGGTGCGTCCACACGCAACACGCAGCGTGGTGCATGGTGCGTGGTAGTGTGTTCTTCGCCTGAATAAAGTAACTTGAGTAGCGCACTCTAGACTATTTACCATATTTTGGGGCATAATGCCGCACTTGAGTCGATTTTCGCTGGTGTATTGACGGGGTGATATATTGGTATCACGCCGTCTTGGACAAAAGCGGTCTTACTTACCGTATCAAAGTAATTTCATCGAATCTGCATAAAGTCTGACGTTCACGAGCTAATGAACACAAAGCGACTGCAACACACGACAAGAAAACGAAAATACACAACAAAACGTAACGAGTAAGCTGAGGACATCAAAGGGAAGACAGAATCTGATAAGGTCGGCGCGGCGCGCGCGTAATGAATGGCGCGCCTAGGAGCCGAGAGTGCCATGGAAGAGTGCGGAGTAGGTCCCTCGTGGAGTATCATAATGGGGATGTTTCCAGGGTCAAAATAATTACATGATATTTAGTCCGTATTTTAGATAATAAAAATATATTAGACACGTATTTTTCCTTTTTTTATTTAAACAAAAAATAACAAATATACAAGGCATCAAAATTTAGGAGTGGGGATCTTTGACGTTACTTAATGGCGAAAAAACTCCAACTCTATGACGTCACGCGTAATTTTAACGGGCTATATCTTTGTCATTTTTAGTCTTATTTACAAATGAAAAAATACGTGTCTTTTATTTTTGAACAATCTAAAAGACGGACTAATTACATTTTTTACGGCAACAGGCCTATTACTTCATATTCGGAACGCATGCAATTCCGTTGATTGGATATTCAACCACAACCCTATGGGGTTGTACCCACCGAACAAGTTTATTTTATTCAATGAACTCAAAATATATTTATCTTTTTGCTTCACTTGACATTAAGCTATTATGTTTATTTAATATAAAAAGAATTTTCTTATGTAAGATACATACCTACTATAATTTATCCTGGAGCGGTAATGGCACAGCATCCCTTACCAGATGGAAAGCAAAGAACAACCTAAATCGGTTGAAATCGATTCGGCAACGGACAAGATAGTAATTTCAGCATGATCTTCCTCATCCTATATCATCAAAAGGTGCAAAAGGTTTTTACTCAAACACGGTTCGACCAGAATCCAGTCTGTTCTTGCAGATATACATCTCCGCACAGCTCGGCTGCCGGCGCAAGGTCTCACTCACGAGACAACGAAGAGGCATGGTAGGTATCCAGTGACGTGCCTATCTATCCACGTACCGGGCTCGTACTAACGTGTCATTACGGGAACGAAAGGTGCTCTGATAAAAGGGGACTGGAATAAATAGCTCGGGTTAGTTGATTTATTCATCGCAAATACTCCATGGCATTGATTTCCTTAATTAAATCTTTATTAACGCTTTAATTCATTTTCTAACAATATATTTAACAAGCTGCAGCCCGCTGCTGTTCCTGCATGAATATGGTTTGTACTCGTATGATAAATCTACTCATCTACTCTAATATTATAAAAAGGCAAGATTTGATTGCTTTTTATGTTTGTTTGTTGGCATTTAGGTACACCTGCGGGCCTTTTAAATGGAGTACGCTCGTTTCTTGAAGGCTCCCAAGTCTTAGCTGTTCGGACAGACTGTCGCAGAAAGTTGGTTCTACAAAACTGATGCGCGTTCTTCATAAAGTGTATAGTCGAGGATCCAAAAGAGCCAACCATCGAGATGATGAGGATGGAATTGAATCGTGTGGTGCGGTAAAGAAACTTAGCTGCAGGCGATATCTGGTTACTCGGGTTTGCAATCCAAGTTTATACAATTAGATCAACCGCTGGCCTATAAGATAGCTCTGGATTTACTCTGACTGAGCCCGATACATGACCGACGGGCTTCGCGGGTTACACCGAGCGTGCGGTGGTCGCCAGCCAACCGGATAAGCCCTACCACCGGTTGAGGAGTTCATATCTCCAGTAGGCACTCGATTCTTACGACACGGGAGATGGGGCGGTCATTTGTATTCTTTACCTGACACCGCACGGAAGCTTCTTTCACTGAACAATATTTTCAAGGGGAAATTGTATAAAATGCCAGTAAACCAACGCGATAGCTCGCAGACAATTTCCGCAATGGATAATTTACTTGTTTTGTTGGTCTGCGGCCAGATACAGCTGCACGTTCTCAGCGCTTAGCGCTTTTAAAGAGGGTGCACTCGACTGTGGACCTTAGTGCTTGGATATAAAGCCGAAGTGGCACGGCAGGAGGCGCGACTGATAGCAGCTGGAATCACTGGATGAGTGAAGTCGTTTAGGGTAGTGTCTGTTTCACATTTAAATACATTTTCTCGAGGCGGTATCGCAAGGGCGCCTCAAATTTTGTTCGCCAAGAATAGGTAGATTGTAGGTAACATATTCCTAAATCATTACATTGTATAAAACAAAGTCGCTTTTCGTATCTGTCCCTATGTATGCATATATCTTTAAAACTGCGAAACGGATTTTGATGCGGTTTATAAAAACAGTAATAAGTAATAATACGTTTAAGAGAAATCTGAAATACCCGAAATAAAGCGAGGACGGGTCGCTAGTTATTAACCGACTTCGAAAAAAGGAGGAGGTTCTCAATTCGTCTCTATGTATAATATTTTTTTTTTTTTATGTATGTTCAGCGATATTTCCGTCAATTATGGATGGATTTCAAAAATTTTTCGACAGTTCGACAGAAGACACTTCCGAGGTGGTCCCATTATCACCAAGTAAGGATCTGATGATGGGATCCTGGAGAAATTGAGGGCAACAACCGAAAATTGTATGCTCATATGGTGTTTTTGTTACGTAATCATATTTTACTCAGGTATATGCTTCCGGGCGACAACATCTGGTGCTGATGATGAAGCCACAGAACTCCTTAACGGTTAGGAGTTAGGGGACAGTACTGACATTGGTCGATATTAAACTAGGTAGTAGTATGTACTTATGCAGGGCTAATAGGGCAGGTGATTTGGTAAGTGATATGCTTGATTCTAGATCGCAAAGTCTTCACTTGACTTGAAGTAAAATTTTTCATTCCTAAGTAAAACTCTTAAGGACATTAATTAGCCTTTATTCAAGGTCACAGCACATTAACGCAACTAAAAACAGAGAAATAAAATTATTTTTTAAAAAAAAATTAAACCGACTTCAAAAAAAACGCAAACGACCAAAACTAAAAAGCGATAAATAACGTAAGTAATTCTATCCTTAATACATAATCATTTAAATATTACAATTATCACTTATTTTTGAAGTCGGTGCCAGCCAAACATATTAAGGATATTGTCGTGTGGATATGCCGGCCGCGCGCGTCATACAACAACAGTCTACGTTAGGTACCGAGAGGTTGGCACCGACTTCAAAAATAAGTGATAATTGTAATATTTAAATGATTATGTATTAAGGATAGAATTACTTACGTTATTTATCGCTTTTTAGTTTTGGTCGTTTGCGTTTTTAAATATAGGTAATCGATAATTTACTTGTACCAAAGTTTAGTTGTAAGAAAGATATTAACAAAGTATTTCGTTATTGACCTTATTGTAACTACTATCATCTGCGTACATACTTATTCTTATTGCAAACTTTAATAATATAGACAGGATTTTCATTATGTTTTGAAAACAGCGTAGTATACTTCGCCTGATGGGAAGCGAAAAGGGAGTCCAATTTGCTCTAATATCGGACAGAAAACCAGACTTTGTAGTCATGTGCTGGCAAATAATCAATTTCACTTTTTGATGGTTATTGTACCTACAGGTTAAGTTAATAAGAGAAATAATAAGTAAGTTCATAATCTCCGACCGAGGGACACCTCCACTCGTCACTACAGTTTTCCATAGTGTTTATTTATTTAACCTTTATTGTATCTACAGTCAGGTATTGTACAAAAGGCGGACTTAATGCCACATAGGCATTCTCTACTAGTCAACCATTAGACTAAGCAGTAACTAGTTTTAAGATAGTGTGCGACAAAAATATTATTATAATTTGTGTTTAGTGTCAAAAGAGAAAGTAAACATAACTTCGACATGTTTTTGTTTGATGATTCATCAGACTTGATGATTCAATCAGATTCATTACAATATGACATCTATATTTGTATCATTATTTTTCCAACTTCATCCTGATTCAACAGTCAGTTATTTTAGGGACGCCCGATTCGGTAGGTCCTATTTTTCAATTCAATACAAATAGAAAAAGCAAAAGCAAAAGCCTGACTGAAATAATTCATGAGTTAGGGCGTACAGTTGGAAACACTGAGCTCCGACTAATTTCTCAATAAAATTGGGGGCGATTTATGAGATGGAGCGGTTCCCGCGCACACACGCTCTGCTCACAGTGACGAGCGATAGCGATCCCCGGAAGACATAAATATGTATTTTAAGGATTTTTCTAAATACCTACATTAATACGTATAGGTATTTCGGCCCGGTTTCCCTAACTCGATAACCAGTTTTGACCATATTAATAACTAGAGACTTTTTCGCTTGGGGTATTGGCGTTTTAGAAAGGAGGATTTTTTTAAAATATACCTAATAGCCTATGTCCACCGGAGATAATGTAGCTTCCCAGTGTGAATGAATGTTTCAAAACCGTCAAGTAGTTTTGGAGCGTATTAAATTCAAGTAAACTGTAAAACCTTTCCTATTTATGTTACCGAATTACGGTTACACATAGCCTTGAACATAGGACACACACAGTTTCTTCACTTTCAGAACTTAAAGGACGTCCGATCTACACCAGCGGTGCTATGACAGCGACGATGACTCTCGATGCACCAGATATAATCAACATCCAAAACAAGTCCTAGTTAAGCTATAATCGCTATACATATAACTTATTTATTTGGCTCCTAGCTCGCTAGATATAAATATGCTTGCACATCAAAATAATTGACGTAGAACAAAGCATGTATTTAATATAATCTAGAAGAAGACTGTAGTTAGTAACCATTAGATTGCGTTACATGGTATCCAGTCCTCCGTGTGCATTCCCTCGCGTCCCTCCGGCGCTCCCTCCGGGGCGGGGGAGCGCGGAAACATCGCGTCCGCCGAATTTCAACTAGTGTACCGCGTCGCTTTAAATAAACACACTGCCAGCGATTCGCGTTCAAACAACCAGCTGTATTTAACTGTACCTGAAATTGTCTCTCACTTCGGGAACGACGCAATTTACTCGGAATAATACAAAAGGAACTCGGAATAACACGTTAACCGTTGTAAAAAGCTTTTAAAAGGTTTGGTACCCAACTAATGTTATTAGCGAGAGTAAATATGTGCCTTCGCGTAAGATCTACTAGTCTGGGGTCTATAATGCGCTCTGGGGTAAATAATACTTAATGAATTGTTATTATAAAACAGAAAGTATAGTTTAAAAAGAAAATTTTTATTGCACCAAAAAATTTACTTATACCTAGGTCTAAGCAATTTTTTTAAGCAACCTCTTTCAGACAACTTTTGGGTAGGGAATAGCAAGTATATCTAATTAGGTATAACTCTATCTGCAATATTTTTTTATGTTTTATTAGAACAGCTGACTTCAACTTTACACACAAGGGTAGCAGCCTTCTCTCGCGCGCTTGCTTTAGCGAGATTGGACGCTGAAAATAGAGTAGAGTACTAATATTATATTCTCTGTTGTGTGGTCTTTCGTTGCAAGCACAATGAGCTTTTGCGCTATAAGTAACTATGAACGCCATAATTATAATTCTAAGCTCAACGGCTGATTATATGTACCGGCGTCGCGTCGTATATCGCGAGGGCGTCCTCATCAAGTAGCGCATTTTCGGCATCGACCCGACGGACCTCATTCCGGATTTAATTTAATCCCGCATTGCGACCCGCCGGGAAAACTCGTGTGTCCATTATATTGTTGATCATTCGGTTGTTTGTTGTTTAGTAGTAGCGTTGGTAGCGGCGTTTCCTGTTCCGAAACAAGTCGGGCGCTAGCTCGCGCGCGGAATACTGAGCAGGGCACGCCGCGGGGCCCACATCATAATAATGTATTTGGAGCATTCCTAGACGGACGATACACATAATTGAAAACGTCTAGAAAAGGTCGGGATGTACATCACGTCTTTTCTCACAGAATGTAGGTGAATATAATAGCACAACAGGTATCAGACCAACGAAAGTACCACAAATATATACTTGAATACAAATATAAACACCCAGATACGGAACAAACACACGAACAAATGTTCATCACACGAATGTTTGTCCCGGGTGGGGATTTGTCGAAACAATTTATTTGTCACTCCGGATTCTGCTGAATCTATCCGACAATCCCGTAATCTCGCGCTATGGGCCAACTCATCAGACACCCAAGACAATCTTTTAAATGTCATATGATCTCGATGGGCAAGGCAGAAGTTACACTTCAAAATGATACAAAGTATTCAGAAATAAATCCACACAAATGTCTTCAAAGGGACCTCCACGAAGTAGAGGAGGATACGAGTAGAATAGACATAGATAAATCAAGCCAAATAAGGGCGGAGTAACCTTCGCCAAATATAGCAGAGAAATCGCCGTAGTCTATTTCGTCCGTCAAGGGCTGAAGGTCAGACTGCGCAGGACATAATCCGGCTAGCCTAGCGATAAGGCGTGACTGAAGGGCCGTTAGCTAAGGGGCCGGTACTCGCTGTATGTTTCGGAGTGCTAAATGACGGAAGCGCTACGATAAGCAGATTATCGCTGTTTATATGAGACACTACTATCGTTTGAACTAACTACACCACATCACCCTTTCTATCTTGTTGCTCCCTATCTAACTCGTTGTCTGGAAGAGATCGCTCATAGCTCGAGTGATAAGACCGCTCATCGTATAACAATTGTATATTTTGTCTAGTTCAATAGAAGTGCCATAAACTTCTTATCTATAACTGTCGTTATCAAATAAGGTAACACCATTGTACACAGTTTGACAATAAATGATTATCTTATCTTATCTTATTTAGAAAATTAGCTTTTTTACAATGGCTGGGCCAGGGTATTCCGGGTCAAGATCACTGTAATAGTAAAGGAAAAATCAGATCAGGTTAGATAATTTTTCTGAGGCTCTTAGGCTAGATAGCACACAGATTGTAGCTTTTTAACTGACTTCGAAAAAAGGAGGAGGTTCTCAATTAGTCTGTACGTATAATATTTTTTTTATGTATGTTATTTAATCGATTCAGTACTTTTGTCGTGAAAGCACGACAGACAGATGCATTTATAATATTAGTCAGGATTAAAATATAAACCGCTTATTTTACTACAATCCTACTGAATCCTACATACGAAAAGCCTACCTTGGCTTCAAATACTTTTCTTTTGAGGTAGTTCGAACGGGAGGCTGTCGTTAATTAAAAAAGTTTCTCATGAAAATTGAAAAGCGCCACTTCATCTTCGCCGAAGTACCGCAGCGCCTCATTACGCAGTCACATCAACATTTAGTTATTCCCTCAGGGCCTGTAGATAGGCTGTTAATGATAAATGAGCCTACTCCAGCTGCCCGACGACAACTACTACAGTAATTACTTAAAAGACAACCGACGACGACGATCAGTTATAAACTAATAAACAAATCTATGATGATGTATGATAAATCCGGGATGTGAGGGACCTCCTTCACCACCACCTTGAGGGGATCACCTTTTCGTTCCAAGCCATCCTCACCTGCCCGTGGTGCATCCTGCCGAACAACAAACGAGGCTTTGGCAAACCGACTAGTGGCGTTAAAACCATTACTATAGAAGGCGTAGCTAAATACCACAGGCCGATGACGGGCAGCAGCGTCACCAGAGTGTAACGGAACCAACCCCACCCTATCACGAATTTATTTTTTGATATCAATAAAATTCCATTTTTGGAAATACTGAAATGTACTGTCTCACTACTGTATACTAAAGGAAATATTGTCGCACCGCCATCTATGTGAAACACCAGGAACGTGTAACGTTAGGGAATTTTATCGACCCAACTTGGCTGCTTAAGCCCTCGACTTACGTAACGTTAGTTCACGTGCTAGACGACAGTTGGCGTGATTAGAAAATTTAATCTTAACCTTTTCTATATTTTGTGAATATTAATTTAAATATACTATAATATACATTTAAAATTTAATAAATGATTTATTCAGGAATCAATGTATGAATCGAGACGTAGAAAAATTAAATCAATATAAATTAATAGAACTGATGCTAGAAGCAGTCTCTTGCGATTCTTTTAACTAATAGTGAATCAAAAAGGAGTTAGATGGCGCTCTTTGATAGAGTAATTAATACAACTGAGGTCTGTTTAAAATACGTAATTTTGGTTACGCCCACGTGTGGGAACATCGAATGTAAGAGTGGGGATATAGGGAAGACTATATAAGGCAAAGTTCAGGAATATTCAGGAAAGAGAGCGAGGCGCGATTTTAATTGATCGAAACGAGGCGCGATTTTCATTAGTAAGGGGGGGAGTAAGGCGCTATAACTTAGGGTTTGATTCAGAACAGTTTAAATTATTATTTTGCATTGAATTTTTACTAAATTGTAGAGTCAGTGAAGTGCGACGAAGGAATTAGGCTTGAAACTACCGTTTCAGGTCCCAAGTAAGCCAATTAGGGCCACAGACTATTTATTTAGTTTGTGATTAGGAAATAGGGCTTAGAAGTTATCTATTATTTTATATTATATATATTTACACACACTACACACCACATTTCATGTTTAGTTAGGGATGTATTAGGTACACTTTACATAAAAGGTAATTACTCTAGATTTTAATATTTTGCTAGTAATTATTCATAATGACCATATGGAGTCATTTCAGTCCAGATAGGTGATTAAACTTGATGCGTTTTATTATAGGGCTCCCATTTTGGAAAACTCGTGTGGAACTGCCTGGCTCACTATCTCCGTAAAAAGAGGTAGATGCCGTTTAGGGGGAATTTCTTATAAATACCTGCTTAAACACTTTTGGTCAGCCATTCTAGTGTGTAGTACGGTTGAATATTATTATCTCAGAGATTTTATTATTTAACTTTGTATTGCCGACTAAATGGTAAAACAGGCTCCGACCTCTCCTTCGGGACTTGGTTAGAGCAATCTTACGAGTGGTCCTAACTCATATCATGTATTTTGGGCACAAACATAATACATGGTATTGGTGAAATTGTCCTCTTGTGTTTATTAAATTATTATGATCCTCGCTGGATTGATTTATTTAAATTAACTTTTAACCAAATTAAAGTCTAGAATACAAGGTTTTAAGGTAAAAATAAACATTTAAAAGGTGTTGTTTTATTTCACACTGTACAAAAATCTTAAATTATTTTTACACGTAGTTGCCTAAATTGATTGCACCGTAAACAAACACAAAGTTACTTAACTCTAAACGATTCTATTATGAAATAAACTATATTAAATATTATGATCTTTAATTAAGGACAAGACATAAGTCTTCTCCTAAACATATTTATAATAACTCTAAACGATTCTATTATGAAATGAATTATATTATGATCTTTAACTAAAGACAAGACGTGAGTTTTCTCCTAAACATAATTTTAACTACACTTTAGTTGCCTTGTTTGATAGCAATGGTAACATCTTTTACTACAAGCTTACCTGTTCCTATCTTGGACTGGTCTATAAACAAACTTTTTTAGGGACTAGACGAAAGTCTTTCCTACCTACAACCTACCTACCTCCTGAGTTTACCTAGCTTAATTGCTCTGGTATTAAACAAATCATTTATACTATTGCAGCTATTATCCAATACTGCAAGTTACATCCAATTTGACAGTTCATGTTTTGTGAATTATGTCATGGTGGCGTATATACGGCCTACCTATCATTACAAATTATGGCGGTGCCCCTGCTTATGCAACCACCATTATGCCATTAGGGACCAATTATCATACTAGTATTCTTGGTGTAGTGTCTCAGTGCTGAGCTGTTCCGTTGAACACCTTCATACACTAACGTATGTCGTTGGGAGGACCAGTGTTGACCCTGCCTGTTTCATTGCATCGGTTACTAACTTATGTATGAACCTTATTCGCTAAATTTTACCATGTGTCAGCTCTTTACCGCTACCCTGGTACCACAACACAACAAAGGTATTCCGTGTCTGCAAGACCGTGATATACTTCATACAACATGTTGTTAGATTGGATGTTATTCTATCTAACTTATACAACTTATTTGGATTTGGTGCTGGGTAAACTCCATCCCAATATATCCTACCTACATTAGCCGTTGAGGCTCAATCACAATCCTTTTCCTATTCGGGAAGAAACGTTAAATATGGTTGTGTTTCACCGCTTTTAGGCGTGCTTGGGGCCTTAAAGCATCCCTAATACCTACACTATTATACTTTAAACCTTATCCTAAAGGTAGGAACGATTTCGTCTATATAAAAATCTTATTTATTTATACGTTACTGATCAAGAGAGAACAATAGGCGGACTTAAAGCCGTATGGCAATCTCTAATTATTAGAATCTTATTGTGAAAGTGTAGTATAAATAAATTTTTAATAAGACTTTGATTTACTGTTGTTTCCGGTGAAATTATATTTAGGATTCTGTAAGCAACAAGTATTAAATATATTTTTTATATACAAATAACACTACTATTCCTATTCAATTATAACCGTTTCGTATTTTACTTTAGACCTAGATTACTTAAATACTAACTTCACAAGGCTTTCGACATACGTTTAATCTGAACTCAGCTACCTTCATAAAGAATTTGAATTACTACATAATAAAACACAACGTAATAGAGTCCTACTATCATACTAGACGATCACAAAGATATTTCTATCTGGCCAAAATAAATTGTTTTCTCTACTTGTTTCAGTATAGCTAAATAGCTATATATGGATCTGATTATATTTATGTAGAGACGTAACGAGTTTTAAATAAGGGTTTATAGTGTGTTCCCTTATAATATATAATAAGAAAGGGGGGGTTCGTTACAAGAGCAAGAAGCTACGCCCTGCGATCGCCAACCCGGTGGCTTGGAGCGAAAAGATGGTGGCTCGCTTCCTTTCTTACATCCCATTATATTTGACTTGCGTAATATCTTATTATTATTTTACTTACTAACATTATAAATGCGAGAGTAAATCTGTCTGCCTATCACCTCTCACGTCAGAACTACCAAACTAATTTAAATGAAATTTGGCACACCGATAGTCTAGAGCTCAGGCTCTAAAAGACAAATAGTAAATGTGTGAATGCGTGAATATTGAATGGGTAATGAGAGAATGGGCGAATGGGTGATTAAGTGAACGAGTGAGTGAGAGCATAAGTAAATTGTTTTATAGATAGTAAAAATGTGCCCGCAGATGAACTTTAATTGCCGAGTTACCAAAGATAAAGGATCTGGTACATTTGGGGTTAAGATACTTGACAATAATTACCATTATCATAAAATCCACGCGAACAAAGTCGCAGGTATCAGCTAGTGCTAGGGAAAACTTTGCTTTGGAAGCATGTGGTAGGTGTATGTATGAATATACATAATGTATACGAGCACGTAAAACGAAGAAACTTGTACTTAACTTTACGCTTCTAAGTTGTTCCCGAAACATCTATCGGACTTGACTTACCTCTTCAATCTTCGTCGGAATTTGTCAGAACGTTTGGCGGAGGCAAAAAATTTCAGTTGAAATTTACTTTAGGTATTGTACATAAGCTTGCTTCAAAAGAGCTCAGAAAAAACGCCAATGAATCGGGGGCTTCGTTTGATGGCGCTGGCATTTGGTCGTGGAGGCAGAGGCCTCCGCGGCAGCACTGTCATTAGCGAGGCGTGGGAGGCGCAGGAGGCAGGAGGCAGAGGCAGGGAGCAGGGCGGTCTCCGGTCCCCGCTGATTTGCTAATTGCCCTGGTCGCGTAGCGTCTAGTTTGCGGGCACCAGTCGCGGCACAGTATATAGACGAGAACAGTGAATTATCAATCGTATAGTTATAAAAAGCGACCGATGATTATGAAGCTTAACCCTTTTTCTGTCCACCTATCAGCCGCAATAGAATTTTAATTTTATAAAATGTGTTATACAAGATAGACAGGGAATCAGGTTAATATAATGCTGAAATAGCGTGATATTTATTTTAATTCCTAAGTGAGAGAGCAATTCCATCTTTCAAGAGTTCAATGACCTTTTTATTGACAAAGGAGATTTCAGTGCTGCAGTGGAATTTTCAAATCGGGCTACGAAGTCGACCAACTGGGATGCGACCAGTGGGAGTCAGCAAAGGATCACCCCCCACGACCAGACTGGCGGCAGGTGACTGAGGACAGACACAGTGGTTCTGAGCCAGCAAAGTAAGTGCGTTATTATCAAGTCTTGCTTTATTAAAAATCCAAGACTTTTTAGATGGATGGATCTTTGGATTTTGCTCACTGATTCGGCGCCTTTTGGTTTCGGCAACTTAAAATACTCGTCTTAGAACAAGTCCCACTGGCATACATCGCTCTGTGCCAGTCATCCGTGCTCCGGCGCGACCCGCGACAAACCGACCGCGCTCGCCATTCGTTCTGTTTCGAGACACTTTTAAACGCTGTTTGGAGCTAAACAAAAGGTGCTCCGGTTTAGTTTAGCGACGATTACCTCGCCCGTTACACCTTCAGGACTACAGCGGAGTCGGTGAACCCTGCTAATGTGCGGGTGTTTTCGAGTTCGTAATTAGTTGGAGATGTGTCAATGACTGTCTCTCTGTTCGGTCTGCGCCAATAATAAATTGTGGCAAGAGTTGTTACTCTAGATTCAATCTCAAGTTCTAATCGCGACATTATACATGACGACTTTGTTGACTTTGTTTAGTTTAGTCGATTTTGCTAATGTATATTGGTAGAATTGACTTCAAATAGCCATCATCTACTCGTACTCACGCTCGACTAAGACAAATTACCCCAAATGACGGGAAGCCTATGTCCAGCAGCGGTCGTTTGCGGGCTGATGATGATGATGACTCACTTTACAAATACTACCTAATACCCAGAATAACGCATATGTATTCGTGAATTCCCAGAAAGTGAACGCATATGTATTCGTACGTCTCGTCTCTGTTCCTTCTATCATCGTCCAATGGGATAATTGTTGTACATGACCGCAGAGATTAGTCGTAGAGCTGAAGGACCACACCGTAACGGACTAACATTGATATGCTTTGCCACTCCAGCTCAACGATTAGACACCTAATTGAAGTGTTAAACCGCAATGCATACCGTATACATATTACAGTGCGGTGACATCATTCTGTCTACATATATGTCCTATTAAATACAACAAACCATCAGAATCAGTTACGTAGATTTTAAGATCTATGCATACTCGTTCATAGGGACGGACACGAAAAGCGTCTGTGTTTTAAACTATGTAATGATTACAATACAAGCCAATCTTAATCAACGACGAAGAAGCCAAAATTCTTATCCAAAGATCTACCCTCGAGTCTATTAAACGATGTTTAGCTTTAAAGTGGCCTGGTTACCTGCTCGGTTTGCTTTGTGGTGATAAACGCAGGTAATTGCGTCGGAACTCCCGCGGCATACTAATGGCGCGAGTTGGTAACTTGCCGGGAGATTATGTCCGTCTTCCGTAGTTCGAACTACTAATTAGCCGTGGCTGAGTTGGTGACCTCGCTGAGCTGTGTCTGTGAGCTTAATGCGCTCAAGTTTATAGCGGAACCATTAATAACTTCATTATCGTGAAACGTTGTTTGCAAATATGTATCTTCATTGATAGACACCAAGTAATTTGAACTACTTACACCACTTTACGTAGGGTAACTTGCTACTAACTTTTACCCAAAGGTTGTCTGGTAGAGATCGCTCAAAGAGATAAGTACAAAAATTGTATGCCTAATTAAAATGTACACAAATTCTGTACTTTGCCCAGTTTTAAATAAATTTTGATGTCCAATAAAATGTATAAAGTATCATACTTATCTATCATCTTGATTGATCCTTCAATTAGTTTTATGTTATTGCTAAAAGTTCTAATATTTGTCTACTGAATATGGAGTAACGTATGACTTTTACTCAATTGAACTATACACCTCAACCGAGATTAACTCATCCGGCAAAAGCTTTGTAAAACGAATGACAGGCATTGCTCCAGTGTTGATACACAGTGGCACGATCCTTTACCGCGCGGCAGATGGCTAGTTTATCGGCGGCGCAACTGAATGTTTATTTCTGTAGTGATGTTTATTCGTGAGCGTATTGTATTATTTATTACGAGCCGTAAAAACGCCAGCAAAATGGCGGTCGGAAGCTAAATATTTTTTATGCTGAAAGTGGCCTTCAATTTTATTCATCACACACAATATTTTTGCATTTATTACGGCCATAATTGGCATCCTGCGCTATGTACACGCGTATGTATTGCACAGTGTTTTGAATACGTTACGTTGTTTAATTAGTTTGTGACATTTAAATCTGTTATACCTTTGCCCACCTTTGCATACATAAATAAGTATTGATCACATTCCATCAACCTATCGCAGTCCACTGCTGGACATAAGCGTTTCCAGTTGTTCGCCATTTGGGCAAATACCTGGAGGCTTGACCCATAATCGCCACACTGGGCAGGCGGGTTGGCGATCGCAGGGCCTAGCTCCTCGGTCCAGTGACGCCGCTGCCCGTCATCGGCCTGTGTTATGTAGCTACGTCTTCATATTATGTGATGGTTATACCGCCACCAGTTGGTTGCCAGATCCTCGTTTGTTATTCAACAGGATGCATCACAGGCAGGATTGGAACGAAAAGATGATAGGTCACTGTTGTATAGACGGTAGGTATTACTTTGGCGTTAGTCGCCCTTAAATAAATACCAAAAGCAATAAATATTAAACGTGTTTACAGTGATTTCGAGATAGAGCGCAAATAAACAGAACGGGGAAACTGAATATTCAAGAATATTTCAGAATTTCTAAGAGATCCCTTTGTTTTAGTTTATAAAACATTTCCTGGATAGGTTGTCTCAGCGCTGATAAGTGGGTCAGGATATCTTTCCTTATTGATATCGATAGCGCATTATTTGCGGCTGGATTTAAAAGATACGTTTCAGAGCTAGAGATATAACCGGGAGCAGTTGGAGAGTCGGTCTCAGCAGAATTGGCGGGTGTCGATAAATCTCGCGGAACAAAGGCTGCGCTGCTTCCGCTAGACTTCTTTACCGACAGACCATTGTCATTTGCGGCTCCGACATATTTATGAACAGGCCAGCTCGCGGTAATGTGGGTTGGGATGGGATTTCACCGTTTACAGAAATGTATCTTGTATGTTTCCGAAATGAATATTGGTGTTTACTTATTTTTGGCATCAAGATTTTTTGGGTACTTGTTATCCCCTGCGATTAATCGCTACTTGGGTTTCTCCTTAGCTATTCATCTGGCGAAGATAAATTACTACATGGTACCATTATAAAAATAAATATAAGGCTAAGGACAGTTGATCTCAAACGCTAATTCCAATTTATAATTCACCATTTCTCGTCTGCGAATGTCCAGCTGTAGCCGTTTAAATACAGCGACCTTCAACATAAAAGCAATTCTTTTTGATTCACAAAATAAGTCTGGCTCTACAAAACAGTTCCCGCTAAGAACACCTACCACATCACCTACACAATAGGATGAGTAAGTTCGCGATCGATGCCAAAGGAATCTTTCTATAAAAAATATTATAATGTTATAGCTGTACCGGTGGCGTCGCACGCGTGGATATCGGGTTTCAAAATTAACGAACTTCGATAAAATGGTGCCTAAATTTTAAGTTAGACATCTAGCAATACATTGGTGAAAACCGCATTCAATTCCATGCGAAGTTCTCGCGTGATATGCGATCAAACATGCAGATAAAAAAAAATGTTCCTACAACGACTTAGCAGAACATAATAATTATCTACAAGAAATGTTGGGACAGAATACATATTGTGGGACGTGGTGCACGAGTAAAAGAGATAGTTCTATTTACACAATATATATTATTTACAAACTCACGTCTCACTTATTTAAAGAATAGAAGGAAGGAGAATGCGCGACAGGAGAGAAAACACAATAAAAATAACCGTAATAAATTTCCAATGTTATAGATGGATGCGGAAGAATGACAGCGATAAAAAGAATGACAGTTATATACAATTTACTTTTTACAATAAAAATGTATGATATGAAATGAGGTCGAAATATGAAAAAGGCGGAACGCCACATCACCCCCCTCCAGAGACCATGGTCCTATGGGCGATAATAATTAGGAAAGCGCACGGTTCTTCCTGACCTGGTGATGGAGACAGGCGCCCGACCACTGGCTGCTTGGGTGTGTGGATGTATGTGTGAGGTGCCTGTAGCAATGTGTTGTGTCGGTGGTGTTGGTGTGCCTGATGAAGTGTGCTGTGTCGGTGGCGTGAGTGAGATGTGTGAGTGTGACTCGTGTTGTGAGGGAACTGTAGTGTCGGATGTGTTAAGTATGTAGGCTGGCTTAAGCCGGTCTATGGATACCGTAACCTCCTTTCCTCGCACCAACAGCTTAAAAACCTTATCACCCCTGCTAATGACAGCATGAGGTCCAGTGTACGCTGGTTTAAAGGTGCCGTGAGCGCTGTCGTCCCTTAAAAAGACATGGGACGCTGTAGAAAGATCCCTAAAAATAAATACAGGGCGGTTGGTGTGGTGACGAGACCCAGGCGACGGCAAAAGGCTTTGCACGTGGTCCTGAGACGTGTTGAGTAAAGAGTCACGTCTTCTGTGCCGTTGGCTTGAGGGTCGAAGAAATCACCCGGCAACCTGAGAGTCTCACCGTATACCAACTCCGCAGGAGAGGCGTGTAAATCCTCTTTAAACGCGGCCCTAATCCCCAACAGGACTAGTGGAAGGGTTTCGAGCCAACTAGGACTCGCGTGGCAAGTGATGGCAGCTTTGAGCTGTCGATGAAACCGTTCCACTAGACCGTTGCACGAAGGGTGGTATGCCGTAGTGCGTCGGTGCTGGAACCCGGCAATTTCAGACAAATGTCTGAACAGTGCCGATTCAAACTGACTACCGCGATCCGTAACGATATCAGATGGACATCCAAATCGTGAGATCCAACCATGCAGCAGGGCCTTAGCTACTGTCTCAGCCGTGATGTCCTTGAGTGGTATTGCCTCTGGCCATCGAGTAAAGCGATCGACGGCTGTGAGACAATATCTATATTCCTGTGATGGCGGCAAAGGTCCCACGATGTCGATGTGAATCTGCATGAAACGGCATTGCGGTAGCTTGAAAGTTCCCAATGGTGAGGAAACGTGGCGCGTGACTTTCGCACCTTGGCACGCCAAACAGGAACGAGCCCACTCCCGACAGTCCTTGCGCATGCTCGGCCACACGTAACGCTGCGCCACGAGTTTGGCAGTCGCGTTCGCACCTGGGTGGCTGAGTGAATGCAAGCTGTCAAATACCTGACGTCGCAAGTCCCTGGTGACGTAAGGCCTAGGAACACTTCCACTCTCGTCGCAATAAAGTTCGGCGTGGGATCCGGGCAGTTTGTGCTTCCTGAGGCACAATGAAGTGTCGCTGCTCAGGAGTTTGTTCAGCTCGGGATCGGACAATTGCGCATTGGCTAGGGTCGCCAAGTCGATAGGCTGAGTTATCTCCTCGACGCGAGATAAGGAATCAGCTACCACATTGTTCTTACCTGAAATGTGCCGAATGTCCGTTGTAAATTGGGCTATGAAGTCCAAGTGCCGAAACTGTCTAGGAGAGCAGTTCTCCTTGCGCGAGTGGAATGCGAACGAAATGGGCTTGTGGTCCGTGTAAACAATGAAATGCCTCGCCTCTACCATGTGCCGAAAGTATTTAATGGCTTCGTATATGGCGAGGAGCTCTCTATCATACGGAGAGTATTTCTGCTGAGATAGCATGAGCTTTCTAGAGAAGAAAGCCAATGGTTGCCATTCACCGTCTTTGAGCTGTTGTAAAGCTGCGCCTATCGCCGTATCAGAAGCGTCGGTGATCAAGGCTAGCTTCGAATCGCAGTCGGGATGAGCAAGCAGAGCTGCTTTGCAAAGGCTGTCTTTGCAGGCTGAGAAGGCATCGTGTTCCTTCGCTGTGAAATGTATGGGATGTGAACCTTTAACGGAGTCCGTCAGTAAGGCGTTAAGTGGTGCTTGGAATCGCGCGGCGCAAGGGATGAACCTCCGATAAAAGTTCAACATCCCCAGGAATCGACGCAACTCCTTGACGGTCTTGGGCACAGGGAAGTCCTGGATTGCCTGGACCTTCGCTGGCAAAGGCTTAGTACCAGCAGCCGAGATATCATATCCCAAAAACTTAACTGAAGATACCCCGAAGACGCATTTGGACGTGTTGATCACCATGCCGTACTCCCGTAGCCTGGTGAAAAATTGGCGCAGGTGCTGCGCATGCGTAGTGCTATCAGGCGAGAAAATTAAAAAATCGTCCAGGTACGGATAGCAGAAATCCAGCCCTCTCACCATCTCGTCAACAAAACGCTGAAACGTTTGGGCTGCGTTTCGAAGTCCGAACGTCATGAACGGGAATTCGAACATGCCAAATGGGGTGGTGATCGCAGTCTTCGGAATATCGTCAGCGTTTACCGGAATCTGGTTGTAAGCCTTCACCAGATCGATTGTCGAGAAGACCTTGCAACCAGAGATGCTGTGGGCAAAGTCCTGGATGTGACGTATCGGATACCTGTCGGGCACGGTTCGCGCGTTAAGCATCCGATAGTCGCCACAGGGACGCCAGCCGTTGTCACCTTTGGGTGCAAGATGCAGTGGCGATGACCAGGGTGACTTGGAAGGCCTGGCTGTACCGCTATTCAGCATATCTGCAAACTCATCCCTAGCAATCTTCAGCTTATCTGGCGCTAGTCGCCGAGGTGTGCAAGAGACAGGAGGTCCGGGTGTAGTTTTGATGTGGTGTACGGTGTTGTGTGTAATTACCCCAGGCAAGCCAGATGGACGGGTGATGTCTGGAAAGTCCCGAAGTATCTCGTGATATGGAGACTCGCCTGTGATGACTTTCACTGACGAGATATTGTTGGGTGATAGGACGGACGAAGCTGAGGCGGTGAGACTGGTCTTACTGTCGAGTAGACGCTGATTACGACAATCTACCGTTAGGTCGTAGTGAGATAGAAAATCTACGCCAATTATTGCCTTCGTCACATCCGCAACAATAAATCGCCAGGGAAAGTCGCGGCGCAAACCTAAATTGAGCACTAGGTGAACATAGCCGTACGTAGCTATAGCACTTCCGTTCGCCGCACACAACTCGTACGAAGTCTTCTGTCGTCGTTCTCGTAGTGCCGACCGTGGGAAGACGCAGACGTCGCTTCCAGTGTCAACGAGGAATTGCGTCTTCGATGCACGATCGACGGCGAACAAGCGACCGGAACCTGGGCAATCAGTCGTCGCCATTACTGACTGCCGCTCCCGTTTCCCGACGTGTGTGCGCACGGCTTCGTGCACTTCCTAGCACGGTCCCCGAACTTCCGATGGTACCAGCACGAAGAGGACGTGCGGTAGGCAGACTGGGAACGTGATGAGCTGGACTTCCGCCGTTGGCTGTGTTTGGAGCGCTGCCGTGGACGTGACAGCTCGCTGGCCCGCGCTGACATGGCTTCAACTTGTCGAGTGAGCGCGGCCACTATCTGCGTCAGTGCGTCTATAGTGCTCTGTGCCACGGCGGTATCAGCAGATGTTACCCGCGGGGCCGCGGGTGCCGAGTTGTACGTAAAGTCGGCCGGATGCTCCATTGATGCCGAGGTCATGATGGTCTACGTACTTGTACTGCTTGGGCTGGTCATCCTGTGCGCTCTTCGTGAACGAGCGGGGTCACCAGTGTGGGACGTGGTGCACGAGTAAAAGAGATAGTTCTATTTACACAATATATATTATTTACAAACTCACGTCTCACTTATTTAAAGAATAGAAGGAAGGAGAATGCGCGACAGGAGAGAAAACACAATAAAAATAACCGTAATAAATTTCCAATGTTATAGATGGATGCGGAAGAATGACAGCGATAAAAAGAATGACAGTTATATACAATTTACTTTTTACAATAAAAATGTATGATATGAAATGAGGTCGAAATATGAAAAAGGCGGAACGCCACAATATCTCTATCTGTTAAAGTTACGTCGCAATAATCTTTTATACCCGAAACTAAGCCAGGGCGGGTGGCTAGAAAAAAAATATTTCTAGACACATAATCTTCCGCCGGTGACACATTCTTGGAATCGTAGTACTTAATGGATGTTCCCGAGCGCCAACGGGTTTATCCTTTGAAAGAGAATTAAATACGACAAATACTCGCCGGTAAGTGCCGTGAGCTGAGACCTGTCGGAGGACGCTCGGGCGCGCCGCGCAGCTAAACGGTTTACCTCTGAAAGAGGACGCGAGTATCCGTCCACGCAAATAAATGTATACGGACCCACTGGGCTAGATTTTTTAGTCAAAGTCGTAGGTGCTTTCTTGGTTTCTTTAAGAAAAAATATAAATTTTTAAGCTTGCCCATAAAAACGATGAACGGTATAGCGCTAGACTGTTCAAAATGGGCGTGATTTATATTTAGGCTGGCCAGTCCTCTCACCACAATGGTAATTCCAAACTCAAGGAACAAGTAACCAATCAACACGTGGCTGCAGTGTATTGGGCTATATACGAGTATTAGTTTTTGATTTGAGCCATACTAACGATGCAAAACTGAAGCAAACAGCCAAGGCATAGTAGGCGTTACTGCGAACGGGCGCTCACTTCGGGCTAGCGATTAGCCGTTACATAAAACAAATTGTACGATACGGAAGGCTCTTTTCTCGATTCGCGTAATAAAGTCGGCGGCCACTCAGGGTAATTGTTTAAAGCGATTCCGTGGTAACTGCAGCTCTCGGCGGAGGCCGCTTAGCTGCTCCGCCGTTTAAGGAAATTTTGCAAATTTTGGCTTTTTGGTAAATGTCTTCTATACGCGAGTCATGTACGATATGCCGTTAGCAGTTAACATCATTTCTTTATTCATTGTCGTTAATTGTTACGTAGCAATTCGTGTTGTCGTAAAAGTTGATTGTATTGAAGTGTTTAAAAAATACCAATATTTTTCAGTCAAAACCACTTTTGACCAACCTGTTCTGTCAAAAGTACTTTTGACTGATTTTGCTAGACAATAGTACTTTTGACTGGTTAAGAGATTTGACTGCAACACTTACATTACGTCCAAACTGTATGAAGGTACCTGGGTACCTCGTCACTTTGTTATAGGTGTTTTATTCGTCACTCACATAAGGGTTAACATTTAGAAACATTCGCACCAAAAACTTTCTTTTTTATATTGGCTCGGCATTGTGGCTTCTTTTTTTTCTTTACTGTTCGTTTTCAACGATCGTTTATGCCGCATTCATGTAGGATCTGGAACGAGCTCACAGCCGTGGTGTATCCCGATCGCTACGGCTTGTCCTTCCACAAATGTGTTCTAAAGAGAGTATCTTAGCGGTGCCCTCGGCAGATAGGCCGCTTGCACTTTCAGCAGCGTCACCGGAACTAGAAGCTACGCCCTGCGTTCGCCATCCCACCTGCCCAACGTGGCGAATATGGGTAAAGCCTCCAGGCGTTTGCCCAAAGTAGCGAACAACTGGAGAGGCCCGTGTCCAGCAGTTGACTGCGATAAGCTGATGACTTTCAGAGTCTGGAGCTTGCTCGTTTGCCATCTACAGTAATAAAAAGAAAATTAACAATAGCTCTGCCAATACTAAGTCCTAGAGCATGCTCCTAATTGATCAAATAAGTCTGCTCATGTCAGTTACAATACGTTATAGTATACATAAACTAATTACAAGTTAGAACTCTTATTAACTCTTAATTATCGTCAGTTTTATTAAATGCGCAGATAAAAGATGCATCGCAAAAGTTTTTTCATAAATTTAACGTTTACGAATGAGCAGACTTTTTTTTATGGAGAATGCTTGATAATGTAATTAACTGATTACATCGTTAAGTTAAATATAGTCTTGGTAGCAATTAAGGCAGGCGGGGTATTTCGAACAAAAAGTATATTATTTTCTATTCGCTATTCAAATTGGTATGTAATAATTAGCAGGTTATTTTAAACGTATACCTTTCAAACATCCAAGGCATATAAATTGAGTTGTCACGTTTGAAGCGGTCGGCGCTCATCTAGATAAAAGGCCTTTATACGTTTTTGCACACCGAAATGAGCTTAATTTGATAAATTATCAGTAGCGAATGCTACAAAGGCGCAAAATGAAACGCCATAGGTGGGAGCGGCGCGGTCCGGGGGGGGGGGGGGGGGTAGGCGACCACAGCCGCCCGGCCGTTTGAAGTGCCGCGACTTCAAACACGAGCTCGTGCGTACCAACACAATTAATTGTGTATTTCATTAAATTCGTTTCTAAATGGCAACACTGCTTATAATAAGAAACTGGGGTAATCTTCTTACCTGTTGCCACAATTATTATGCACGGTGAAGCCACTATGTTGATGTGAGTACATCTACTGAGTAGAAGTATGTCACCATAAAAAATGTATAGCTTAGCGGGCGGACTGACCACGGTTGCACAACCAGTAACTAATTTACATAACGTCCAGTTTATGCTATACATTACCTCCCGTGCTAGTCGTAGACTGTGTTACGGCAAGGTAAAAATCTCGTTGGGCACTCGAAAAGTACATAAGCCTTAACAATGTTCATGTTACCAGAATAAGAGGTCAAAAGTAAATTAAAAGAACTAAGTACCATGCGAGTTGAAAGCTGAAGATTCCATATCTATAGTATAGTTCAAGACTATTAGTTTTGATACAAAAACTGACATAAGGATTACCAATGTGGTGATACGATTGACCAGTCTAGATTGCGCGTCACCATCATCTAGCTGCCTTCACGATGCTCTGCGGAAAGACGACAACAAATATAACATAAATAAAAAATAAATTAACAAGGTAGTTACTAAATCAGACACGTATCAAAAAAAAATATCGAAGTAAGAAATATGTTTGGTTTGGACAACACAATGGAAATATCTACATGCAACGTGTATAATACATATAAGGAATCTTCAAGCCCGACGACCCTTTTCAACTCCCCGGTGTGACCACACATCCTTGTAGGACCCGCAGCTATATCCAGATGTAAATACAAACGTTTCATCTTAGATATTATACTACAGGGTAGATGGTTTGTGGTATCACAAAAGATGGGACGAATATTCATACTTATTTGTTATCTCAAATTGCGATGAAAACATAAATAAACGGCCGAGAATGAGCTAGCTTATCAATTTTAACGATAGACTGAGGTTTTCCTTATACCTAGGTAGGTTTTCCTTATACCTTATATCTAAGTAAGTTTATCAATTGTCTAGTACCGATTAGTATAAGCTTCAGCTTAGTTTGTTTGAGTTTAAACGACGCTCTGTGGTGTGGCCAAGCATGGCTGTCTTGGGTCTTGGGTGGTTACCATGAGTATGTAGGAGATGCTGATAGCGACCATGTCCTTAATGCGTAGATCAGAGGCTATTTAGAAAAAACCCGACCCGGTATCAATTGCAGAAATTAAACATAAATCGCCACTAAGATCATAAAATTTAAGTTCTTTGTCTT
This sequence comes from Conogethes punctiferalis, assembly GCA_031163375.1. Lineage (NCBI taxonomy): Eukaryota > Metazoa > Arthropoda > Insecta > Lepidoptera > Crambidae > Conogethes > Conogethes punctiferalis. The sequence continues at coordinate 1,716,802 of CM062094.1, forward strand.
TATCTTCAAACTGCCTCACGTCTCACTTCCATACCGTCGGTTAATTATTCCACTGAACTATTCACATAAGATCCTCAAGGAACTACTACTACCTATATTCTGAGCCATCCATTTGGAAAGCTTTGCCTTGCTTTGTGAGTTACTCCTAAACATAGAGAGAATATTTAATACCTATATGAAAAGACTACTTCGCAAAAGGACTAATTCGCAAAACGACCATTATTTCCTTAGTCGTCTTCTACGACTCGCACTATCCAGGCGGTCCTAACTCATATTCTCAATCCGGAAACCACATCCATAATCAAAAATTAACCTCGGATATTTCGGAACAACGTAAATTGATTTATGTCGTTTAGTTTTAAGCAGGATTACTGTATATTTTAATTAAGTGAACTAATTGCATTACTGTGTAATTCCTTGCGTCCCGCGGCCGCCCGCGCCCGTCCCGAGGGTCACTTATTATTTTAATCGACTGCGGCACAGTGTACGGACAATAGTGACCACAACACACTAATATAGGGCTAGGGCATTATGTAGTGATAGTATATCCTCCGGTACAGCTTGAGAGCTATTGTGAGGGAGAAGCGATTCTATTATGCTGACACATACGTCGCGCTTGTGAACAGGCTACGTATAGACAGTAGTTTATACTTATTTAATTGGCAATGGTTTTAGTTTCATATATGTACGAAATAATATATTATGCGATTAAAATTTTAAGATAATTCTTTATTGTCTCCACATTGCTTAAATTAACTATTTATAGCTTACAGAACGTATACCTAGATTGTATGAGACTGATATTGGAGCTAGAAAACCTTATGCGATTATTGTGTTTTCATTGTTTATTCAAAAGAAAAACTGTATATTTCTAATACTTTTCAAACAAATAAACCATTTCTTTGGAGTTAATCCTAAATTATTTAAAATATGAACTAATTTTACATTTATTGAAATTAGGTACTATAATGTTATCTTATGCAATGTAATAATATTTAGCCACTGCAGCACATAGGCATTCCCAAAACACTGCAATGTATGTAATAAATGAACTCATCATTGCGAATGCTTTATACAAAACCTTTAATTTATCATTATCAACATAAACACATTATCAGTTGAAAATATTAGCTACACGATTTCCCCGCCGGTGCCTCACCGACAGAACACTCGTATTCCGACACCCGACGCGCGTCGTATTCGAGAGCTTATCAACAAGCCAATATTCTGTAAGTACAAAAAGTGTCGAATTCCCGCCCCGGGAGAGCAAGATAGATCTGTATCTGTTTTATTCAAATGAGGGTAGAGATGTAACACTCTCGCTCAGCCGACTGTGCCCTGAGTTATGGGCGTAATGCGAGCGTGGCGTTATGGCGTTTATTAGCGCACCTCGCGTCGACCCCTGCCCGTCTGCCCGGCACGTCCTAACAGGTTGTGAATGGCGCTGGACCGGACTACGTGCGAAGGGGTGACGACCGCTCTTTTGCTATGCTGCCAGAGGTGCGTTTCATAAAAAGGCTCATTTAATCCTAGCTGAATAAGTAGGTACTAGTTCTTCTTCTTATCGTGTCGATGGCAATCTAAGCAAGTTCCGCCCAATATTCAGCCACACGAACCGCCCTCCTGGACGCCCTCATCAGCTCGTCCCGCGTACAACTCGATGGGCACGCCGGGCAGGCCGCGAGGTGAGCCATGGTATGAGGGGAAACCCACAAGCACAAGACAGGTCGGACCCGTCCGCGAAACCCCACCTCCACCTATTCTCGTATAGGTACTAGTTGATTATCTCACTGACGCGTAGTGCGGTGCATTCATCATGGTTGGACCGTTTGGTTACTGAAAAAGAGTTAATAGAGTCTATGATAATCACGCTGTCGAGACTATGACTAGACTTACCAGCATAAAGAAGTTAAGTTTACCAACTCTACCATCGGTTGAGAATGAAACCACAAGGAGTGCCATAGTTGCATTTTATATCTGCGTCGGTATCGACAGAAAAAAGGCAAGTTGTGAATGAAAGACGAAACATGTGAATGAAATCTTTTATACCTTTAATAATTTCTTCAATATTTAAGGTATAAAGATTTCATTCACAATAAATTTATCACATCCCCCTTTTGCTCCTCCGGTTGCCCTGTATAAATACTTATATAATGGAATTTACGTCGATAAATACAATTGCTGACAACCTTGACGACATCTCTGTATCGGAATGTCATTTATGTACCCCCGAACAATCAAGTAGATATATTATACAACCAAATAAAAATATTAAAATAATCACCCAAAACATAAGATCAATAAACAAAAACATTAACGACTTTCATGTACTTCTTCATAGAATTCCGTTTGACTGCGACATCTTGGTCTTAACTGAATGCTGGCTGCCCTGCCTATCAAATTCTAACATACCTATAATAACGAACTATACTACACACACAACGTCTACTCACCTAAATCAATCCGACGGCGTCGTTGTTTACACTAAATCCGACTTAATATGTAATTGTGAAGAACCTGACTTTCAAAATACCGCATCTGGAATAGTTGTCAAAATCAATCATGATATGGCAGTGCTATGCATATATCGTTCGCCCTCAATAGCCAATACTGAATCGTTTATCTCTGCCCTTAATGAAATCGTCCTCTCGCTTACTAAATACAAGACAGTGGCTATTACGGGCGACATAAATATAGATATTAAAGACACCTCACATGACACTCGACGTCACACATACCTAAATTGTCTAGCATCTCATGGGTTCTTACCCGCCCACACGGACTTAACACGAGATAATAGTTGTTTGGACCATATATTTTTACGCACGAAGACATCAAGTACTACATTAATTTATAATACCACTATCACTGATCACTTCACAACTCTGCTTTGTATCAATAAAAGACTAGCTAAAGAGCAAAATTTAGGGAAAACACTTACAAAAATAAATTTCGAATTACTTGATACAATTTTTGATAAATTAGATTTTAGCCCCATAAGACACACAACAGATCCCAATGTTGCTACAGATATATTTTTGGATATCCTCACAAAAGCTATAAAAGACAGTACATGTATTATTAACGTATCATCAAGAAAGAGGACTTTGAAACCATGGATTACACCAGGTCTTCTGCGATGCATCCGTAACAGAGATGCATTACATAATAAATATAAACAATCACCAGACAATTTAGTGCTGAAGCTCACTTATACTAGATATAGAAACTTCTGTTGTAAAATACTCAAAAAAGTTAAGAGACAATATGATACACAGGAATTAAGAAATTCTAAAAATAATCCTAAACTACTATGGAATACTATTAAAAGAATAACTTATACAAATACAAATAAAAATACTAATACACAGTTGCTTCATGCCTCTTCTACACCGTTACAATCATGTGACCTAGTTAACGATTACTTTGTTGACATCGGAAAGAAACTAGCTGATAATGTGAATAATTTGCCTATGCCTCAAGTATCCCCTTCTACCCCTACATGCTCCAAGAGTGTATCGTCATCATTTGTACTTTCACTTACTGATGATGATGAAGTTATATCGACCATTAATTCCTTACGTGTTAATGCCACCACGGGAGCGGACGGTATCTCACCAACAGTTTTAAAACGCTACTCGTCTAAACTGGCGCCAATTCTTACTCACATTTTTAATATGTGCTTCTCATGCGGCGTTTTTCCTAAAGCACTTAAAAAGGCTATCATCCATCCCATCTTGAAAAATGGAAACCCAAAAATAGTCCAAAACTATAGGCCCATTGCCATTCTCCCAACTCTCTCTAAGATTTTGGAAAAACTGATAAACTCCAGATTGGTGAAATATCTTGAAAAATTTAACCTGCTCTCGCATCAACAGTTCGGCTTTAGGAAAGGCAAATCAACCTCGGATGCAGTACATAACCTCCTTGATACTGTGGTAAAATCCCTGGACAGGGGTAAAAAGACTCTCACTATATTTGTCGATCTCCAGAAAGCGTTTGATACCGTTCCCACTCTTACTCTTCTACACAAACTTGAAACCATGGGTATCAGGGGACTTCAACTTGATCTTTTTAGAAGTTATCTCACGGACAGATATCAGGCAGTTAGAATGGAAAACTACCTTAGTCATGAGCTACCTATCAATTATGGTGTGCCCCAGGGCAGTATCCTTGGTCCTACTCTGTTCTTGGTCTTCATAAATGATCTCAGCAACATCAGACTAACTGGTGGACGGATCATTTCTTTCGCCGATGATACTGCCATAACTTTCTCTGCTGATTCCTGGCCCAACCTTCAAACTATTGCTCAGCTTGGTCTGAATTCTGTTCTTTTCTGGCTTCGAAACCATTCCCTTACATTAAACTCGTCTAAAACTAAATTCATAACTTTTTCTGTCAGTACAACTTCACAACCCAAATCTAACATTAATTTAATCGCACACTCTTGTTCAAATTGGTCTAACTCTTCATGCCAATGTCCTCTTCTCTCCTCAACGGACAACATAAAGTACTTGGGTGTAACGATTGATAGACTTCTTAACTTTAAGTTACATATAAACCACCTAACAAGCAAAGTAAGAAAATTAATTTACATATTCAAAAATATGCGTCATGTAGCTGACCCAGATATCTTGCGTAATGTGTACTTTGCCCTATGTCAGTCTATCGTTACGTACTGCATCTCCTGTTGGGGTGGAGTCCCTAAAACTACATTAAAACCCCTCGAAGTGGCTCAGCGTGCTATCCTCAAAGTAGCTACTTTTAGACCAATACGTTATGACACGTACCAACTCTATAAGGAGTGTGAGGTCCTTACTGTCAGACAATTATTTATACAACAGACTATACTCTTACAACACCAAATAACTCCATATGTAAAAACTAAAAAACGTCGCAAAGATATGGTCTGCTACGTTCCATTAACTAAATTCTCGTTCACACAGCATTTCTTTTATTACTTGGGTCCATCGCTTTATAACAAAATAAATATTGAAGCTACCACCTATAATTTATCTTACCATGAATGTAAAAAGTGTATAAGAACTTTATTGCTACAAAAATCATATGACGAAACCGAATCATATTTAAAACCTTAATAATAACAAATGTATGCACTCACACTCACACACACCCACACATACATACACACACACACACACACACACACACACACACACACATACACACTTGTACGCACACGCACACGCACAATACTATCACATATTTTCACGCACCTGCAAATATACATGCATTGCTTACATCACAATGTGATTTACCTAATACTAAATAAACTAATGGATCTTATTGATATGGAAGGGGCTGATTATCCTTAACACAGGTTTTAAAAAACCTAGCTAGGAAATCAGGTCGTTCAACCCATAATGTAGTTTTTGTATGTTTTCTGTTCTATCATATCTGTAAGCATTAAAGTGTATGTAACTACATATCTGTTAAGGCAAATAAATTATTATTATTATTATTAAAGTAATTCATATGCCTTATCCCAGGAAGGTGGATGAAAACAAACGCTTTTCTATTATATTTGGTTTGTACAAAATCAGTTAATTAAACAACCGTTAACTGAGTGTTTTACTAGGATAATTACAAAACATTAATTCATTATTGTTTTATGAATTCCGAGATTTCCTCGCTGAGGGCCAAACGCAAACAAAAACAAACGAACTGAGTGGCTCGGCTCAGAGTGAGCAATGCTAAACCCTTTTCTTTGTATTTACATTTTATTGTTGGCGAAATTAAAAGGAATACTTTAAAAATTCCAAGTAAAACAAGGCGTGAACAGACGAATAATGTCGCAGCGACCGGAATGTTTTAATAACGAGCGAAGTACAACCCATCTTGCCGAGGGGATTAATAATAATAATGCTTTCCTGACCTAATTTGGACCACAGCAGTCCAAATTGGTATCCTAGGAGACCGCCGAATGCGAAGATGATATTAAACTCTCTCTCTATCCCTTCACGTTATTGCCGATAAAAAAAGTGTAACTATAGGTAGAATCCATCTTCCGAACCCGGCGCTAGAATCATTTTGAAGTACAAATATGTACTTGACGATCCATCATGTGTTTGTTTATATAAATATATATATGTTCTATTAAAGAGAAAGAGACCAGACGCGTAATCAAGAGTTTAACGTGATTACACGCTTATGCATCCGCCCCGTTGGTTACTAGTGACCCATCCAACAGATTACTAACCAAAAGTTTTCAAATTTGTAGGACAGTATTGATGATGTTGACATCATTGGTGTGCAAACGTCCACTGCCAAAAGTGTATGAATGACAGTTTTTTTAATAAATAAATAAATATCGGACAACATCACATACATACATTGCTCTAATCCCAAAGTAAGTAGCTTAAGCACTTGTGTTATAGGTATCAGAACAACGAAGGTACCACAAATATAAACACCCAGAGACGAAACAAACGCAGGTGTTCATCACACGAATGTTTGTCCCGGGTGAGAATCGAACCCACGACCCTTGGTTCAGAAGGCAGGGGTCACTACCGATTGAGCCACCGGGCCAGTATGTTTTCATTTGATTAGTCACCACACTTGGTAGGCGGCTGGTGATCGCAGCACTTATTTTGTGCCCAGGTAGACGCTGCTGTGCGCTACGTAACATTCCCTTATCGGTATGCTACTACACCCACACACATCACACTGACACACGCACACCACACCACACCATATCAGTGAGAATTCACCCAATTACAACACAATATACAATCACGGGAGAAGAGCGCGTGTGTCAGTACTATGTGACACGTTCTTAATTCTCTCAATACACAACTTCTCCCGAATGCCCTCACGTTTGAGCCTCCAATGTCACTTATTTGATATCCTTGACCTTGAAAAAACCATTATGTTCAAAGAAGATTTCGTATTTGTCGCATTAAAATACTAGAGCGACTCGAGAAAAATAAAGATTAAAGAAAAATTTTATTTCGAATTCCCTTATTCCTTTTTCATTCCCACCGGACGCGCGTTGACTCGAACACAATTTTCTTTTCGATGAATTCAATTTCATTTGGCAACTGTACACAATGACGTTAGCTTTTAATGCGGAAGTTGTAAGGGAAACTAAATGTCAAGTTACGATTAAGCAGCAATTCATCACAGTTAAGAGAGGTAGGGCATAGCGAATCTTCGCTCGAATTTTGAGGCGCCCGTCCGGGGAAGGACCTCCACCCTATAGAATACCGCAGTCAAATGACCTCTGGGTCGTGTTTCTGCCGGTGAGTAGGGTTTCCGGAGCTCGTGGGGGGTTGGGGTTGGGCCGGCATGGCGGTGGCAACTGACAGGTAACTGACCAGTTACTTCCCCGTTGTCACAGCGACTTGGGCTTCTCTTTCGCTTTCCATCAGACGTAGGGAAGCCAAAATGTCGAGCCACTATAAAAAAAAAGTTATCAAGAACTGGATTTATTGTACTACTTGCAGTAGAGTAGTCTACGGTCATAGCAAGTAGCGATTTAAATTATATGTTACATTAAAATTATACTATAGGTAGGTACAGTATTTATTTAATTACCAAACTGATCAGTTTTTGTTCTTGACTTTAAATAATATCGTAGCGGCTGAATTAGGAAAGATGTGTAAACTCTAGAACGTCATCCCAGCCGCTATGTACTGTTCGTTAAGAGCGCGCATACAATTTTAAGCAACTCGAAACGCACGCGGGAGCCGATTCCGAAACACACATAGACATCATTTGTGTCTGTGTGGGTGAGCGGTGTGTCGGACGCTAACTCCGGCGGACGAACATATTTTGATACTTAACAATTTATTATTCATCTAAATTATTTGAACATTCTTTTATTGCTAAATATTTTATTAGTGTAGTATAGGTGCGTACTTATTAAATTGATTTAAACACTTTAGAGTACATTACTCTTAAGTGTTTATTAATTAAGGTTTAAGAAAAATATAACAATATTTTTGTCTTTCTATCTTTATATGTACCAGGTACTTACCTATCCAAAGGTATTGTGTGAGTGATTGACATTATTAATGTTGCTTTATAAAAATCAATAATCCCTACTGTGTTTTCCTTGCCTTCTGATCATGAGTCAAAGGTCGTGAGTTTGATTCACATCCAGGACAAACATTCGTGTGCTGAACATTTGTGTTTGTTTGTGTTTAGGTGTTTGTATTATTATTTAAGGAAAGAGCAGTCTCCGTGGTTGCCACGATATAACTCTAACCCGTTTTATATTTTAACTTGTAAAAATTACTTTGTTCATTTTCACTCGGCAGAAATGGATCTCACAAAGAGGCTGGTTGCCATCATTCAAAAAAGATTAGTTTGTAAACAATTTGTCAATTTGAATTAAGGTCCTAAGTCTCCTATGCACTGATCACAGAGATCATGTATACCTACTGATGCTTGTACTGAAAGTTGTGCTTGTGTTTCGTAGCAGAAACCCCAGATGGCCTACAACAACTAAAATCTGGTTCCTATCCAGCTTGACCAATCCATCACTTATTCTCGGGATGAATATTCGTCGTAACCCGAATCCTAAGGGTTACATTGAAGGAGTCATTGACTAATGCAGCATTCTCTAAAATAGGTGTCCTGAACCTGATTCTGAAAGAATATATCACGACTGACCAGCGCTGTTTTTTGTATAAGGCACAAATCTTGCGTAGAATACTGCTTTTACGCAATTTTATAAATGATGCAATGGACAGGTTACAAAGGCGAGCTATCTGAATAGGTAGGTATGGTGAGAGGACTCACTTGTGTATATTCAAAAATTGTCTAGGATCGGTATTTTGAAAATTAAAATTAAATACAACAGCAAGTAAAAAATGTTGTCATTATCTCGTTTATTTTCTACTTTACGGTCTAAATTAAGAAGACTAAACTTGTAGGAAATCAATTTTTAAACAATTTTGGTTCCTTCGTTTTCGCCTAAAATCGATATTTTGGAAATAAAACTCGCAAACCACGACATATTCAAAACTGTATCATTATCTCCTATGTTGTACTTTTTACGGCATGAATGAAAAGAAACAAAGTTCTAGAGAGTCAATTTCCGAACAATTTTGGTTCCTACCTTTTCCCCCAAAATCGACATTTTGGAAATTAAACTGGCTTAATTAATTACCTATTAATATTTCGAATTTAACATAATTCCAATGACGGCGACGAAGCAAATAAAAGAAATAACAATATGTATCTATTATGGCAAACTGTACTAATACTAATGAGGGCGCCTATATCGCGTGTGAATTCGCCACCAGAGGTGCTAGTGTAGCGTGAGGTATCCGAAAAAAACATAGGTTCTGTGGGTTAAACGAGTTTATTTCGGAAAATTAAATAATTTTGTGCAATTTTGGCATAGCTGGCATTAATTTTCGAAAATATGAGACACGGCTCAGTGATTATCTGCGCTTTAAAAGCGGAGCCGAGAATATGAGGTATAAAAATTAGCGGTCTGAAAGAAAAGCTAGTTCACTGGTTTGTTTATTAACCGTTAACAAACAGTTTTGCCTTTTGGAAACTTATGGCCTCCTTCTTATAACGAACAAACAGTCATCACATGCATAAAACAAACCTTAACAGCTATGCCCGAAGACCTCACTATACAGTCGCGCCCTCTGGTGATTACAAAAACGGTAGCCCTCATTGGCAACGTTTGGCATTACCGTAACATATCCGTATCTTACCAGCCTTTTCGCTAAAATCACCCCTAGTAACAGGAATGGCCATACATTTCACCACTATCATATTGCATTTTGGTTTTACATTTTGAAACTATAAAATATAATTTTTACTTCTTTCTAATACTATCTGAATGAAAGTAGTAATCTCATATCGTTTTCAGCCTCTCACAGGCCACTGCTGGACATTGGCCTCTCCCATTGTTGACCACTTTGATCGATTTAATTTTAATCTTAACTGTTATTAATACTTAATTACAGTTAAGATTATTCCACACTAAACAATTAAGCGACAATTTCAAAATTGGATTCGAAGATCGATTTATCTAAATCTAAATAGACCAATTTCGTGCATACTATCAAACATTTTATCATCCATCTTTACACATATAATTTTACTAATAATAACTCGACTATGGGATTTCTAGGACTTTCAGATTCATTGTATGCCTTTATTTATAGTCGTGAACATGTGACGTAGATTCCTTAAATGCTCCCAACTCAAATGAATCTCCTTATCAGTTTCTTCATGGAAGTTGTTTCTGACCATTGATGTTAACGAGCATGATAATAATCATTGGAATAGCCTTACTTTGTAACTTCATTAGTGAACTAATAAACAAATATCATATTCATTTTTGAAATATTTAGCAAATGTGGTTGTAGATAATAATAATAATAATTATAATAATCCTGATGTTTGTATTTGATACTCATGACTAAACATTAAATCATTTCATCAATTTAGTATATTATTTTAACTTAATAAATTTTCCATACAAAAATAATATTACAAAGTATCAAACTCGTGGAGTTGCACGCGCGCAGAGCGGTATACGCTCATAAAAGTGTTTGTGCGTATGTGTGCGTGAGCGGAGCAGCGAGCGGCACGTCCTCCCTCTGGGATGACCCGATTTGGACTGAATCGGCAAGCGTCGCGCGCGTGGCTTTATAGTCACTTTTAAAAAAATCGTATAAAATAACAGGCATTGAATATTAATAAAATAATAAATAAGTGCACTTAAGAAAGACTTCTTTTACATTTACACAAAATTTCAACTAAAAGAAACAGTGTTTTCTACTAGAAAAACACTGTTGAAAAGTGTGAATTGAGCTTATTTTAAAAAATTATTTTGGGCAATTTAATAACACATTTTTGAAAGTTTTTTTGTCTAGTGCACTAATAGACCATATAAGCTATTGTATAAACATATATTTAAAACATATGTATGTAATGCAATTGATATTAAGACTTTCGAAATTGACTCTGACTCGCATTTTTGCGAATCGGCTTACGGGAGATCTTTGATAAATAAAAATATACTAGTAAATGTTGTATTTTATCTAGCCTACGCACTGCTTGAAGACTTTATCTATATAAAAAACTATGTTTCTTATTTAAAAAAAATCGTTTTCTATGATAATAGCTCGCCCGAAAATACCAGTTTCGCCGCAAATACGTCGAATTCTGTATGCGCGCTCTTAATTGTCCAATTAAAATGTATGTAGCGTTTTAAATCAGTACCTATGTGTATTAAATGCATTGATTTGTTGAAAGTGTAAAGATCGTAGTGCGAGCTGTGTAGCAAGCGAGGCGAGGACACACGTCACAGAATATGCTTTTAAACACAGTTTATCATTGTCAGAAATGTACTATTTGTATGTCATCGCTACGTCACCGATAAAATAATACCCTTAAATGCTAAAAGCATCTACACGCTACGTCGAATAATCTACATGCCTTAAAACCATAAAGAGAAAGTTCTTACAGGCAATCAAATAATCGCCATCATCCTCAGCCAAGGTAAAGAAACCCGCATTCCTCGGGCGGGATACGACCGCTCGCAGAAAAAATCACTTAATTTTCCCCTTGCACAATGCAGCCGCGGAAAAACTCCATCATTTGGAGCCGTTTAAGGCGGTTAGGCATAAATCAGCCAGTCCATTATACAGAATTGGATTCCGCTCGCCCATAAAGGGACATAAAGGAGTGACGTCACGACCGCAGCCGCGGCTCCTGGAATCATTGCCGATTTATTTTTATTAAATTGTCATTCGCTCTGTTCTATTGAATTCTGGAAAATGGAAGGAAAAGCATTTATGAAATCGGATTAGAAAGGCTTTCTGTCTTTTATGATTGTTAATACGATTGTAAGTAAAGAGAATGAAGACACAGTTAACTGGCTTATGATTTTGATAGATTTTTGTAACTCACATTCGAGCCGAAGAAGACTGTATGCTTTTTCAAATAACGCGATGTATTGCTTTACTCGTAGAATGACAATAATGAAACACTTAAGTAGTGCTTCAATGCTATTATTTAACGGTTATAAATCGGCGAGCCTAAACTGCTCGAGTTAGGAGTTTCAAGTTTTGCTCAAAGCCAACTCTTGTCACGTAGATAAGAACTAATTTCAAGTTTTGGAAATTCAAACTCCAATCAATTCAGGGTTTAAGTTTAGTTAAACAGAAATGATTATGATATGAACTACTAATCAGGCAAAAACTAAAAATTTCATTCAAACCTTTAAACTTCATGTTTAGCTAGGCAAATAAAATTACGATTGGTAATTTACAAGGTTCGAAATACTTCTCTTCGCTTGCTTCTGTAATTAAAGGTACAAGTGGACTGAAATAAATACCAGCGAATTTTAAGACAAACACAAAAGGCCAGCTAGCACAAAGGAACAAGAGATTTTTTATTCCGTAGAAACAAAACGTATCCGTGAAAAAAAGCTTATCTGTGCAAAATTGTAGAAACATGCTGGCTCGGTGGTTTAATTGGTAGTGACTCCTGGACCAAGGGTCGTGGGTTCGATCCCCACCCGGGACACACACATTCGTGTGATGAACACTTGTGTTTGTATCTCGTCTGGGTGTTTATACTCGTATTTGTATTTTAGTATATATTTGTGTTACCTTCGTTGTTCTGATACCCATAACACAAGTGCTTAAGCTACTTACTTTGGGATTGAAGGAATGTATGTGATGTTGTCGAATATTTATATATTATTATTTATCATGCCTACCATAAACAAAACCGTTCACCAACGGAATCGATAACTAAGCATTGCTATGTCAAAGCGTTGTGGTTAGATAAATACAAAGCATAGCAACCGAGTTCCATTTAGCTTCCAAACTGTTCTGAATAGACTGTTCGGTCAGTTTACATCAGGTCTTGTACGTTCGAATTTGTTTGTTTATAGTGTGTGTTATAATGTACATGTTACTATGTAATATCTAGTTTCCGTAAAGTTGAGGCTGCTCACCTTGATGTCAAAATTGTTCACGCAATGTTAGTTTACGATGTGCCTAACCTTCACAAGTAAGTATGGTACGCTACGCTTCTTAGCCTCGCTTATTATAAAGGACTTTGAAACTCCTCGTGTGGTCTACGCCGATGACAGGCAGGAGATTAGCTCGGCTACACACGTGTAGCCTTGAAGGAGCATTATCTACGTGGATGGCTTTATTAAAATCTTTGTAGCGAAATATCTAACAAGAAAATCTTACCTGCATTAAACAGCTCACTTCAACATTATACGTATAATGGTAAAACCATTCTGTATCAGTAGTAGGTATTAAAAGTCGAGAAAAAAGTCAGATCAGTCATGGGGTGATCTGATATTAGGCGTCAGCCTACGTAGGGTGACTTCTTAGTCATAAAATTTCGCCCTACGTTCGTCACATGAGACTACAGTTGCCAGGTCTCATACACCCACTATTCACATTACCACCTGCGCTACTAACTCCTCATACGTTTCATATAGACATTTTCTATTTCACGTGTACATTTATATGGCTTTGGTGTGCATGTACCTGTGCCTTTATTCAGCTTCCTTTTAAGTACCTCCGCCTGGAATGTATTCCATCGAACTTGACTTTATGGATCAATCGACGCGCTATCGGCGTCCCTTCGCCATTCCAGTGTCCGGAGAAAGCAGTTTCGCAGTTTGACGAACGAGATTTTATGACCTAGAGACGAAAACAGACTTCCTCATTGAATCGTGGGTGATATAAAATCAGTTATTTTGTGCAATGTTGCCGGGCCTCGTAATGGCCACGGCTATAAAATAGCGTGCCTACTGTTGGCAGATAGGGAGGAGCAGCGGGCAAGAGGCGCCATTTACTTTTGTACTTGTTATGGAATCAATATAATAAATAAAAGTTCTCTAAATAACTTGTGTTGGGATGTAAGGGAACAACCTACCATCTTTTCATCTCACCTGCCCTTGGTGCAACCTGCCAAATAACAAACTAGGCTCTGGTAACCGACTGGTAGCGGTACCTATAACCATCACGATTGAAGGAATTGCTAAATAGCACAGGCCGATGACGGGCAACCGCATCACCGAAGCGAGGAACTACGCCCTGCGATTGCCAACCCGCCTGCCTAGCACGGCGATTATGGGTTCAGGTGTTTGTCCAAAGTGGCGAACAACTGGAGAGGCTTATATGCAGCAGTGGACTGCGATAGGCTTATTAACAGAGGGATGCATCACGGGCAAAGCGATGCAAAACGGGCGAGTAAAAAGATGATAGGCCGCTCCCTTACATCCCCTTATCTATAAATAGCCTTTAGCATATCAAGACGTTGTGGCGAGCTGACACAAATGATTCTTCCACTCCAGTTTCCACGCATACTTTTTATCTCGCGAATGTTAGCAGATTTTCGAATTTCACACAAGATTTCACAGAATATTAAAGTTTAGCTGTGAAAACGGTACAGACATTATGAGTTTTATCGTTCGTATAAAAACTATGTTTTATCTTTATATAATAGGAACACGTTCCAAGAAGAATTTTGGCCGAAGCTGTAAATTTTTAAGAACATAAAGATACCAAGAACCTCAAAATATCATTGGGATAAGAGCTTGTATTCAAATGGAAAAATGCTATCTAGTCCCAAAGCACAGAAAATATGTGTCCCAAAGTAAGCTGAAGCTTATAGCATAAGCTAGTACTTGACAACTGATAAACTTTATGTCTTTAGATACTTTTAGTTTATAAATAATTCATATTAATGAGTGTGGTAAATAGTATAAAGCACACACCCAGACCAATACAAACACACATGGTCATGCATACAAATGTTTGTGAGGGAATTGAATTCACAACCACTGTATCTGTGGCGGCGTTGGCTACCGCTCAACCAAACAGGTCGTCAAATAATAATAAATATGAGTCTCCAAAACAAGGAAAAGTCAAATGAAACATTTCCACAACACGGTATCCCCGTGTATGACATGTGCTTGTGTAAGCAAACAGACGCTGTTCAGCCACACGCGGCAGTAATTTCGCGGGCTGGCTGCCCTTTGAGGATCAAAGCGACTGGCATTTTGGAGAAAAATGTAAATATTTGTGCTAACATGAGCTTTACTGTACCAGATATAAAATAAAATAAATAAAATAATGAACAACATCACATGTATTGAGCCGAAGTAAGCTGCTTATTAAGTATTGGTGTTATGGAAATCTGAATCAATGAAAACAGAAGCCCTAGATAAGTTTCATTTATTAACCGACTTCAAAATAAAGGAGGAGGTTCTCAATTCGACTGAATCTTTTTTTTGTTGTATGTGTGTTACCAGACATCTCCTAGAATTGTGAACCGACCTTTTTTTTGTTTGTAAAAGCGTACTTCCTAGTTGATCCCATTGTTATCATATTGAAGTCGGCCTATCTTAACTAATATTATAAAGCTGAAGAGTTTGTTTGTTTGAACGCGCAAATCTCAGGAACTACTGGTCCGAATTGAAAAATTCTTTTTGTGTTGAATAGACCATTTATCGAGGAAGGCTATAGGTTATATTACATCACGCTGCAACTATTAGGAGCGAGGAAATAATGGAAAATGTAAAAAAAAAAATGGGGAAAAAATAACTATTCCACGCGGAATATTCCACTGCTAGTTTATTTAATAACTTGATTTTACACATAGATGTAACATACAGATAGAGTGAATTGCACACATGACACCTCGTAGGGGCGCCGCAAGATGCTATTGTACCCGAAATATGTTTGTGGAATAAACTCCCTGCTGAGGTTTTCTTAGGATAATACAGTATGAGGTATTTTGAGTAAGATTGTATAGTGTTTTCGAAGGATCGCCCCGGGGGCAACACCATTGTTGCAGGTGTTTATGGGCTGCGGTGACCGCTTAGCATCAGGCGGGCCGGAAGCCATTTCGTCACCTTCGTATATCTATAATATATAATCTAAATATATAAAACTCAAAGGTGACTAACTGACATAGTGATCTATCAACGCACAGACTAAACCACTGGACGGATCGGGCTGAAGTTTGGCATGCAGGTAGATGTTATGACGTGGGCATCCGCTAAGAAAGGATTTTGATTAATTCTACCCCCAAGGGATGAAACTCTATTCCAAGCGGACGAAGTCGCGGGCACAGCTAGTTATATATATAAGAGTTACCATTATGATACATAATGTGCCACATAATATTTCAGTTACTCATAAAATTTATCAAAGAAAAGTTCCTAAAGGAGCTAAATCACTACACCTTTGTCGCAATCATAGAAAATGATCACATTGAGATGCCATCCAGACTCGTTTTACGCGAGCTGATGAATTCGTCAGGGAAAGCATTCGTGTGGCTGACCACTGGGCTGGATTAATTTAGATTGCCATCGACACGAGAAGAAGAAGACTTTTGATGATAGATCAAGTTATCGGGGTGGGGTGAATTCAAATATCACAGAGAGATAAGTGTGCGTTACAATTTTATGGAACCGTTGCGGCCTCCGCCCAGCGGGCCCGTCGCGTCGCTGAGTGCGTGCTGAACTCCGCGCCCGCCGGCCATAAAACTGCGTAATTTCATTTTATTCCGCTTGATTTTGTTCGTTAACTACGTGAACTGGAAGTCCAGATGTTTTATGAAATATTCAGTTAAAGTTACAGAGTTGCAAAGGAAAATCGTTATTTGATATTGCGTAATGTAATGTAAAGTATAAAGTGGAAGTTTTGAAGCGGAATTTATGTATATGGGGCAATTACGATTTCATATTATTAATGCATGCAATGCAATAATGAAATGAAATACTTAAACATAATTTTTTGGGCAATTACATACGAGTACAATGTGACACCAACATATGTAGTTGGGTTTTATTTCCATGGTGTGGGTTCAGATTCGCGAGCGATCGAAGTTCTGGGTTCGTACAGTCTGCCCAGAGCGTGGCGATTATGTGTATAGCCTCCAGGTGTTTGCCCGAAGTGGAAAGCACCTGGAGAGGCCTATGTCCAGCAGTGGACTGCGATATGCTGATGAGGATGATGATAATGATAGTCATCATTAGCCTGCAAATGTCCACTGCTGGACATAGGCCCCCTGCCCGTTTCCTGATATTGCCTTAGTCGTCTTTTACGACAATCACAGGACATGGTGCTCCTATTTTGAATATGGAAACCACCATACTTGGAGTGGGTAGATGGTTATTATAGTACTTCTTCACACCATAAAGTTTCATGCCGACTTTTCTCGACGGTAGTTAATCACTACCATCTTAATTATGAGTAGTTTCATTTGTATAATTACACTTGTAATATTTAAGTCTAAATAAATACACATATATTTCTTACTCTACAAAACGAATAAAGAGAACCTGCCATAACACCACTGCAGTAATACCCAGCGCAGCATAATCCCACAAACGAGAGTTAATTACAATCTCGCGCCGCCTACATTTTAATTGTGTTTGAGGCGCTCCCGCGGCCGGCGGAAGAGCTGGCTGCGGCACACGTCGGTAATAACAACGAGACCGGTTGTAGTTGAAGTTACTTTATTTGGTTTTAAACATGTTAAGCAGACGTTCATAATATCATATGTTGGCGTAGAAATAATAATTAGCCTAAAAGATGTCTTTTTAAAGCTACACATATCATTATTTTGGTTTATTCTGGAAATAACCGCTCAATGAAAACGGTATTCTAACTCTGTGGATTCACGAAACTAATATTATTAGTGATTATTAAAACTATTGATGTGATTTATGAAAAGTAAGATTTTTTTATTGGTTGCGAGCAAACGGCCAGTCTAATGTTAAGCAATAACCGCTAATGGATATCAGCAATGCCAGGGACACAGTCGTGCTACTGCTTGAGAAAGAGCTCTCTTTGAACCACGTTTAGAGAAGGGCGTATAGCGATCAGCTACTCGTATCTAGTAAGGTAGTATCTTTCTTAACGAAATCTAAAGCTTTTCTCTGCAAACTTAGTTCCCGTCCTGCGCTCTGTAATCGCACCTCAACTCTTCTACAAACCTCCTTATAAATAAATGAAATCCGTGTTTAAGAATGAAAATTTCCCAAGAAGTTTACTGTCGGCTGCCACCACGGCCCGACTCGTTACGAGTCCGAACTAAACCAACTACGGCGAATGATAATGACGCAGACACAACTTCCATTTTTGCTGCTAAATTGTGTTTCGTCATAAATTGGTATAATATTTCGCGGAACACGCAGCCAACGAACAAGTTTCCATCGAGTTTTGTGTGGAAATTGCCGAGTTACAAATACAATCATACCTATGTTGTATCTGTAGCTTGTGTCCACAGTACTAATATACTAGTAGTATAAATATCAAATCATTTCTATTAATAAGTAAGTAGATCTGTGTATCTTCTTCTATCTATCTATACTTATAATAAATCTGTAGAGAGGTCAATTCTGTACATAAAATATTTTTTCAAAATAACTATCAGGGGGTGATAAGTGATCGATACTGATACCAAAAATGCAATCAGTAAAATTTTTGTCTGTCTGTCTGTCTGTCTGTCTGTCTGTCTGTATGTTCGTTATAGAAAAAAAAACTACTGAACAGATTTTGACGAAACTTGGTACAATTATTCTTCATACTCCTGGGCAGGTTATAGGATACTTTTCATCACGCTACAATCAATAGGAGCGGAGCAGTGACGGGAAGTGTTGGGAAAACGCGAGAAATTTAAACCTGTATGTTTGAACGCGCATTACGCGAAAACTACTGCATAGAATTGAATGCGGTTTTCACCAATGTATTGCTAGAGGTCTAACTTAAAACTAAGGCACAAGGTATAGATGGGTATTATATGGAAGTCCGTTATTTTTGAAACCCGATATCCACGCGAGCGACGCCGCTGGCACAGCTAGTAATACATAAATATTGAACGAATCTGCAAACTAGAGGTATATTCAATTACATTATGTACACCAAACAATTTCCTTTAAAAGTATATTATACAATATTTTTTATAGGATGAAAGGGTAAGCTCAATAGGTAAGCTATCTCTTTTAGAGAAACTGAATAATTAAGTAAATGACCCCGTGAAATGACACGAATGAAAGTACCACAAATATATAAATACTTAGGTAAATACAATATTACTGTGCAGGCACAGAAGTAACACGAATGCTCATGGGAAATATGGCTGAAACGATCCCGTGGAATAGTAATCATTCAATACAAATTACTAAACCTAACTGTAATCGTAGTCGCAGTGTATCCAATACTCCAAGCATAAGCCTGGGTCGTTGCCTCATAATAAAATTCTCTGCAGCATATTTTTATACTTTTAATGATGGCATTAAAAATCAAAATCCCATTTCTGTATAATGTACGCTCCGTCTCGCAAAATATATTTTCACTCCTTTGAGGTCGCTGGGGGAGTTAGAAATGTGTGCAAACTTTGTGTGCGCAACTTCGCCCGACGCGAGACGCCAGCGTTCGCGTGTTCAATCATTTTTTTAACGTGAAATGCGTTTTATAGAGTTTACCGGCTGCAGTGGAGAACCGCTGTAAATTTGATGGAAAAAAGAAACAAAAACTTACAAAGCACATGTGTGGGAGTTCCCTGCATAGGAGCTTTCAAGGTATCATTTTCTTTATGAAGCATTTCCGTGTTTCGAGACAAGGACATGGGCTATTTGAATGGTCTGCATTATTAATATATCCTGCGAAAGTTGGACAATTTGTTATTGCTTTATTTTTACAACAATGGCGTAGTATTAATCAAAAGTAAGAATGACACCTATTGGGTGTTATATTGTATTATCTTACTTTAAAACTCCGATTTGCTGTAACCCAGCAGCTGACAAAAAATTATACCTACTAAGAGAAGCCACGCAGTCACATAGCGTCATCTAGTCCCAAATTAAGCGAAAGATATGGGTACTAGACAACTGATGAACTTACTTAGATACATTTTTTGGTGATTTATATGTAGTTATTTATAATAGGAATCACTCAGACCAATACAAACAGACATGTGTGCAATGTTATGCACACAGATATTTGTACTGTGCGGGAATCGAACCGGCGACCACTATGTCAGAAGCAGCGCACAAAGAAGAAAACAAAGAAAAAAGTCTTTTTGGGCTCTTCGATGCTATGGGTATATCCTCCAGATGTTTGCCTTAAGTGGCGAACAACTGGAGAGGCCTATGTCCAGCAGTGGACTGCAATAGGCTGATGATAAGAGTCCGTCCCCACAATTTGTTTCAGTTCTGCTGCATATCCAAATACGCTGTTGGTGATCTGTCACAACCAGGTGACCAGTTTCTCTATTTACCTCGATTTAAAAAGGGGCGTTCATAGGGCGATAAATCGGGCGCACATCGCGGCTGTCCGGTGCGCGCGGTCGCAGGTTTGATTCATGCGCGGCTTTTTGTTGGTCACAATGGTGTCAAGCTTTCCGCAGATGGCCGTTTCGTTTTTCTTTCACATCGAACTGTGTCACAGTTATCGCCATACCGTTTTCACTTTGGAGAGGAAAACTGGAACTGTCGAACAGTTTGATTTGTTTCAACAATTATTTCTTTGGTGTGGCAGTTAACTCCGTACTAAGTTGGATTCATATACAACAACAACAACCTGAGGTAATTCGGAGTGCAAAGTGCTTTTTTAGGATATCTAATCTTAGTACATACAAGAGAAAACCTTAATTTGAAATCTGCTTATGTGTGGAACAGCGCTTTTCTTTATTGAACAAAAAATATTTGTCTGCAAAAAAGCAAAAAATACTAGTTCTATTTAATGTTCGTACGTCCAATGATCTGATTATGTTGAAACTATAAGGAGTCCGGATGAAAACCAGGACTAAAACCATTAACACACTAAGATGTAATAACTAGAATGTATAAAGTTATTGAAATAGGCGTAATCATTGAAGATGAAAAGAATGACTTCCAGTGACATTATATTTCACAACATAAACCCATTAAAAATAATTTAAAGTCATCAAACGAACAGCGGACATTTAAATGTTTTCGTTTCACACCTCCTTTGTCTTTCCACGTCATAAATTAAGCTATAAAAGAGCAGTTTCGGCGGACCGGTACCGCTGTCCAAATCTCTGGCGATTTCCTTATTTCATGTTATTACAAAATTATCCCAAGTTAAGCTTTCGGCGGTGTTGGTTTAGAATCTATAGAGGTACCACAACTCACTGTACAACCTGTCTGTCACCAACCAGACATGGAGCAATATTGAACATAAGGCATCTGGCTAGTCAAAGTACAATCCTTACCAATTGAGGCCATATTTTGAGTTCCAGTTCTAAGTAGGGAAACGTCCAAAATTTCAACAGTATAGTTCTTATATTTTCGGAAAAAAGTAGTTGTGACATACGGACGGATAAACGGACATGACGAATCCATAAATATCGTTTCCTTTTTTTTGCTATTAGGCTACGAAACCCTAAAAAAGGTACAAAAGGCTGAATATAAATGATCCTTGTTCATAGAGTCGGTTAAAAATACAACTATCGGAAGTATGATGTTTTAATAAATAAATCAAGAAAAATACTTTATTTACCAATGGTATCAGCATAGCTTTCTGAACACATCAAGCCAATAAGGAAAATTTGGCACGAAATATATCTTTCTGTTTATTTTATTATCCCAAATAACAAATAAACAGCAAGTCTATTCGGACATAAAAGACGAATGTTGAGTTAAACATTTCAGATAATTAGGCTGCGATGAAAAAGCTATTATTATACTCGTAATGTTATGAATGAGAAAATGTTTTATGTTTCGACCTTTTTACTCTAAGAGGCCAAAACGGATCAAGGGAATCGTATAACATTTACACACATATGGCATCCGATCTGGATTAACACATCAATTCATACAATCCCTTTTGTTCCGTAAAAAGAAGAGGTAATAATACATGGAGTCATCATAACATACCTAGCTACTGGACTTTTGTACGCAAAGAAGCGGTAAATCACACATGTGTGAGTAACAAGTATTATTACAATTAAAATACAGGTATTGATTAGGGATGTATGGGAGCCCTCTATCATCTTTTAGCTCCAAGCCAACCTCACCTACGCGTGGTGCATCCTGCCGAACAACGAGGCGCTGGCAACCGATTTTTGGTGGTATAACCATCACAATTGAAGGCGTAGCTAAATATCACAGACAGTTGACGGGCAGCAGCGTCATAGGAGCGAGAAGCTACGTCCTGCGCTCGCCTACCCAGGGTGGCGATTATGGGTATAATCCTTCAGGTGTTCACCTAAGTGGCGAACAACTGGAGAGGCCTTTATCCGGCAGTGGCCTGCAATAGGCTTATTATGATAATTTGATCCTTCAGATGTTTACCCTAAGTGGCGAACAACTGGGGAAGCCTGTCTCCAGCAGTGGACTGCAATAGGCTGATTTGATTATGATGATATGATCCTTCAGATGTTTGTCCTATGTGATGAACAACTGGGAAGGCCTCTGTCCAGCAGTGGACTGCAACAGGCTGATGATGATGATACTTAATGTTTGTATTGTATTCTTCCTATTCAGTCATTGGATTAGGGTTAGCTTGGAAGCTAACCCTAATCCAATGACTGACTCGCGTCTCCGTAAATGTCCACATTTCCGGAGACGTGAGGTGTCGTGCGTCACGTGGGCCGTTGCATATTGCCTACAAAAGTCTGCCCTCTCCCTGAACCTTTCACTGTTTATTTAGTACTTCACGCTAAGCGACGAGTAACGCCCTGCGCCTCCTTAAAAGAGCCTTAAAACGAGCTTTGTATGAACGTTGTAGCAGGTAACCGGACACGTGTTGCAAATAAATATCCCAGCCCCCACGCAGATGAGACGCTGTCAAAATTCGGTCAGCAGAGTATTATAATTATTGTGTAACGAAAAAATGTCACAGCCAGCCTCACCCCGCCCGCCCGATAAGCCTCCACTTGAGGCGAGGCGCAAGAACGAGGAAAACTGCTCAATTAATGCCTAAGCCTTTTTGTAGCGTCGAAGTGGAGCGGACGAGAGAGGAGCATTACCGCCAGCCCCCACGCCGCGGCGACGCCCGGAAATGAGATGTAATAAACTCGCGGAGGTTTTTGTGCGAATGTTTCTTTTTGTGGGGAAACTAAAGGTGTTATTGTGGCGCGAATTAGCTGATCAATGCGACAGGAAACGTGTCGACACATTATGTGTAACGGATCTGTAACTTGCCATGGTGTTAAGTTAATTGGTTTGGTTGTGTTTTGTTTTCATTTCTACTGACTGAGTAGTTACCTACTGTACTCAAAATTTAGAGTTTTGTACTAAGTTTTAATCATACTTTGTTGTAAGTTAATAGTTCTTAATAACTAGATTCGTAGAAATAAATTGACTCAAATAAATTTAATGGAAGTTTGGAAATAATAGGTACTAACAGAAATCAAATAAGGTTTTTAAGTGGTGGAAAGTTTTCCAACGTGAACAAAATACAAACAACGGAATTCAAATATTAGTTTTCCATACAGTTTATGATAAAACTTGTAGATACTTGAGGCTCCATCAGACATTAGGAATGATCGCTACAGCCATTAGAAAGTATTTTAAAATCAGCTAGATCGAGGCTTTGATTCAAATATTGATACTCAAACGTTATCTAAAAAGTAAGTTTTAAAGTTAAATATCTACTAAAGTATCTACTTTTATAGTTAAATATTTAGGTATGTATAGATATCTATCTATACATACCTGAATATTTATATGTATATAAATATGGTGCGAAATAAAGATATCTATCTAGATATCTTTATTTCGCACCATACAATTGACTTAAGAACTAGGTATTACAGACAATTCTTGCACAATTTAGGCGACCTTATGTATTATGTATGTATAAATTTATTCATTCATGGGGTGTAAAGGAGCGACCCATCATCTTTTCGCTCCAAGCCATCCTCACCTGCCCGTGGTGCATCCTGCCGAACAACAAACGAGGCTCTAGCAAACCGACTGTTGGCGGTAAAACCATCACGATAGAAGGCGTAGCTAAATACTACAGGCCGATGACGGGCAGCAGCGTCACCGGAGCAAGAAGCTACGCCCTGCGATCGCCAACCCGCCCTGCCCAGCGTGGCGATTATGGGCATTATCCTCCAGAAGTTTGCCCTAGGTGGCGAACAACTGGAGAGGCCTATGTCCAGCAGTGGACTACAATAGGCTGATGATGATGATAAAATCTATTAATGTTAATGTACAAACGACTAGACGAAGGTTCAAGAAAGAGGTAATATCTCAGTACGTACAAGGTACATCAATTTGTGCCCAATTAATTATTAGGGAAATGGTCTGAAATATTAATTGCCAGCAAAGACATATAGTTCCCGTCGGACGGCAAGCCAGTTAAGCCGAGCTAAGCGCAATGCTTCAACAAGCATCAAATCAATCAACATTTATGAATATTGGTCCGATAGCACTGGCCGGTATTACGGCGTGCGGAGGTATCTTATTAACTCGGCTGGCAATATATCAGCATTGACACATATACGCAGTACGCACCTAGCTATGGATACGAGAGATATCTTTCAGTTAATCAAGCTTGTTCGGACTCGTTATACCAACTTTTTGATTCGAGACCGAACGTTAATGATTTATTGCTTTATATGTGTTGTAATTATTTATTATAGAAGAGCAGAGGGTAAAGGAGGAATATCGAAGAGTTTTAATGATGTAAGTTTTTCTTATTTGGAAAGAATACAGCTGTGTAATCGTACACTGATCTGAGTTATATGAATTAGAAGTTTTGTTAACACAATTAAGGTGAAACCGAATGTTCTCAACTTTTATTGTTGAAAATAATTTGGATCTGCGTCATTAGGTAAAGATCCCGCTAAATAATAATGCTACCGAGATTATCTTCATTAAGAGTACTTAATGAAGATAATCGTATCGTAAGCAGAAGCTTACGATACGATTCGGAAAATGGTTTCTATTGAGAAGAACCGGGAAGAAACAATATTTTCAAATTAAATTTAACAGTTACATCAAATAATAATTTCAAATTATGTAAATGTATTTGTAAGACCGTGGAACATCAGCTTTCTTTTATTAAAATGTGAAGCAACATAATATCTGAATCTCATCGCTCGAACTAAAAATAATAATTAAAATATTGCGAGCAAGAGTTATAAAGTAAACCGTTAAAATTCATGTCAATGTTATCTTCGAAGTTACAAATGTAGTGTTGTAATGCTCATTCTCTAGATTTCAAGTTTCCATCGCTGATGCATTAAGCGAGACGTTGTTCTATTGTTCGCGATGCAAAAAACAGTTTGATAGTCTTTTGTTCGTCTCGTGAGGCTCTCAGGAGGTACGGCAACAGGGTTCGTATCTCCGCAGTCATGTACTTTCGTTGCTGCCGTCAAGTCATGCGCGCCGTGGAAGATGGTATCTGGTCGCTGGCGATGCTCTGAGGCGGACATAACTTTAAAAATGAAAAGCAACTCACAAACCTTGATGAAGAGGAGTGTAAGGGAGCAACCTATCATTTTTGCGCTCCAAGTCACCTTCACCTGCTGAACAACAAACGAGGCTCTGGCATGTAGGTTACCGCTAGAAGATTGGAAAGTCCTCGGAACATTAGAAGATGGCTAAGGGAAATCTGGGTACAAATAAAATGCACTGCGGTCCTCTATCCACCTCACAAGCGTGGTGACGTAAGGCGAATTCTCAAATATCCAGCTGTGGACGTTTGCAGACTGATGATGACTTATTCATTTAACTTGACATAACCGCTGAGAATTGATTTATTAACCGCTCGCCGTCGACAAGAGACTCGGCTTTATACCCTAGAGCCTAGGTGCCATACCACCTCTCAACAGAAACTTCTTGCCGCGTACATTCAGGCTTTGAAATAAGCTCCCCGCCAAGGCTCTCCCCCGAGACTACACTATGGGGTCCTTAAAAAAGAATGTGAAGAGGTTTAAAAAGGGTCGGCAACGCGCGTGTGGTATCCCTCTGATGTCGCAGGCGTCCATAGGCCGCGGTAACCGCTTAACATCAGGCGTGCCGTAGGCTTGATTGCTACCCTAGTGATATAAAAAAAGTATATCGACTAATAAGTAGGAAACTTGCAACACTTATGTTAAAGCATTGCAATAATGTGATATGTGGGTATAGCTAAGTTAGCAATACATTATGAGCTGCCGAATGTTTGTCGCAGAGGTAAAGCACGGTTTTCGTGTAATTGATGTGTTGTCAGCAAATGAACAAGGATCTCTTGTGTCTCGTGCAATTTGGCCAGGTCCTAGCCACAGCAATACCACAGCAATAGTACTAGAGTTAAACATTCGATTCTTAAGTCGGTGTAGTACGGTTTATATCTGAATGTACTCTTGTTTTCGTTGTTATCTTGCCATTGAAGCGGTCATTTCGAAATGCCTGGTTTGACTCAGCTACCGCCAATATGTAGGTATTGCTATACATAGCAGCTACTACAAATTGTCGGAGAGTAGAGCTATATAACGGCTACATATCGGCAAGCGTAATGTAGGACGCCCTCAGGCCAGTTGAAGTGACGATTTGCGCAGGACGGCTGGCAAGTGCTGCGAGAAGCCCAGGATCGATCAAAGTGGCGAATATTGATGCGGACTGATGATGATGAGTGCTATATAACTGGTCTGATGTTGGCAAAGGTTATAAAATACGTTTGCTTTTGTCTTTTTATTCGAAATGCGTTTGCGTTTGACTGCGATTCGCCAAAAGGTAAGCGATATCGCAGAATACAATGAAGCTCGTTCATCCAGCAAAAACCGGTACAATCTTGCTTTGAACAATGGGAGAGTATAATCTCAGGGAACAAGGAGCCCAGCAAAGAGTTCAGTAGTTTGGCCGTTCATGCTACAAAAGAGGCGAAACGTCTCATTGATCTAGTGGCAGCAAATACCGAAAGTGCCCTGGTGTAAGGAAATTGGCGTTGACACACCTCCGTGCGTTGGCTTCTCAGGCAGGTAGGGATCGCTAGGTAGGGTCGCTTGATAAAGATCAAGCGAAAGAAATCCACTATTTTACTAGTTTTACCATAGAAAAACTTGGCAACGATATCATAGTCGTGCCAGTGAGGTCGTTGAACCTTCCATTAAAGATGACATTGTAAACACATCAAACGGGTACCTTTCGTTTGTTTCTCATTAACTAGCTGTAGAATTATTTAGATAAGTATCAAAATTTAATTATTCACAGATCATTGACTCCAACCAGCGTACAACGCCGAAAGCTGAAGACAGCTGAATTGTTGAGCTGAACGCAATTTTCATACAACAGTCTAAACTTAATTAAACAAAACGCAGAACAAAGATGAAATAAATTATATAGTAGGTACCACCTATTTGAATAAACTGAACAAACAAACTAATTCAATAAACGTTGTCTCAAGTTTCGTTCATAACTGGATTATGGCCATAACGTTATTATTCTCATTCGGATTGACTTAATTGAATAAAGTTGAAATTAATAAAAGTCCGTCTGCACGACAGTGTTGGTCTCTCCGCTCATTATCCGCTACAGCCCGCCAAGTTTCGGCGACGGCCACAAAGCAACTGCGCTGTTATTTAACAACTCCATTGTTGTTTGAGAGAAAGAAGCGCGAGAGTGGTTAGACTGATGGGCATTGACTACGCAGAATCAGGAAAGAAGGAATACTTATTTAAACAACTTATTTTTATTCAATAGACGTCAGATGATAGATGGTAAGCGGTCGCAACTCAAATTGAGTTCTGGGATCGCTGCCGGCCTTCTAAATGGGAATACATTCGCAAATGTAGCTGTTCAGTAAGACTGTGCAGTCGAACATGTGCAGTCGCACGAAGGGTTACCGTACCCTTAACTATCTTGTATGAATACGTACTCGAGACAAACAAGGTCCAGTCTCGTCTACCATTTCATTACCTACCTCAGTCAGTCACGCGTCGCGTCGGCCGGCGGGGGCCCGGTAGGTACTAAAACTGCTGCACAGCAGCCCCAACTTGTAGGAAATTAGCAAGGCAAGCGCTGCGAACCGCGATGTTGCCGTTCCTTCACGTTCTGTGTAGTATTAGTAATTAAATGTGTCTAGGCCTTACTATGTAGTGTGTTGTGATGTTCAAAGGTGTTCTTATTCTCATTACTCTTATTTAATTTAGTATTCGTGTCCAGGGGCTGAAGCGCCCCGGGCCGGTGTCGGCCGCCGACAGCTCTGCCGGGAACTCTGCCTGTGCTGTACTCGCCGATACCACACTACAGCTACTGTTCTACTAATGGCCGAGTTTACACGCCACGACTTTAAGCTGCAGTAATAACAACTGCTTACATCTTCATCAGCCTGCATACGTCCACTGCTGGACATAGTAATTTGGAGGGAATTGCCTTAATAACCACGCTTGGCAGGCGGGATGGTGACCGCAGTAGGTTTTGTTTGTACCCAAGTAAACGCTACTGCCGGTGTCCTGATTTCCTCAGTCGTCTAACGCGTCTTGAATATCCTTAAATGAGAAATGCCAGACTCTGTTTCTTAAATTGATCCGTCCGGAAAACGTACCAAGAGCCTCGTTTAAGAAGCGAGGCGGCCATTTCGCTACCGTCGTCGTCCTTAAAAATACAATGTTTGTATGCTAAGCTCCAAAGAGATGGCTAGATGTCTGTCAAACAACAGCCTGTCCATTATCGGTAGCTTAAAAGATTTTGAAATCCTTTAAAAGGCCGCAAGATAATGGATTTGTCATCAATACTCAAGAGTCGGTGGTCTGATAACCTGAAGGCCACTGATGACACCTATGGTATGAGATGGGGACACGCTATTCTAAATCATTAAACACACGGACAATGAAAACTACATTATAATATATTTAGCTTCAGTAGTATATATAGTACGATTTTATTAAAACACTGGAATCAAATTTTATTACACTCGCACAAACAATCTAGAGGCGATACACCAATAATCACATAGGAAATAAGTAACTGATTTTACAGAGAATATTACATATATACGATTCACCATAAGTCCAAGGAGCACACCGAGAGCGATGTGCACAGTCCGAGCGCCAGCGAGCAAATGTCCGTCTGACGTTATGCGTCGACCTTTTATACCCATAGACAATGATTTGGTGGGGTAGTACTTACATCAAAATAAAGTTTTATTCTAATAATATTTTTAGTTGATCCGACATACCTTATTGGTCAGATGTGCGAAAGTTAAAGGAGCAGTTAACGTTCCACTGTCGTTTCCCTGTAGTTGGTTGGCAAAGTTGATTTGTTTCTTGGCCTTCGGGCCGCTTCTGTCGCTTCCTCTTAAAGAGGGGGAACTTGTAAAGCCTGCTACTAGACGTGCGTGGCAAGCCAGTCCATGCGTTACAAGAACCCGAGCACCACCCAGAGGGCGCTTGACGAAGGCTTCAGTTTTTGTGGGTATTCCATGCATATCTTGAAGCAGGGCAACGCAAGCGCCTTACCGCTCTGAGGGAGATGTGAGTCCCACATACCCTGTCGTTCACTTGAACGGTGAGGAGCATAAAAGCATATTTCCAGTTTTAAAAAAAGGAGTAATTTTGTTTCTCAGACTCGAACTCCCGCGATATTTAATTCCAAGTCGTCCGATGTAAACAGTAGTTCCGCAGTTAATCGATAGTGTTGATAGGTTAATTGGCCCGGCGGACACGCGGCCGTGATCACGACAGCCCGAGCGATTGAGCTATCAGTACTGTGTGGGATACTTTAGAGAGGCCAAGGAAGCTGCTACGAAATGAATAGACTGATAAGTTAATAAGTAGCTGAACTAAAAGTAATCATATACCGCCTACTTAACAAGTTCAAAATAGTTCAGGGATGTAAGGGAGCGGCCTATCATCTTTTCCCTCCAAGCCAACCTCACCTACCCGTGGTGTATCCTGCCGAATAACAAACGAGGTGCTGGCAACCGACTGGTGGCGGTATTACCATAACAAATAAAGGCGTAGCTAAATACCACAGGCCGATGACGGGCAGCAGCATCACCGGAGCGAGAAGATACGCCTTGCGATCGCCAACCCTCCTGTCCAGCGTGGCTATTATGGGTATATCCTCCAGATATTTGCCCTAAGTAGTGATCAACTGGAGAGGGCTATGTCCAGCAGTGGAGATGCAATAGGATATATGACACCAAACTAGTGTAACGAAATATAGAGCGTATAATAAGATAGTAATAATGGATTTAAATTATGATTATAAATTCAATTAAAATTTGGCCAACAGATATTAATTCATATTAGGTAATTTATGTTTGTTTGTTAGGGATCAACAGATATTGCGTTGTGGCAACAGATATACTAATTATATATTTAATCTGTGGGTGGAGTATTAATTACAGTAGCGGGATGTTTCCAGAGGATTTACAACTTACCAAGTTAGTTGTGGCCGGCATGATTCTAATCAAAATAACTGGAGGAGCCACCCTAGAGCAGCGGTTTGATAAATATATAACGTTGATCGGGATGTAAGGGAGCAACCCATCATCTTTTCGCTCCAAGCCAACCTCACCTGCCCGTAGTGCATCCTGCCGAACAACGAACGAGGCGCTGGCAACCGACTGGTGGCGGTATAACCATCACAATTGAAGGCGTAGCTAAATACCACAGACCGATGACGGGCAGCAGCGTCACCGGAGCGAGAAGCTACGCCCTGCGATCGCCAACCCGTAAACCCGAAAATTTGCGTAAATATTTTTCAAAATCATATTATGTTTTCGAGTTATGACCTAGTTCTAGGCACCTTTTTCCCTGATTTTTTTTAAATTTTACTTGTGTATGTCAAGATAAATAAATAAATAATTATATTGTACTCATATATATGTATAGATATTCCTAGGCCCTCGCTATCAAGTCCTCTTACATAAAATAAATCCCTTTCACCGCTTATTCCCAGCCGCAGCCCAACTCCCGACTCATCTATCCGATCTAATAAGGGGATGAATATGCAACACAAATACACTGCAATTAGAGGCGGCCGGAGCTGGCGTAATAGCGCCCGGGACTGCGGGCCCCCGGTATCGGCGCTCAACGGGCTAAATTACTTACTGATTTTAGTCCCAGTGGTAGGGAGTTGCAAAGTACATCTGTAGTTTACACACAATTTACATATTAATTGTTTCTTGATACCGATAATTCTGTTTGAGACACTGGAGCCGTATCATTTATGAGCAGTAAAGATTAGAAAGTTTAAAACATGCTTCCTAAAAGCGGCGCCGTGGACATTCTACAATAAATAAATACGAGTAATCAGACAATATCAGATAGTACATTCTTCCGATTTCAAAATAGGTAAGTGTAGCTTAACCATTCGTGTGTATCAGAACAAAGAAGGTGCCACAAGTATATTATACTTAAATACAAATATAAACACCCAGACACTGTGGGTGTCATAACTTATGGAATATCAGGAAACGGGTAGCAGCGTTTACCTGTTTTTTTTTTATAATAGCTCGACATTATGGCTTCCCTACCTACGCCTGATGGAAAGCAAAAGGGTTGCCCAAGTCGCTGTGACAACTGCCAACTAACTGGTCAGTTACCTCTGCCATGCCGGCCCAACCCTAACCCCCCAGGAGCTCCGGAAACCCTACTCACCAGCAGAAACTCGACCCGGATGCCATTTGGCTGCGGTATACTACAGGGTGGAGGTCCTTCCCCGGACGGGCAGCTCAATTCGAGCGAAGATTCGCTATCTATTATTAAGTATACCTCTCTTATATTTATAGTAGTGGTTGTCTACAAGCTGATGATGATAATTCTGAGTACATATTCGAATTTATAGTTACAAGTTTAGTATCGCTACTACAGTCGTCACCATTTATTTACGTTTGCAGATACAACACAGATTGAATAAGCAATGAATATGCAACGTCTGAAGTGCAATTAGAGGCGGAGGCTCTCGAGCCCTCTCGGAGTGGCGGTGTGTACTACACGCCTTGCGGCGCTCTGAGGTCGCTCGGAGGGCACTCTGTAGCTTGTACCAGTATGTTCCGGTTTACGTATACCATTGGTGATTGATTGACAAGTCATTTGGAATGATATACTTCCAATATCATCTATTATTGCGGAAAATCTTTATG
Organism: Conogethes punctiferalis; assembly: GCA_031163375.1. Classification (NCBI taxonomy): domain Eukaryota; kingdom Metazoa; phylum Arthropoda; class Insecta; order Lepidoptera; family Crambidae; genus Conogethes; species Conogethes punctiferalis. The sequence goes on from CM062094.1 coordinate 1,748,835, forward strand.
TAGATGAAAAGAAAGCAATTCGACATTTTTGCCAGTTATCCTTATCAAAACGAACCTTCTTTCTAAAGTGGTGTTAGAGTAGTTTCCATAAGCATTGATGATTTATTAATTGCTTGATAAGTAGTGCACATATGTAAGCAAACGTCCACCACTGCTGGACATAGGCTCCCACAATGGCAATTGTCGTTTGGAGGGATTTTCCTTAGCCACTACGCTTGAAAGGCGGTTTGGTTGAAATAGTAGGTTTTATTTGTACACAAGTAAACGCTGCTGCTCGTTTCATGATATTCCTTTTGTCGTCTTCTACGACACCCACAGGATGAAATGGGGTGACCTTAATCTAAATCCCGATGGACGAAGTATACCTATAGATACTATATAATATAGGTCGATAATATTTCTGGTATAAAGAACTTTTAATATGAAGTTCTCTTTTTGTATTTCGTTGTCCAATAAAATTTTAATGAGTGATTCTGAGAAATGGAACGTATCTCTGTCAGGGAATTAATATTTTATTTACGCATACTTGCGTTGTTCTGAATGCTATAACATGAATATGTAACTGTTGAATGTATGTTGTCTGATAAATTATAGTACAGTAGGTACAGTACAGTATATCAGATTATAGTACCCATTCACAAATGAAGGATATATTACAGTAAGCACTTACAAGGCAGTCGCAAAACAAAACATGCACCCCACATTAATAAATTATAAGACATCGTTTTTTTTAAATTATGCTGGTTCTTTAATTAGAGGCAGCCGCGGTAAGCCAGTGACAAAACGTTGGTAACAAACATAAATGGCCGTACTAAATCAGAATTAACCAAAACAAACAAAACGCCTTAACATCGCTCCGATTAATTGCCAGTAATCAATCCAGACAAGGTTAACTTAAAATGATGTGGTTGATATTCTTATTTGCTCCGCGCCGTAATCAAACAAAATGTGGCATACCTACTTTGCGTTGTCACGCCACTCGCCCGATCACGCATCACGCAGCTAAAACGACGGGAACAAATAAAATGTTCACGTGTAAGCGTTATGTACCTAATTAGTTTGGTATTGCATAAGCTGTGGTTGGCTTTCAGGTACCTATTATAGTAACACTGAAATAGTTTTCAATACACGCCAAGGACGTCATTCGCATATTCGTACAATAGGTACCAAAAGCAATATTACCACATTGTATACTAAGGTATTATGTAATAAAATTCCCTTATTATAATTCATAATTACACAATCAAATGGCCCATCTTAAGCATTTTCTTGATCATCTAAGTAACTATGGACGTTAAAAGAATCATCACAGTCAAAAAAGTTATACATATGTCTTGGCTAAAAACTGAACGCATAATACGAGCATATTTAGGCTCCTGAAGTGCACACTAGTCATCTTTGGATGTTGCAGAGAAAAAAACTGATTCTGCAAAAAAATTCCCGCAGAGTTCAAAATCCCAATGCAGGGTATACGAGTAGACCTCTCGACGGCAAATCACAACAGCTCATGTTGCTCTCATCCGGGCGTTGTTAGCAATTTTATCATCGATCAAATGTACTGAACTGACAACTGACACCTAAAATGTATTCAGCATTAATAAATTAACTTGCTCATTAGTAGCGTACAGAACGCAGCAGCTAATGCAATGTGCAGCGCAGAGCCGCGCTCCGTCGTCCGGCCAATGCAGTGCGCCGCATATGCACTGCCTTATTAGCCGGCTGGCAGCCGCGCACGGCTAAATAGCAGCCTAATTTGTGGCCAACCGTGCTGTACAACACTCCAAATTGTTTCAACAACCGTTATACTTTGAGTAAACAATATAATATTGAGTGCATTACGTTGGTTTGGGACCCTTTTTTTTTTGTATTACCGGGGAAAATGCATTTAGGCATTCCCGCTGCTTGGGGGAGCAGCGGGGTATGTGGGACTCATCCCGCCTCGAAGATGGACATCACCGGCGCGGCCTGCGCATGACAGGCCCCAACAGGCTTCCCCCTTTAGGGGGGAGTCATGGGAGTGGTCTGAAGGGTGAGCCCACTCCCATCCGACGAAGACGGGGGTCCGTGCAATGCCGGCGGCGGTGCCCCCGCACCACCTACCGACTGGACCCTGGTTGGTTTGGGACCCTGCCTCTGATCTCTCTCCGGTTGTTACGTGCTACCGTTCAATTAGATTATAAGAATGAAGGTACATAGAATTTGCGCACACACTTATACAACCTCACCTGCCCATGGTGCATCCTGCCGAATACCAAACGAGGCGCTGGCAACCGACTGGTGGCGATATAACCAACACAATTGAAGGCGTAGCCACATACCACAGACCGATTGCGGTTAGCAGCGTCACCAGAGCGAGAAGCTACGCCCTGCGATCACCAACCCGCCTGCCCAGCATGGCGATTATGGGTATATTCTCCAGATGTATGCCCTAAGGTGCGAGGAACTGGAGAGGTCTATGTGCAGTAGTGGACTGCAATAGGCTGTTGATGGTGATGACCTGTGCCACATCCCGTTGTTTCAGCGTTTCGCTAAATAACAAAAAGCCAAGGTAGCTAAACGAGCGGCTGTTAATTGCCGGTGCAGCTTGAGATTGCTTCAGATGCAGGCGGGTCATAAACGACGCGGGGAGAGCGGGCAAGCGCTTTGATCAAAATCGTGTTGCGTTGTGCAAGACTCGGCTACCAGGTTGAACGTGAAATTACCCCAGTACCAGAAAACTTTGCAAAATAAATGTTAAAAATAATATGCTGCGTCCTGATCGAATTTCGGTTACAACAGCCATACTCCAACGAAAACTGCGTGTGGTGGACAAATTCTTTTTAATCCTTCCCTCCTAATTTGAACATTTCGGGAAAAAACGAGCTTAGTAAATGCTTTGCTATTTAGGATTCCGTAGTTCACTGGAAGTCTTATAATTTCGTCTACCTTTATATTCGGTATCATTAGATAGCTACAATTTTACAAACATTGAGGGATTGACGTATAAATCCGTTTTTCATAGTAGCTCGACATAATGACTTCCCTACGCCTAATGGAAAACGAAAGAGAAGCAAAAGTCGCTGCGAGCGAAGATTCGCTATAATAATAATAATAAATTTATTTAAGATTTGTATCCAAATGTGTTAGTAAAAAACTTGTCTTATTTCTAGGGTTAGTCTTTCTAATTCTACTATGAACCTAAATTAAATAATAAAATGGACTACCGGTGACGCTCCCTTGCTATAGGCAACCATAACTCGCCACAGGCGCATGGAGCCTGGAGCTATGCTCTACCTCTCTCCGTTTGTTTTTAGCCGACTACGGCGAAGCAAAAAGGAGGATTATGATTTTGACCGGTAAATAAGCTAAGCCCTGGCTCGTGTATCTCTTTACACATCAGTGCCAAAAATGTTTTGAAATTTACCTATTTATCGGGAAAAAGCTCGAGATTGTTCGCACTACGTTTAGATTGAAATCGTTGGTCGCGTTAGAGAACAACTATTTCTGCGAATACAGGGTAGCTAGCGTAATTAAATTCACCTGAACAATCGTTAGCGAGCTTATTTAATAACGGACGCTGTACCCAGGGGGCAGCGTCTCATTAATATCATGTTTTCATTTCAAATATCTGAAAGAGTAGCTGTTATTTTCATTCACCTCTAATGATAATAGTATTTGTGGTCGGAATAATGTTATCATTTATTACAAGAGCCAGGCGGGTAGTGGAATTGGATACTTTACGCTACACTGTACATTACTATGATATTTATTACAAGGTAGGTACCTATAATTTTTTTATGTTTGGTTTTATCAATTTAACCATTCATAGTGCCAACGGCTAAGCTATGAAACTCTTTACCGGAGTTCGTATTCCCCGAGAGATATAATCTTCAGATTTCAAGCCGAGGGTGACAGCGGTTGCCAGCGCCTCGTTTGTCATTCGGCAGGATCAGCAGGATGCACCACGGGCAGGTGAGGTTGGTTTCGAGCAAAAAAATGACAGGCCGCTCCCCAAATGGTGCTATGTACTATGTGATGTACCATAGACATCTCTACAATAAAGATTTTATTTTGAGATATTTATTAATACACCAAAAATAAATGATATCTACCAGTTATAACTAGATATTATGAGGTGTCGAAAAGCACACGTTTTTAGTAGAATAAAAGGATTAATAATTTCCTATTCATTCATAATTGGTAAGCTTTACCAGAAGCGAACAGATTAATTGGCACTCATCGTTCATTACAATAATTACAGTTGAAAAACCTAAAATCCTGGTTTATCTACGAATTTAAACTTATGGAAAATTGGAATGATTATTACAATAAAATGATCCCGTTAGAGTTTCCAATCTCCAGTAAATTATTCCAAAAACTTTATAACCGTAACAAATTGTCTCGTTTCTATCATTCCGGCAAAATCTAACTCGTATATCGTAGTAGAACTACGTCGCCAATAAACTGCGTATAACAAAAGTTATGGCAGAGACATTAAAGTAACTATGATTTATGCGGGGATGAGTTACAACGGGCGCCCGATAGTTACGTGTTACATTGAAGGAACGATATCAGTTAAATTACTTTTTCCCCAAATTTCACTAAGCCTTGTCAGTAAAGGGTTAAGTACTATTGAAATAGTTCTGGGAACTGATTTTCACAGAAGGCCGTATTCGGAGAGACGAGAAACATTTGCTTCGGATCCGTGGCGTGATGACGTCACTATAATCATTATTCATTCGCTACCGTGCTCCGGTGTACATCATTTTGTGGTCGCGCGATTATTGTCCCCTTCTATTAATTCCTAATGGTCATTGCTTCCTTTTCACGAATTCCTTTCTAAAATAGAAATGGAAGACCTACAATGCTCATACGAAGTTTTCATCACGACTCGCTATATATACGAAAAACCAAGATGGTCCATCGGACCGCGGTCCCTGAGCACGATCACCTAGCTCCGCGGAAGTACTTCCACTTTTCGTAGGGACAAGTCTGTTCCTACAATAGGGGCCTACAATAACAATGTAACGTAGAAAACAACTTTCCGAACACGGTCGTAAATTCTATTATTGATTGTACCTGTATAATTTGACGATTCATAAATGCTTGTCATAAGTCTATGCGAATATGTTTTTAATTTTCATCGTTACATGATTGCGTTAATCTGACAACAAAGCTAACGACAACAACCCTTGGAGCTGTGCCACCGGTGATTGCGCGGCACTGCGGAAGTCATATTTTGTTTTTATTGTGGCACAGAATAGTGACTTTCCTTCGTGATGGAAAGTAAAAGAGAGGGACAATCGATCATTGGTCAATTGTTTTAGATTATTCTTCGGATATAACGTGTCACAATCACAACGGTCAAGGACGGCCAGTCCTCGCCATTAGCGAGGACTGAGTCCTAAGACGTTAAATCCCGAACAATTATTTTTATAAAAAGAGCATTCATTATGACGTCCTTACACCTGATGGTAAGTTAGATTTTAATAATATGAGAAATCTACCGCGCCTGTCGCCCTCACCCTGAAGGCCTACTGAGATGCCTTTACACGCCCCGCCAAAATAATCTAAGATCGTAAGAAGACGGAAACACATGAGCTGCAAGGGCATTCCATTTCAAACCTTATGATGCAACACGAACGTTTAAAAGTTAGTAATGCAAAAATACACGTTTCAGCTGAAAATATATTCTAACCGTAACGTGCATATTGAGCGAGCGAAGCAAGCGAGCGAGACAATTCCCACTACAGACGCTGAGCGCGCCTCGACTCGACTCGGCTCGACTGGAGCGCGCTTTGTAAAGTGAGTGCACCTGTTTCATTACATTTCGTAGACTAAGCGATCTCCAGTTTGTCTCTCGAAAGGCACCCTTCATGTTTACTAATCGTCCTTGAACTGAGAATTTACTGTAGAGCTAGGGTAAAGGTTGTTAAGCTATGGGAATGGTTATGCTCGGCGTCTCTAAGGGACAGGATCCGAAATGAGGTGATTAGACAGACAACCAAAGTAGGTACAATTTACTTTACTTATGTCGATACATAGCTCACCGGATTAGTAAGCTGAAGTGGCAGGTGGCTGGCCATATCATCCGCAGAACCGATGACTGTTGGGGTAAACGAAGATACCGCAGCATTGCTGACTAATGTTGAATGCGAAAAACCCAGGGTCGAGCAAAGTGGCAATTGGAGAGGCCTATGTTGAGCTGTGAACTGCAAGAGGCTGATGATATGATGATGATGAGGGTACACGGAACACAGTTCCCAACTGAAAACAATAATATGTATTTTAACCTTTAGGTAGCGACACGACACAAAGCTTTGACTTAAGAGTAGGTACTTTCATATAAATTGAAGCTACATAATTCTAAGTAGGTAGTCCTGCGTTTCCACAGGAGCGAGGCTGCGCGGAACTAACAAAAATTAACCCCTAATATTACTCAAATCACACATCTAGTCTCCGCTTTACTTCAGTAGAACAATATCATTGGTCAATTTTATTACCATCGGCTTAATTTAACGCAGGGAAATGAATCCTAAGGCTGCCTGTACACCGAAGCAAAGCGAGGCAGAGGAGTGGTGTAAGATTCTACCAATAGAACTGTAAAGTGCCTCTGGGAGCGGAGATTTTATACAATTCTATTGATTGATTTTACCTCGCTCACCGCTCCGCAACCCAGCTTCTTCTGTGGACAGACAGCCTAAGTCTGGGCGTAATTGCGAGAGAAGTTGATATGTATTTATTTACTAAATAGAATGAAAACCGTCTTCATATTATAGGTGTATTTATTTACAATGACACATAACAAAAACCGTCGCTATGGCAACGTTGAGACACCACAGTCCTCCGCCGTGAATTCCCTAGTCGGGTCCCTTAGGGCTACTCTCCCGGCTGGAAGCATTTGGTCAATGTGGCGCCGCGAGGTCTTCCCCCCTTCTGTAGTTACCTCGTAGTGTACACTTCCCAGACGCCGGATCACCCTCCCGAATTCCCACTTTTGGGAAGGGTCACTATAAGTCCGCACCTGCACCTTTTCGCCAGTGACGAATGTCTTTTTCACCGGCGCTTCGGGGTTTTGTGAAGAGTGGAAATGTACATTCTTTTGAAAAATCGTGTGTAATTTTGTCCGTATATCTCTGTTGAACATTAGTTGATATGGAGTCTGGCCGGCGTTGTTCGGGGTCTGTCGAATTTGGGTGATAACTGATCTTACTTTTTCACTAATGTTTCCTGAATTCTCTGCAATCCGTCTCAGTGATTTTTTTATTGTTTGAACGAACCTTTCTGCTTGTCCATTTGTAGCCGGATGATAAGGAGCGCTGGTCTTGTGAATGATACCCGATTGTTTGAGGTACGTCTCAAATTCTGTGGACGTAAACTGACGTCCATTATCCGACACCAGTACATGGGGAATTCCAAATGTAGCGAAAATATCTTTTAACTTAGTAATACACCAAGCACTTGTAGTCGATTTCGTTGGCAAGACTTCTACCCATGAGAGAATGCGTCCACGACTATGAACAGTTGATAGCCCGCTATTGGACCTGCAAAATCAATATGAATCCTTTGCCAAGGACTAGCAGGAATTTCCCAATGGTGTAGTGGTGCTTTTGTAGGTTCGTTTTGTTGCATTCGACAGGTTCGGCACGCGTTAACTTTGTCTTCTATGTCCTGATCGATATTCTTCCAGTATATGAAACTTCGAGCCAAAAGTTTCATTTTTACAATTCCTATATGTCCAGCGTGTAATTCATCTAATGCAGAAATTCGTAGGGTTTGTGGTATTACAATTCTTGTTCCTCTAAATAAGCAATTATCTTGAACTGTGAATTCATGATCTTTATAGCCCAATTGTTTCAGTCGTCGGCCAGCTAGCAAGGCTTGAATTACCGTTTGTAGTTCTGTATCCTTTCGCGTTTCTTCTTTAATGATTTCTGGACTTATACTTAGTGTATTGATTAATTGTGTCTGGTAAGTAGTGATTCTGTCAATTTTATTTTCAGGAGTCCTGTCAACCGGAAATCGGGATAAGAAATCAGCATTACTATTGTTCAGTGATGAGCGGTATTCAATGGAATAATCAAATCCAGAAAGAAAATGGGCGTAGTGAAACAGGCGCATAGTACTCATTGTCGGCAAAGTCTTGTGTGGGTGGAAAATTGCTGTGAGGGGCTTATGATCAGTAACTAAAATAAATTTTCTTCCGTAGCAGTAATGAAAAAATTTCTTTAAGCCCCAGTAGATAGCTGTAGCCTCTTTGTCGATTTGGCTGTAATTTTTCTCACTTTTAGACAGAGTTCTGGAGGCAAAAGCAATTGGTCTTTCAGAACCATTCGGTAGCCTGTGAGACAGAACTGCGCCCAAGCCAGTCGGTGAAGCATCTGTTGCAAGTATCACAGGTTTATTGGGGTCAAAGTGTGCTAGAACGCTGTCACTTAAGATATGTATTTTAATTGCCTTGAAACTTTCTTCACATTCCTTCGTCCATTGAAAATCAACTCCAGTTTTAAGTAGTTCGTTTAGAGGACTCGTAATTGACGCTAAATTTGGAATAAATTTGTTGTAGAAATTTGCCATGCCTAAAAAGGTTCGTAGTTCGGTGATATTTCTTGGTGGTTCTGCATTGGCTATGGCGTTTACTTTATCTTTATTCTTGTGAAGGCCGTATTTATCAATGGTATGGCCTAAATACTTGATGCTTCTTTCGAAGAAATGACATTTGTCCTTGTTGACCCGTAGGTTGTTATCCTTGAGACGATCAAGTACCTTTTTCAGGCGTTGTAGTAATTGACACTCAGTCGACCCCTGGATGATTATGTCATCAAAAAAGCATTTGACACCTTCGATACATTGGAGTGTTCTATCCATGAATTTCTGCCATAAATTTGGTGCTACTTTCACTCCGAACATGAGTCTGTTTACCCTGTATGTGCCCTTGTGAGTACTTAATGTCTGTAAGAGGGCACTATCATCGTCCATAACCATGTGTAAATAGGCCTGACTAATGTCAAGAGTACAAAATAACTCACCGCCATTCATTTCCGAAAATATGTCCTCAATGATTGGGATGGGGTACTGCTCGTCTTCAATCACTTTATTCAACGTAACCTTGTAATCGGCGCATAAGCGGATACTGCCGTTAGGTTTTACGATGGGTACTATAGGAGTCCCCCATTCTGAGTGGTCAACCTTTGTAATAACACCTTGTGTGCATAGTCTTTCAATCTCCTCATCAACCTTAGCTTTAAGAGCATAGGGTACTCTTCTGGGTTTAACAAAAATAGGATGTGTATCCGGACGTAAATTCAGATGGGCTTGATAATTAGGTATTTTACCTAGGCCTTCAGCAAATACAGTTGTAGAATACTGTTCCAGAAGTTCGTCCAGTTTGGGGTGTAATTCAATGTGTATGTGTCTTATGTCTGCAAGTTCAAGTTGTAGGTCTTTTATCCAGCTTCGCCCAAAAATAGGGTCAACATTCTTATTGATTACGTACAGTTTATTGTAACATTGTTGTCTTTTGTAGGCGTATTTTACATATGCGACACCGGCAGGTTTGATAATTTCTCCCGTATATGTTCTCATCTTTATATCAGTTTTGAAAAGCTTTTTCTGAATTCCAAGATCTTTGAATTGTTTCAATGACATTGATGTTAGAGCTGCTCCTGTGTCAAACTCTAATGAAACTCGTTTATTTTCAATTTCAATAGATATCATGTATTTTTCTGGAATGTCTGACTTTATGAGATTGATATCACACAGACTCTCATCGCTACAGATCGCATCTTCTTCAATTTGGTGAGTATTTTGCTTACGTCTATATTGTAGACAAACTCTTGCAAGGTGACCTTTGCGTTTACAGTGGTGGCAGGTGTTGTTAATGCTGCCACATTTATCTGCCTTATGATCATTCTTTCCACACCTGTAGCATTTACCACGCAGGTCAGCAACTGTTCTTGGATGCTGTATTTGTCGACTAGTTGAGGGCGTACTTCGTTGCTGACTTTCAAATCTAGGTGGAGTTACCTTATGTACTGGTTCAGCCCAGGAAGACATTTTTGAAATGTGTAGATTTTCAGATTTACTCATTTCCATGGTTGTCGCTATTTTTTGTATGTCCGAGAATGCACATGATTTTTCTTGTAATATCTTGGTTCTTATTTCATCGTCTTTTAACCCTCTTATAAACTGTAAGCATAAGTACATGTCAGCGATTGATTTATTACAGTTTGGACAATTGAAGTTGCAGTTACAGGTTAACTTCTTAAGTTCTGACGCATATGTATTAACAGTTTCGTTCTGATGCTGCAGTCTAGATATGCATCTGTGTTGTTGAACCCAGATGCTAGGTTTCGGATCTAAGTATTCTTCCAAAATTTGGGTTAGTTCCAGAAATGTCATGTCCAGAGGATTATCAGGTGCACATAAATCATATAATTTTTCATGTAATTCAGGAGTCAATGAAGATAATAAAATATATACCTTCATGCGAGGGTTGTCCGAGTAATTGTTCAGTAGTATATGTAATTCGAATCGCCTTATAAAATTTTTGAAAGATTCCTTATCCTGTAGGGGTTGTAATTGCATCTTGGGTTGAGAATTCTGAGTATTGCTATTGTTTACTGTTGGTACATTTTGGTGGCCAGGTTCTAATCTTAAGAGTTGGAGTAGTTGTATCTTTAGGTGCGTTGTCACATCCTCAAATTCAAATCTGTAATTTATTTCATCTTGTAAAGTAGTGTCTGCAGTTTCGGATTCGATGGTAGATTGTATTTCTTGAAATTTTCGTAAATTTTCGTTCAAGCTGTCAATTCGTAATTTGATTTCTTCGTTGGTGATTTCAGTTCTTGTGTTGATTGAACTTTGGAGTCTTGTAATATACCCTCGAAGGGCTCCTCGCACGCGCTTAAGCTTTTGTGCATCGTTCGTGGCCATCGTCGCCAATTGATATGTATTTATTTACTAAATAGAATGAAAACCGTCTTCATATTATAGGTGTATTTATTTACAATGACACATAACAAAAACCGTCGCTATGGCAACGTTGAGACACCACAGAAGTCATTGTATAATGTAACAAATATGTACTTCATTTATTGTTTCCAAAACAATGTGAGCGCAAATACATTACAGATTACTCCCCGAGACGTAACGCAGAACAAACAATAAGTTTAATACTATGTACATCAATACTAATGTACAGAGAACGTTAAACTCGTCTTTGCTTCAAGTTACTCACTGTGCTTATGTATTTGTAAGTAGCTCTGAGTGGGAGGGATTAACAACACAAAATGTAGTGATACTGTCAATCAAGGTACAAATTTATTTTTAAACAGATCTCGGTTGTATATCCGTCTTATCCTGTGGGTGTCATAGAATACGACTAAGGGAATAACAGGAAGCGGGCGGCGTTGGGATGTAAGGGAGCGGCCTATCATGTTTTCCTCCAAGCCAACCTCACCTGCCCGTGGTGCATCCTGCCAAATAACAAACGAGGCGCTGGCAACTGGCTGGTGGCGGTATAACCATCACCACGGAAGGCGTAGTAAAATATCACAGGCCGATGACGGACAGCAGCGTCATCGGAGCGAAGATCTACGCTCTACGATCGTCAACCCCTCCTACCCAGTGTGGTAATTATGGGTAAAGTCCCAGATGTTTGCCCAAAGTGGCCAACTGCTGGAGAGGCTTATGTTCAGCAGTGAACTAGGTTGGTGATGTTATCAAAATCGCAATCTCCCACGCTTCAGGTGAGCGCATTAACTTTAAATCTTAGTAAGACATGTTTTATTTAAAACAAACACTTAGTTACGGGGCGATGTTGTTCTGTTCCTTAGTGTGTCTAACTCACGAACAGCTTATCAGTTCTAAGTGATTTATTATTCTTGTTAAGCATGTTTTCAGTCCAAGCCCCGTCGTTATCACCGTCACGACCGCGTCGTTATTATTTTGAAAGATATCACCGCTAAAAGTTGAGGACATTTACTCGCAAGTTTGGCAATTACGATCAGGCTACGAAAAGATGAATTCAGAGTACATTGACCTTGATGACGCGTTGTGTGAATAGTCATGTGAAGAAGGTTGCAAGTTGGTTTTTTATACGGAGATAATCAATGAAACGCCCGTTCCTAATTTGGCTCAGGTGTGCCAAACGCTCGTAGGTTCATAGTTTCTTAAGTAACCCCTTGAATGATTTACGAACATCTGGGTGTGCGCGAATGGCGTATAGCCACGAAATCTTTTTTTTTATAGTAACACGACATATTGGCTTCCCTACGCCTCATGGAAAGCGAGAGCGGAGCCTAATCGCAGTGACAACGGGCAAGTAACCAGTCAGTTGTAACTGCCATGTCGGCCACCCCACGACAAACACTCATCTTATACACACTCAGGTGTTAGAGAATCATTTGACGGCTTAAAGAACTAGGGCAAACTTCCGATCAAAACCCAGAGGTTGATATACTCTCACTTATTTCAAATTGTTTTTTAAACTAGTATTGGTATTTTTAGCCTGAAGTCAAAATAAGACCTCTTGATACCTTGATTAATTAGGGAATTCCCTTTGAGAAGAGCTTTAAAATAACTTAAAGCAGTAATGGTAGTTGTCCAAAGAAGAGAGTCTTAAGAGTTAAAGCTCCTGTAAGTCCTACTCATTTCAAAGAAAAGCTTCTCATAATTACTTAAATAACTTATACGAAGAGCAACGGCCTTCAAATAGCTTTGGTTATTTATTCAAAATCAAATTTCGCTAAGGTATAAAGCATGATGAAGACCCTCAGACCACAGGCCGCTATCTGATAAAGCGCATGATAGTTAACAGACAAATGACACTAATATAACTTGAGGTTTATCTGGTAGATAAAATCCAAACAGCGCTATTTAGAGAGCTTTGCCCACGCGGACATACACGATTCTGACCGCTTTGTTTTTCCTTATGTCGTGGGTATCACACCCTTTTCTGTAAAGACGAAAATTCTTGCACACTTCTATTTCACGCAGAAAGTAATATCGTAACGTACCTAGAGGTCTTCTGTTCAGAGAAAGTAAATGTATACAATTATGTTTGATATTTTTTTGGCATTTGCGTTAAAATAAACAAAGTATGTGCCTACACAAAACCAGGATAAATCGGAAAGCAAAGGAAACGCAAAGGCGCAGTTAATCCTCGCCGTAAATCACTTGGCGCCTTCGCCATAAATAATGCTATGAACATTTATGTTTATTTTTCTTCAAATGGTGTATGAGCAAAGGCGTTTGTCTGCGTTAGCGCTTGGCACGGTCTGAGCTTAGCCATATCATACACTTGCCTTTTTGTAACACTTTGTCAATTTTCTAAGACTGCATCACTCACTACTAGATACTGTACCTACCTACATAAATGTGTCGCCACAATTTGAAATGAAAAATAGTTATCATAATGTTTTGTATTATAGGCCAACCTCTTGCCTGCCTTGGTGTCTGCGGAAGACCAATGGCCAGATTTGCCCGAGATCCCTTAGCTTATGCTGAGTAGGTACCCTTTAACTAATATTTTGTTGCCTAAGATGAAGCGCGCTTACCCAACAAAAACCGATTCACTCTAGCCTTGAAAATCTGAAGATTATATTTCTCGGGGAACACGGACTCCAGTAAAGAGTTCCACAGTTTAGCCGTTCGCACTATGAATGAAGAGGCAAAGCGCTTTGCTATAATTTTAACTTTTAAAGTATTCTTTCTACCTATATATTATTTTAATCAACTTAGAAAATTGTAGCTAGAAAACACATTTATCTACGATCTGAATAAATGTATATTACTCGTAGAACAACTTATAATCCTCGCCATCGCGAAAAAGAACATTAAAATGTTTCCACTTTGTTTGATAACAGCTTACAAGATAAGCAGACAATGACGTCCGAGAAAAGTCAGCGATCGTTAACACTATTGGAGTGATTACCTGCTAGGAATGTAGCTGACTTCAGCGGGCGGAAAAATTAAAGCATTAAGGTTACGGTGACGTGAGAGAGACGCGCAGAGCAACGATTCACCAATCATATAGTTATGTATGGCATGAAATCCATACTGATGAAGGAATGAATATTGTTTATTTGCGTGAAAAGTGGTACTAAAGTTGGTAATAATAAGAAATCCATACTGGTGAATTAATGAATGAACGAATAAATACATATTCATAAATGAATGAATATCGTTTATTTGCATAAATAAGGGTCCCGTCTTTGCCATTTTGGCTACTAATACATTCCCTTCACGAAAAAATGGTGAAATTAGGTAACGTAGTCGCTACTGCTCGTTAAAGCGAGAACTAACTCTTGTTTATGTAGTACAGTATAGTTGATAGTTCTATTTCACGTGATGGGGAGCGAAAGACCCATGTCCGACCCCGCTCCGAATACAAGTCGCTGTGACGATCGGTAAGTTATATCAAAAGATTATTACTATTATTTCTTTACGTGCACTTACCGGCACCGCATGCAAACGACCCGTCATCATTGTTCACGTGGGCGAATTACCTCGATACCCCCCTCCGCCCCCCACAGGAACACGTCACTCTGCGCGAATGGCGATGAATTGTGTCAATTTGGGCGTCGCGTGACGCCGGCACTCATCATCGTAATACGGCGTGTGCGCGATCGGGCCGAATTGACAACGGGAGATTACTTTTTGTAGGTAATCATCGGGATATGGCAGTTTCATGTTTATGCCAAGATAATATGTTTTGGGCATAAACATTTTGTATGTGTGCTACAGCTTGAAGAATATCAACTAAATGTAGATCTAACACAAAGAATAACAAATTATAGGTTTTAAAACTGGTCCGCATCGAATTTCCATGTGATAATGTGACGCCGTTTAAAAGGAATATAAAAGAAAACCTATTCATTGTAAAAAGATTTAATAACATGAGCCAAAACTGACTTGAATAAATTGGAGATTGCAGGCTTTTTTTTTATGCGAGAGGCGGCAGACGAGCAAGTGTGATGCCTGATGGTAAGCAGTCGACACCGCCCATGGACACCCGCAGCTCTAACCGAGTTTAGGGTCGCTGCCGGCCTTTTAAATATGAATACGCTCGTTTCTTGAAGGTTCCCAAGTCGTGGCTATAATGAGTGTTCCATTTTGTTATGTTTACATATGTAATATGCATGTCCTTTGACTTGCAATATATTTGTGGAACCATGGAAGTTTTCTACTTTGCGTCATACCGGATTTTATACAATTGAATAGCCATTATGATCCAGTGACGTAATCAAAACTACTGACGCTACCGTATCTAGAAACAGTGCTATTTGCTTGCGATTGAGAAAGATATATAATTGAACGGTTTTTTATTTATCTCATTGGTAGATAGATTAAATATAAATAGAGAGATATTCTTAATTGCAACAAATACAAAAAATTATAGACAACGTATTACAGACAACTAGTGGTACAATTTAGGCGGTCTTATCGCTAGTAAGCGCTTCCTGACAACCTTCAGGTAGGTAGAGGATATATTGTTTATATCATAATCATAATACTTAATATGCTAAAAGTAATTCTCCATTTCCATTACCTGTCAGGTTGATTCCCTGCAGAGGAGACCTTTTCTAAATCAGCTATGGCGTGGGTGTTCCGGAAAACGCCCCCAGTTATAGCCATCAAAGGCATCAAGGTACAGCATTAAAACCGCGGAACGCGAAATTAAAATACAATTCGTTACGAACAAATAACTAAGTAAAATATACAAAATGATAAAATTGTCTACAGAGACTTCGGCTGTTCCTGACAAACGTATTACACGAGGGATGATGTACAAACATGTGAGTATTTTTAGAACAAGTATCTGTTCACGTCTGGAGACTGACAAAGTCAATTTGTGCTTGATTTTTCTGGAATAGGGTACAAATTGGCTCCGCTCAATCTCCGCTCGAGAATAGATTCACGCTCGAGTTGGCTCCAGGACGCGGGCGAGTATTGTTGCGACTGTGTTCATCAAATGGAAACCACATACAAGTAGGTAGAGACTCATATACACATAGTACACGTAGGTATGTGTGTAGATACGATAAATAATAGCCTAGACAATGCACACAGAAATACCTGTTTCAAGTACAAGTGATTTATTTTATGATTTGAATATCTTTTTTTTATGGAAGAGGGGGCAAACGGGCCTGAAAGTCACCTAATGGTAAGTGATCACTTCAGCCCATAGACACCGCAACACCAGGGGAGTCACAGGTGCGTTGCCGGCTTTTGAGAAATCTATAGGCTCGCTTTTTGAAGGTCCCTAAATCATATCCACTCGGAAAAATCATTGCTATAGAGACGAGCGACTCCGTTAAGTCTTAAGTTGATCCGACCGGAAAACGTAATCTAAAGCCTCGTTTAAGAAGCGGGGTGGCTATTTCGAATCTGTTTTTTAAGTAACAATGTTTATATGTTAAGCTCCAGTGATATTCAGATAAATCTGTCAAACAATCTTTTATTGAACAGTAACAGAGTAGATAAAAAGTATAGCTTGTAAATTGAACTAATGACACACATGGTAGTATTAACAGTAGGTGCTATGACTTCTGAACTAGCTTTTGATTGTTACTCAGGAAGCGAAATGTGTTTAGGTTAAGATAGATAGAAAGTGTTTATTGCACAAAACACAGACATTACAGGAAAACATTTTAAAAATAAAACAAACGACAATTTAAGTTGTATTATCGCATAAAGCGATCTCTTCGAGACAACCTTCATGTAGGGAAAACCAGTTCCAATAAAGAGATGTTAAGTTTCAATGAGATAGATATCTGTCAAACAATAGCCTACTACCTCATTCATCTAGGCTAAAAGGCTTTTAAGATTCCTTAAAAGGCCGCAGAATTGAAAATTATGTATTTGTCACCGCTCAAGAGTCGTTAGCGTAATGAGCTGAAGGCTGACCCTGGGCAGCGGTCGTTGGGCAGGAGGCCAGGCCGTTGGGCCCAGGCCAGGCCGCACAGCAGGCCGGCTAATTGCTGCGCACCAGACAGCTTAATCTTCTTAAGGCTGCACGGAGCTGTCCTAATTGTATTTATGGCTGTACTTAACCGGATAAGCGCAGGGTGTGTAGAGTGGGGCTGCAGCGGAAGGGTGTAGATCGCGGTTAATAGGCTTTCAGCTGGCGTTCAGTCTTGGCCGCGCATTACGGAAAGAATTAAGGTGAGGTACAGCTTTTACTAATGAAAGCGAGCTATTATAGAGTAGAGAGAAAGAGAGACTCTTTTGGACTGTTGCTTCATAGAGCACACTCATCATTTTTAAATTTTTTAGTGTGTAATGTATTACATTAAATGTTGTGTACGCCTTTAATGGGCATATGTACTAGAATTTATGTTGTATATTATTGTAATCAATGTTCTGTATATATGCTGTTGGTGTACCGTTTTAAATAAATAAATAATAAATAAAAGAAAAATTAATTTCGTATTTAATTTTTAGTTTGCATTGTGTAACTTAAAATTTATAATGAACGTTGTAATACAAACACTGTAAAATATTGGCGATTATTCGAGTTTTTTTTTCTAGATAGAAACCAACATTCCGAACACAGTGGTAATTTTTATTGGAACCTGCATAATTTGGCGATTCATAAGTGTAATAAGTAACTGAACTTGAACGGGAGACAGACTGACTTATAAGTGGATCTCTTAGAGAATATACCAATACAGTGGTCGCTCAGTGTTCAATGTATGTACGCACACTGTAATCCGGTAAAGACGGATTTACAAGGGCTCAAGCTATCGAATAGGGTGAACGAGACGGAGACACCCTGGTAATACTTCGGCCGGTACTTGTTGTAATAAATTGGTTTGTATTTATGTACGTACCTACTGAACTCACTCACGACTTCCCCAACTTCTGTTCTATAGTAGTTTTTTATATATAATTACAAAAAGTATACTTTTGTAAAGTAAAATTATCACAGTAATTTTGGCAATTGTCTAGTAGCCATAGTACAAGCTTCGGGTTTTTTTAACCTAGATGGCACTATGTGGCCCAGCGTGGCTTATCGTGGGTTATTTATTGAAAATTTAAACATATATAACCTAATAATTGCTAAATTATTCGCTTTACAGCACTGCTTGAGAAACGTGCAACAAGATGAAACGTGTTACCGAAGCCACCAGCGAGATCTGGTTGAGTAAACAAAGCCGTCTTGATATCTAGCACGTAAGCTAAACCTCCATCACTTAAGTAATCATATTTCCCGTTAGTGCCCCACAAAGCGCAATCTCGGGGTATCTGAGAGACGGCGAGACGAGCGGAGACCGTCTAGCACAAGTCGTTCAGCGAATGGCCTATTTACTTAGTCACCGAGGCTTCACGTTGACGCAACAAATGACAGTTTCTGAGACCAGCTGAAATGATGCGATAACGATCTACTCATGCATTTTAAATCGCCGTAAACTTCGTTACTTTACTGAAAAAAAGAGTATCTCGTAGTTTAACCATTCACGATTATGTTTTAGTAAACTAAAATAGACTTAAAAATTGACGATGAAACAACATGCGAGATTTTTTTCATGGAGTTAGGAAAAGCGGCAATTATTGCTTTACAGGTGTATTTCTTTATCTATTTATTAAAAGAATGACAACAGCCAATACAGTTGTGGCTTAAACTTACTTACCTACATTACTTAGGCCAAAACAGATAAACGTAGATCCTATCCTAGAACAGATTTTCAAGAGAAACATAAAATTACACCTACGATTTAGCAAATGAAATCTGTTTGCATAAAATAATTATTAATTGAAGACTCATAAACATAAGCAGACGCACAACAGCGCATCAGTCAGTGTCAATTAAAACAAAATTATAGCGTGTTGGTGATTGGTTACCCACAAACAATTTTATTTAATACTGCAGCTGTTGTGAGCATGCTGCCGTTGGACTAGTGCCCTGTAGACCTCGAAGTCGAGGTTCAAACTCTGGTCGGGGCATAAGGGTGCCAGTGTGTAAAAAAATTAGTGAGTATATCTCTCGTAAGAACTTGTTTTTTTTTTTATAGTGGCTCGACATAATGGCTTCCCTACGCCTGATGGAAAGCGAAAGAGAAGCCCAAGTCGCTGTGACAACGGGCAAGTAACTGGTCAGTTACTTGTCAGTTGCCACCGCCATGCCGGCCCAACCCTAACCCCCCACGAGCTCCGGAAACCCTACTCACCGGCAGAAACACGACCCAGAGGTCATTTGACTGCGGTATTCTATAGGGTGGAGGTCCTTCCCCGGACGGGCGGCTCAATTCGAGCGAAGATTCGCTATGCCCTACCTCTCTTAAACTTGTTGAACTCATAAGAAAATTGGCGTCAGTAGATTAAGACATTCATGCTCGTCTCTCTCCGCTCCGTTCAAAATATCGTCCCACTGGATTTTTCATATCTCCTGCGTACTTGGCTAGTCCCCTAAGAGATGTCCATAGTGGCCGAAATCGGCCAGAAGAGTATTATTAGTAATGGGTAAGTAAGAACAGCTCTGGTCATCTGATACTAAATCTGTGGCCGAAAATTGGGTAATGGTGCGCGATTTTATTTCACTCGCCCGTTACATAATAAAGTGGCAACATCACTGGCCCACTTTTAACATCGTCATATTACTCAGCATTTACATAAACCTTGTAAGTAATCACATTTCTGCCTCCATGTCAGCGTTATCTGATGTCAAGGGAAATGTGGTCCAAATCAAGTTGCTTGAAAAATTCTTATTTCTTTTATCCTTGAGGATTTGTTCGTAACGTATAAAATAAAATATATTTTTCATATTAGTAACGGTCGTTTTGAGATATTTAGGATATTATGTATATTTATGAGTCACAGACCAGTTTTTCGTCTTATTTAAGAGTATAATAGATGCTATAAAACAAAAAATGTTAATTTTTGACAACCTGCTTAGTATAGTGGTAAACGATTCTGATTTTCATTTTGACAGTCTGGTTTTGCAACAAACATTTTGTACATGAAGAACATGTCTATTTGTCGGGGTGTTTGCTATATGCATTTATTTACATATAAAGTATCTAAGGTTATCGTCATGGCCATACTGGGCGGGGACTAATGGTACTTTAGTTTTATTAAACTGCTGTATTTACTATTTTTTGTCTGCACCAAATACAATTATTCTATTAACCATTTTGTAGCCAACTTATAAAATACGTACATCAATAACAGCCCAAGGTTCACAGCCGCAGTAGTACAATCTGTTCCCGTATTGATTTTTACTTACGACGAAACACGCTTATTGTTCAGCATGTTACATGTTGAGAAATAATCCAAAGTAGATGTAATTTGCAATACAGATCTTACGGCCCTTTTGTCTCCCTCGGGAGGCATTTATCGATGACCGCGCGCGAGTCGCGCTGGGCTTATGAGCTGATAAGCGCCGAATACCCAGTAAATCCTCGAGGGTACACCTTCAATCGGGCGTGGACATGCCATGGGATTCTGATTACGACACTTCCGTACGCGGGAACCGAAACTTTTAGCAGCTTTTATAAATAATTCCGCTTGGGAAGATTTTCGTCTGTATGTGCAAACATTTGTGAGCATAAACATGCCTGTTTTTATAGTAGCTCGAAATACCTAATGGCTTTCCTACGCCTGATGGAAAGCGAGGGAGCCCAAGTTTGTATTGGTAGTTTAGTTAAGCACGTAAGTCTATTAGTTGTCTAGTACCCATAGTACAAGCTTCGGCTTAGTTTGGGACTATATGACGCTGTGTGGACCTACGTTTTATGTCAAGGGCTACTATGTAAATCATAAATTAAAAAAAAACTCAACTCGCCGTCTATTACCGACGCATATTCAATCGCACTTATCAATTTTGAAGCGACGCATTGGCCCGCGTCAATAAAAAGCCCGAGGTTAATTAAATCCTCATTTAGAACGTTATCAAAACTGTACGCACATTTCCGCCCCTCTATACGTAGCCGAGGCGAATGTAGGGTACAGAATGGCCCAGTTAAGGGCGCTGGAAATGGAGCGGAGAACTGGGTGACGGCGCGCGGGTCCGAGCGGGAGATGTTTGTAGCTTACTCGTAGCATTAGTGATCTAGTATTAGTACTAGCAAGCGTCGCCTAACACCAAGAATTAGAATCTAAATATCTTTTCTTCAGTCGGAGAGGGTCGGACAGTAAGCACTTGCGTGTTTGTGCATATTAATATCCTGTTTATTTGGGCGATTCACTGTACGTATCTCATCATTGTCTGTTAAAAAGACTGACATATAAAAATGTCAGACTTAAAAAAGGTGGAGGCTCTCAACTCGATTGAATTTTTTTGTTGTATGTTTGTAATTGTAACCATATGTCGGTTTATTTTTGCTAAAAAAGCTATTTATACAATTAGTACATATTTGCAACGCATAGTGATTAGCCTTCACCTGATGGAAACTGATAGAGACGGTCAAGTCACAGCGGCAATAAAAAAGTACTTACGTTTAGAGAACATTAATTTAGTGAAATACTATTGAATAATTTCATTAGAAAACTTATTTAATACTTTTTAATATGACCAGTAGGGCTATATGTACTAGGGTCTAAAGTTGTATTGGGCTACGTTTTTGCTACTATCAAGAAGCTACTTACTCAATAGCAACTTGTCAGGAGGTTAGCGGCGACAGACATGTAAAAAAGATGAGCGCCAATAATTAGTCTTGTGTAACGAAATATACAATACCTACATTGGGACATCCATAAATTGTTCCTTTGTATCAGATCGAGCACCGCGCACAATGTGCTAACGAGATCGTCAGATAATTATCTACAACGAGTGTGTATTCCAATAATCCTAAATCCTCCGGGCCCGTCGTATCTGCGGCAGTGGCCGGTACAAAGGCCGCGTCATTAGCGCGGATAGGCGGTATCTCAGCCGCGCCGGATCCGGCCCGAGGAGATAGGTGCCGGGGCTCTGACTCACCGAGATTCCTAATAAATAATAGCTTTTGCCTGCGGCAACACCTTCGATGGCGTGAATTTAGTTTATGTTCTGTAAAATGGTGAGATCTCCTCATTATGTGTGTTCTACCGCTTGTATAATGTTAAGTATTCTAAAGAGTCCTTTGGGATGGACCGCTCGCCGTCGATAGGGGATTAAGCCTACCCCAGAGCTACTGTAAGAGAACAAGAGTGTATACACATGGCGTTCAGTATATAAAATAAAAAAACTGACAAACCTAAGGAACTTTATTTTTTTTAAATTCTAAATTACACAGAAACGTAGTTAGGTTTTTTTCGTATTTTGGTACTTATATTCTGCCCTAAAGTTATCTGGAAAATATCGGCAATGATATGGTAGGTACTGCCTAAAATGTACAAGTGTCTATCTTCTTCTTCTTATCGTGTCGATGGCAATCTAAACAAGTTCCGCCCAATATTCAGCCTCGCGAACCGCCCTCCAGGACGCCCTCATTAGCTCGTCCCGCGTACAACTTGATGGGCACGCCGTGCAGGCCGCGAGGTGAGCCATGGTTTGAGGGGAGAACAAGCACAAGTCACGTCGGACCCGTCCGCAAAACCCCACCTCCACCTATTCTCCTTACTTTTACCGACCTAGTGTCTATTATACCTAGTTTAAAGTCAATTGTACGGTGTGCAGAAAGAGTTTTTATCTACATAATTATATATCTACCTTTTTATCTCAAATACTGCGCAACAAATGCCTTGGCAACTTAGTGAGATAATCCTCTAGGATAAAATGCCAAAGTCGTTACTGGAGAATCATTAGCCTCCGAAAGAGTTTGCGTGCGCCTCCGCGAGGTATTCGGCCCTCCGCGAGAGGGAATATATGACCCTAATGCGATTCCCTAAAAGGACCTTTGTGTGCGCAATATAAGCTTTTCCTTATTAAAATGAATAGACGTTCAATGTAGTATTCCCTCAGGTTTGTCCTATTTGCTACATAATACTAAGTTTCTGTGTTCAAATGCGGAGTTCGCTATTTTTATACAAGCACGTCGTTTTGGCTTCTTCTCGCCTTATGGAGAGCAAAAGAGGAGCCCAAGTCGCTGTAACAACTGACAAGTACCTTGTCAAATGCTCGTCAGTAGCCGTTTAGAAGATAATTCTGTCTAAGCACCGACTAATCTCACAACTCGGCCAAAGTCTACTAGGTAGGTAGTTTTTTTTCTACGTGACTACGATTATGTTGATGACTTGTCATCATCAACGGACTGTTGGGGGAGCGGTAGGCTCTCACCCCAATAGGTAGGTAGGTACTAGGTTCTAAGTAAACTAGATACCTCCTACCTAGCAGGGTAACAAGCCTACTACCGACTGAGAAGCTGAAACTTCATTGGTGGTGAGATTTGTAGTAGTTTTTAGGTTTTGATTTTTATATGAATTTAATTAGTCCTGAGATTGGGACCTGAAGTCCTGAAATACAGGGTCGCCCTAGCTTAGGCTCCAGTTCACACAATAGATGGATTTCTTTTCTATATCTTGTAAGTGAATTTATTTTGTGTGAAAAATAAACTATTTTTATTAATATTACACAAATAAATGATCCATATAACCTACGCTTCTTAGATACTGCAATAGTAGTTGCTACCTAACAGTTATATGAAAACCAAACTTCACGTTTAATGCAATGCTAATATTCAAATAGAGAATATAGACACAAATGGACATACTGACGTATATCTCGAGTGTGATGCTGACTAAGCTTCCAAATCCTACAGATAAATGGGATGGATCATGATCAAATATCCAATTGTGTAAACTTCACCCAGTCTGTTCCTAATTTTCCTATCATGCTCTTCAATATTAACGAATTTTGGTGAACTAAATACACATGAAATAGAGTATTTGAATATGTAATGTTTGATTTTACATAATACTTCATGGTTACCAGATAGAATCCATAAAATTTGAGAACTGTTTGAGAAATCACAACTAAAATGAGATTAAGCCTGTAAAAATTATCAGAAATGCCCAGTTTGAAAGAATAAAATTCATTCAAAACATTATACGATACTTAAGTGGCATTATTTTATAGCATATTTTGTTACGAAACCAATTACGTTAATGCCTTACACGAGCCGTACAAACTACATGACGTCACTTGCGGGAAGCCGTTTTGTATGAAGCGTTTTGGATTCGTCAATATTGCTAGTTTTGAAACCGTGATAGCTTGGAGATGGAGACAATTTGACAAAATGTTTTCCATTGACGTAGTCTATCGATAGAAAGTCTAGTAGATAGTATTAAATTACATAATGTCATAAAATAAATTGCAGCGCAAATATAACTTTACTATGGAGCATCAAATTGCATTGTATTTGTAGTTCAAAACATAACCAAATCTTCGCTCGAATTGAGCTGCCCGTCCGGGGAACGACCTCCACCCTATAGAATACCGCAGTCAAATGACCTCCGGGTCGTGTTTCTGCCGGTGAGTAGGGTTTCCGTGGCTCATGGGGGTTGGTGTTAGGCCGGCATGGCGGTGGCAACTGACAAGTAACTGACCAGTTACTTGCCCGTTGTTACAATGACTTGGGCTTCTCTTTCGCTTTCCATCAGGCGTAGGGAAGCCATTATGTCGAGCTACTATAAAAAAAACCTCAATAGGATCTAATTTCGTAAGTAGGCTAATTCACTAGCGCCTCGTAATCCATACTGCATGAATACTGTGTAGCGTGTAGCGCAGACGCTACGCTCGGTAGATGTCGCTGCGACGATACAGCGCGCTACGAGGGCTTGTAACGAGAGCACAAAGACGGGACGCGGACGCATCTCCGGCGCCGTAGTGATGTGTGGACGATTGTACTACGTTTAATGTAATCGGTAATAATCGGCCAGCTTTAGGAAGTAGGGAGCGACCTATTTAGCCCAACCAAATAACAATTTTTGGTCCGAACTGGGATTTGAACCTCTCGGTTAACAGGTAACAGCTGCGATAAGATCAACAAAGTAGTCGATAGCCTTCTTAACCAAGAGTCGTGGGTTCCATTCTCATCCGGGACATTTGGTTTTGTTTGGCCTTGGCACAACTTGGCTCTAATAATAAAATTAAATCAAAGTTCAATTTTACAAATCCAACTGAATTATGTAATACCACGCTTACACGGCTAACGCTTTACTCAATTTAGAAAGGTTACAAATTATTCTCATATCCGTAATGAATAATTTACATATGTAGCTCTTAATGATTTTTAAAACCCATAAAACCGGTTTATTTGAATGATCCCGTTACTACTGCAGAGATAAGTTCCGTAGGCATTCAGCGATGACGTCTGCTAGGCCTAGATTTATTCAGCCGACACTTTGTGAAGAAAGCTCCATAGCTAGGGTTGGTTAAAGCTTGACTTTTTGTTTGGGTTAAGAAAACGATTCGTATAAATTTAATATGTATCATCATCATTAGCCTTCAAACGTCCACTGCTGGACACAGGCCTCCCCCAATGACGATTGTCATTTGGGGGATTTGTCTTAGTCACACCGCTTGGCAAGCGGGTTGATGACCGCAGTCTGTTCAAGCTCAGTTGACGTTTAGATTTAAATGCAGGAACAGCGCAACTCTCGGATTTGTTGTTCAACTACATAGTTTAGTTGAGCTTGAGAGGAGAAGTCATCTTGTTTCATACATGTGACAGCGCTGCTCTATAGAGCAAGCGTTGTCGGATTCATCACCCGACTAGTCGACCGTCATGTGCACATGCAATCATAGTTCACCAAATAAACGGCGCTCCTATACAGATGAAGTGTCAGTATTACTTAATATTTAAACTCACACATCTGTGGGGCACGTCATTTTAGTTTCCCTCCCATTGCAAATCCCCCGAAAATAGACTATCATGGCTAAAAATTGTAATTAGTCCGTCTTTTAGCTTATTCAAAAATAAAAGACACGTATTTTTCCTTTTTTCGTTCAAATAAACAATAGCAAAGATACAAGGCATCAAAGTTAGGAGTGGGAGTCTTTGACGTCACTCGCTCCCGTAAAAATGCCTCACCGAGTGACGTCACGCGTAATTTCAACGGGCTATAACTTTGTAATTTTTAGTCTAATTTACAAATAAAAAAATACGTGTCTTTTATCTTTGAATAAGCTAAAAGACGGACTAATTACAATTTTTAGCCATATTAGCCTATTGTCATTGTTTGGGGCCTATGTCCAGCAGTGGACGTCTGCATGTTGATGATGATTAGGGGTACGCTTACCACACACTCACCAGACCTGTTTGGCCGTTTACTTGTCAGGCACCGGAGCAGTCAAACATTGTTGTCAGCTGACAACCTTAGGCGGTGCATCGCCCGAGCGCTCGCGTCGCTCAGTCGCAAGCCCCGCCCCAGTTCCGCACAAAGTGCCCGCTTGTACAGATATTATTCTTTGAGACTCTTCGTTCACCTTGCTGCGACTCCGCTCGACTGATAACGTCGGTTAAGAGCGAGACGGCTACGTTACGAAGGGTTTGTGTCGTTTAAATACAACGCTACAATGACTAGGTAACACACGTGTTCGTTTTAGCCAAAATCTACATAAGACTGTTATTCTCCGCTTTTAAATTATTCAGTTACTAGCAACCCGCTTTCGCTACGCTTAGGTATTATACGTATAAACCTTCCTCTTAAATCACTCAATGTGTTAAAAAAGACGCATCAAAATTCGTTACGTAGTTTTAAAGGTTTAAGTATACATTGGGACAGATAGAAAAAAGCGACTTTGCTTTACTTTTTATATCATGTAGTGATAATTATAAAGCCAACAATAAACTATACTAAATTCTACTTAATACCGTCTTGTTTTCACATTGCACACGAGTAGTAGAATGGGGGTAGAGTAGCGGCAAGTATTCGGAGCGGATTCCCGAGCAGAAATAGTCCGTTTTATGTAAACGTTTCAATTAGTGGAGAGTGGTGGGTACCTGCGCGACCCGCCATTAAATGCTTTTGTTGCTCCTTATCCTTTCCGTAATGTAATTTTAAGCTTGTTCGAGGATGGTTACTTATTGTTTATCAAAATATGTTATAGTCAGACTGTACTTGATGCACAAGCCATGCCGCACGCTACGATAACAAATAATAGGAATAAGTAGATTGGGTGGTGAACATCTGTTCCCGCGGTTATCACAAGTCCACCTTGGGATTCCCGAGACTTCAGCATTATATCAGTCATGCCAGGGATACCAGTCAGGTGGGAAAACCCTACCACAGGCCAAGGCCGATTGAGACTTCTTTAAAGATGTAATGTGGACTCAAATTTGTATGTAAATCGGTTTATACTTAAAGTTTACATAAGAAATACTCTCAGTGCGATGTGGCGGAAAGGAAATGATTTTTTATTGTCAAAAATAGGTCGGTTTTCATACTACTATTAAAAAATATATAGAGCACATATTGTTCCATTGAAAATATTATCATTGGTATCGTATTATATTGTTTCCATTTAAAAACTTAATTTTTCAGTAGTAATACTATATTCTACTTCAATAACAAAAAACATTTTTAGCCCCGAATAAAGGATATAGTTACGCACTTGGGAAGGAAAAACCGTGTATCAGTTCTAGGGTAGGTACTGCGCCGGCATAGTCGATTCGGCAGTATTTGTTGAACAATAAAGCCGATACGTAGTAGCCACTACGACATACTTTCGGCTTCATTTTTGCTGAACTAAAATTTAACCCGAGATTTAAGGGAGCGACCGATCTTCTCGTTCCAAGCCAACCTCAACTGCCTGTGGTGCATCCTGCCGAATAACAAACATGACTCTGGCAATTAACCAGTGGCGGTATGGGTGCCTGCAACAACAGGGGTAGGTATCACGTCTTTACAACATGAGAGAACATTACATCAAACATAGCACAATTTAAGACTACCTAGCACATTTTAACCGACTTCGGAAAAGATGGAGGTCCTCAATTCGTCTGTATGTAAGTATAATATATATTTTTTTTATGTATGTTCACCGATATTTTATCGAAACACTTCATACGAAGCAGACGTCTCGCGTCGATAGCGCAATGAGCGCTGTTTGGAGTACCTCTGAGGAGACGGGTGTCGGGATCGCGCTGCTATCAGACAAGTGTATTTGAATCTCAAATCGCGCGCCACCGCGCCATCGGGTCGGGAGCCGGCATCGCCCGCGTCTAACCGCTCGCCCCGTCAGTGCAAATCGTCGGCACAATCTTCATTTGTATTCGTTCTGAGTCGCTCTTATACGAGTATGCTTATAACTTACGCTCGTACCAACATACTTCGTTCTTTTTTCTTTTAAAATATAGTTACATACCTATATCGTTTGTACGCGTTTGGTATTTGTATCCGTGTGGTTTCCGGATTTAAGATAGGATCACCATTGTCTCCAGTGGGTGTCGTGGAAGACGACTAAGGGAATATCAGGAAACTAATACATTACACATAAATCCTTACAACTAAAATAAGACAGTGGTTCTGTGCCTTATGTGTAACCCAATTTTAAGCAAACACAGCATGCATAATAATAAGTTATACTCGTACCTACTATAATGCAATAACAAAAATCTTAAAAATCTAACTTAACTGCATAGTCTAATCGGCCAAAGTGGCCTTTACGAGTTTTTTAAACTGAAGTATGGAGTTCGCGAAATATTGTATTACTAACGTGTAGCGGTGGCACCGCATCTTCTTCAATTTACAGTAAGTATCTAGTAAGTTAAATTACCATATAAATAGTTCTACGATCTCTACGGGTTATATTTTCACTGTGGATTCAGATCGGACCCAGAGCGCAACACGCTTACACATTAACCCGAGGCGATTTAAACATCAATGCCTCTTAAAAAACAACCAGACCAATTAAATCATTTAGTCAGACCAAAACTTTACGCTACGAGCTACCCAGGGTCATCGAACTGTTTAGAGAAAACATTTCAAAAGTAAATTATTCAGTTTCGTAGAAGAAATTAAATATTGGAGTTTGGAATTTTCAATTCGGGAATACTTTACTTAAAAACTTAATATTTTGGATCCAGAAAATACAATTACGAATTGGAAATGTATTGAAAATACTACGTTTTTTATCTCCGTTAAATATTTTCTAATAATAAATCAAAGTAAACGGTAGTGCCCATGGTCGATGTGAGCTCACAGAATACATTACTTATGGGAATAGTCCTCAAATGCAATTAAATACATGGATGGATGGATAGATTTCACTTACGTAAGACCCAAATATAGAACCAACATAAATGTTCACAAAAAATGGTTATCTTGCATGAAATTATAATCCACAACTCACCTCAGAAGGCAAACGTGCTCATCCAAACGAAACGATGGTTCAGTTAAAAGCGCTTAGTATTATTGCTCACGTTATCGGCATCAAAACATAACAAAAGACGATCTTTATTCGTCCGAGCAACCTTCAGCAAACCCTTAAAATGTCCGCGCCGGTGTTTGTGAAGCCATCGAGGATGACAAGGTGCCGCGGGACCGCTCAGCGTAACTTTGACTCGCGCCGGGAAGTGTTTTGCATTCGGTCCGTTTATTGTCGACTTTGTTCAGCTAAACAAGTGAGGCGGACGAATAAACAGCGCTTAAGATGCCTTCCTGTTTAATGAGACGGAGGGGAAACTTGCCTGAATAAAGAATGGGAGAAATATGAGAAGGGTTTTCAGAATGCAAAGATATACTTTTTATACCATCACAGCTTAATGGGAGGCGAAAGTAGCATTTCGTTGTGGAATTAGGCGAATAACTTCCTAAGTCAAATTCTTATCAATTACTAATATACTATCGCTATGTTTATCTCCTTTATAGGATATCATATAGGAGGAAGGATAAATGTACCTACTAATAAATTAGTTCCACTTTTTAACGGTTTGTGAATCTAGGAACTGCCAAACATTTTTGTGTGCAACAATAAGACTTTGACAGCGGATACTAGCACGAGTTCCGTGGCAAACGGAAACCAACTCGTTACAACAGAAAGAGATAAAAATCACCTGAAAAAGCGTCGTCTCTTCGGTAATTGTAGAGTCTTAGTAAATGAAGTATCAAGTTGTTTTAGTGGTTTCTGGATTTACTAGTAGAAAGTAAACCCCATTTCTTCCCACGGGTGTCGTAGAAGACGACTAAAGAAATATCAGGAAACGGGCAGCAGCATTTGCCTTGGTACAAATAAAACCTACTGCGGTCACCTACTCGCCTGCCAAACGAGATGACTTAGGCAAATCGTATGCCCAGTAATCGACGTTGGCTGGCTGAGGAAGATGATGATTCTACTACTGCGAATTCACTAACGAGAAGCTAGAATTAAGAGTTCATGCACTGGTATGAATGCCATTCAATAAATTCATAACGTTTATCCTCCTTACACAATTACGATGTCGACTTTTTCGCCAGTTACACGCGCCGCGAGCCCGCTGTGCGCCGAGCGAGTTTTATTAACTCCGCAGGATGGCGTGACGGTTGACGATGAAATGGCAATTATGGCATCCTCGGTATTCGCCGAATAACTCCGCCTGAGCGGTTACACGAGGCTTGCGTTTTAAAGAATGCTCCGGAGGCGGAACGGTTTTCGTTATTATTGCTTTCCTCAAATAGGTACGATGTAGGAAACGTTATAAATTAATGTTGATGAGCTTTTTTATTTATTTACTCTACGTTTGCTCGCGTTTGCTCTTCAAGTATTTCAATATTTTCTTTTTTCTTTGGGATGTAAGGGAGCGACCTAAGTAGCATACTACAGGCATTTATTTACATAAGATTGTTAATACCAGGATTATTAAGGACGATTAAAAACTCGTCTCCAAGACACGTCTGCTCCACTTATTGTCGGCTCTGCGGCAAATGTGACCAGCCTACTGGCACTTCAGCGTACTAACCCTTTGGGCAATGTCGATAACTTTCGTTTACTGACGTAGGTATATGCTCGTTTCGTACCTTATCTTATAACGAGATACCAAGCTTAACTTGTGGAGTAGTCTTCCTGTAAGTCCACATTTCGTCAGCGTCGGTAAAAAAAAACGTTGATTAACAAAACATTACTGCTGAGTAAGTATCCAGTGGCATTTTCATGTAAAATAAGCATTAGTAAAACGTGTGTATAAATTAAGATAGCAGGAATCTTTAGGCCGGCGTAACGGTCGGCTATGAATGTCCCTTTTCCCAATCACCCTGTCTTTTCTCCCCGGGTTACCTATTATTTTATCGAAGACCAGTAAAGGACCTTTACCTGAGAGACCTTCGCGGGTCATTGTCCTCTCTTGGAGCTCGGACGTGATGAGCATTGGAGATTTCTATTATGACTATTGTTTGTCGTTATAGATATGTAATACGTATTAGACATACCAAGCACCCTGACCAATACAGTGTGCCTAGCACGAA
The DNA here is from genome assembly GCA_031163375.1 of Conogethes punctiferalis. Classification (NCBI taxonomy): domain Eukaryota; kingdom Metazoa; phylum Arthropoda; class Insecta; order Lepidoptera; family Crambidae; genus Conogethes; species Conogethes punctiferalis. The sequence continues at coordinate 1,780,119 of CM062094.1, forward strand.
CATTTTCGAAAAAGTATGCGTAACGTTACCGTAAACATTTGTATGAAACTTGGTACAGCGCCCCTATCGTGCGTAAGAGGTGCTACGTTTACGTACGTTAACGTAGTGAAAATTATCGCCCGTTTACGGTTACGTTACGCATACTTTTTCGAAAGTGTTCGTGCTAGGCACACAGTAATGTACAGGCACACGAATGTTTCTTCTTCAGCCTGTAACCACCCAATGCTGAGTGTAGGCCTCTTCAAGCGCACTCCATCCCTTGCGGTCTTGGGTCTTCCACGTCCAGTCTCTCCCGGCTCCCGATCCCGATCAAGTCATCGGTCCAACGCATCGGTTGCCTGCCCACAGTTCGGCGTCCAGTACGAGGTCTCCATTCGAGCACTTTCCTACCCCATCTACCGTCCCATCTATGGCATATATGGCCCGCCCACTTCCATTTCCGCTGAGCTATGATCTTGGCGATAGCTTTAAGTTTTAATATTTATTACATCGGATACTTATTAGGAACAACCAAATAAGGCCGCGAAACAATGACTTTTCATTGCTGGAATACCCCACTCGTGGTACGTAAAACTAGGTAAGTAAATAAATAAATATCAGACAACATCACATACATTGCTTTGATCCCAAAGTAAGTAGCTTAAGCACTTGTGTTATGGGTCAGAACAAAGAAGATACCACAAATAAATACTTAAATACAAATACCCAGACACGGAACAAACACAAGTGTTCATCACACGAATGTTTGTTCGGGTGGGGATCGAACCCACGACCCTTGGTTCAGAAGGCAGGGGCCACTACCAATTGAGCCACCGAGCCAGTTAGTAAAAAACAATTTACTTCGCAAAAGACAGGAGGAGATTATCTGTCAGCCGGTGTTCCGGCGCGGGGACAGACCGGCCGCTTACAAGCGGAGACGCTGAGCCGCTCAGCGCACAACTTTTGAATCAATTATGAGTTTGCGAGGACGCGTTTACACCGAACGACGTCGAGATACGTCACCACTACGGGCTGGGAGAGGCCTATGTCCAGCAGTGGGCTGATGACTGATAGGCTAAAAAAGAAAAAAATTACTGCAGTCACCGACCCGCCTGTCAAGCGTAAAGGCAAATTCTCCGAATGACAATTATTATTAGTGGACGTAGGTAGACTTTAGCGGGCTAATGATGATATCGCGAACAACCGGTTGAAACCTAAAGAAGCCCTCTAAAGGGCTCTAAATGACTATTAACGATACCCACAGGAAGATATGGAATGCAGATTTGTATACTTTATCTGTCACCGCAAATACATAATTGCAAATATCGTCTGTAGCTGGTAGCGTAGCACGGTTCCGGCGGGCCTAGTACTCTTAGTTCGGTTAAATGGTCGTTCAACGTTCGGATAATCGACGCTTTACTGTAAAAAGATTAGGTAAAGTCCTTAGAGACGAGGAAATTAGAACAAGATCCCACATGACCGAACTCCTTCGTTGATGTAGATACTGTTCCCTTGAGCGTGTAAACTTCATTGTCGTCTGTCGGGCAGCGTCACAGTGAAACGACCCGGACCCGGAGTGCGGACCCTCATTAAAAGTCTCCGCCGACTTTACTGGCGGCACTCCCGGCCGAGACCTCTCGCACTCGTTTATCTCCCAGTTAACTCTTAATTGAGTCTTACTTCAGGTGATGCAGTTTAATTGACAGCCTCGTTACCGCATTTTGTAAGGCGTAGCTTAGAGCGTGCAAGGTTTGCAAGTCCAAAGTTCGAAACTGGTTGGGCCAAAACTGGGTGTTGTGGGAGTATCTCATATTATAATGCATGGTTTCAAACATAACGTATTAAAAGTCTATTTGTCCCATTTGCCTGTGGACTGTAGTAGCGCTTTTCTCATCTACAACTATTTCAGTTGTTACGTTTCATAATTATATCATCAATAGTTTATTCCCATCGAGGATCTCGACACCTATCCTAGACTAATAGCGTGACAAGGCCACCGCCATTAAATTACATCATAAGAGAGGTAGGGCATAGCGAATCTTCGCTCGTATTGAGCTGCCCGTCCGGGGAAGGACCTCCACCCTATAGAATACCGCAGCGAAATGACCTCTGGGTCGTGTTTCTGCTGGTGAATAGGGTCTCCGGAGCTCATGGGGGGTTAGGGTTGGGCTGGCATAGCAGTAGCAACTGACAGGTAACTAACCAGTTTCTTGCCAGTTGTCACAGCGACTTGGGCTTCTCTTTCGCTTTCCATCAGGCGTAGGGAAGCCATTATGTCGAGCTACTAAAAAAATCATTCACTTAATCAACCACGCTGTGATCTAGCGCGGATAGGGTTTACTTCTAAATATATAGTAGAGTAACACATACTTCTATTTGAAATAGAAAAAAAAATACGAAAAGAAAGTGATAATACGAAAATTTACACAACGAAAAAATCTATGACGACGGTGGTACCTACCTGATTGAAGCCGATACTGAAGACTATTACTTAGTATTAGGATAGGTACGAGTAGGTAACATAAGAAAAACAACACCAATAAATTATGATTAATCAATTGCACAATCTCGCAATAGATTACAGCCTCTCGCACGCACGCTCGCGCTCCGTGATTGATTAGCCCACTCCAGTAAAGCAACTTTGTTTTGCTGTTTAACTTGAAAATTCTTTCCAACTTCAGCTTTTAAAAGTGCTAATGAAGGTGATTTGCCAAATGACTCTCCGGTTTTGTATTACGCGCGGCCTTGAGTGATTGCGCTGTTAGTTAAAAAAGTTCACTTAGGGTAATTACACCGGTCATACTCGGAGTTCCATAATAACGTAATAACACAAGTAAATTAAATGTTTACTGCAGTACCGTTTTGAACTTACATTAGCTTTTGTTTGCGAGTGTTCCATACATGGACCGATCAATAGGCATAACGACGAATTTTCGTTTTAGTTTGATACCTATTGATGAATCACCCAATCATAGAAACATTGTTCAAAATATTACTTCGCTTAAGAAAAGTCGAGATATCGTTACCTATTTAAAAATCACAAATATGAATTCGCCCAAAAACGCTTCATGCAAATTTATCATTAGTGATATCACGTACGTACGAGTATGTAAGTATTGCGTGGTGTTTTGTATGCCTCGTATAAGAAGTTTGTTGGATGGCTATATTGAATACTGCATATCGCGCTATGGCGTTGTGGCTTACCGCGCTCTCATTTTTTTTGCATAATAATTTTGTTGTGATTTGTCAAATAAGTGCGATTTTAATGGTTCTTTCTGGCAAATAACATGGAAAATCAAACACGAGCCGAGCAGTCACTATGACTATCTTATAACAATATCAGACAAACTTTCTTTAATGGCATAAAACTGATACTTTCATAGTTACAAAAGAATTAGACATTAAAATGGTAAACGTTTAATATGAATGTACGTAATTTTGTGGCTACCAATAAATGACTACCACAAAGAAGCGATTAAAGACAAAACTGATATTAATTATTCAGTCTGTTAGTAGTTGATAAGATTTTTGTGAAATTAAGAAATACGGTATATGTTTTCTTTGAAGTTTTTTCGAGGATCATTTTAAATCTATTTCATTTGTAAAACATTCTGGAATCGACCTCTATCAAAGTCAATGTTTAATTAAATATTTTTAAAACATATTTTTCAAATACAGTACCAATTTCCATTAGGTTTCATGCCCGTATTTATGGCACAAATTAGTGTTCGCGACAGACGTCGACCCAAACGTTCCTGCGGGTTTTTGTGGCGCCTCGACCAGACATGACATCTACAAAGTGCTTTCAGAGGTTTTCGTTACCGCCGCAAAACGAAATATTATATTTCGCTGGCTTTAATTCGATACTTTGAATGTCACGCTACATTCAGCTCAAATGTAAAGTCTAGGTACACTGATAGCGATGGCGGTAGAGTGGTTTTCAATTGGCACAATATTTTGAATTGTATTCGCTTGTTAAAAGAACAAAACTTAGTTTATAGTCAGCTGATTAGATGTTTTGTTAGTTTTTTGTTTAGTGGAGAGTTATCTCCTATTGTTGTCTGACTGCATCGTTAGCTTAGAAGTCGAGTTGAGATACTTAAGTACCAAGAAGAACGAGGGTAAAATCCTGTGATTCGAACCCCGATTTGGTATATGATCTAGATCAGATAACTATTGACCCAGGTTAGCGGCACCGTGACATATACGTATGCTGAACGGGGATCTTTTACTGTGTAATACTTTAAGGTTGGCAATCGCAGGGCGTAGCTTCTCGCTGCGGTGACTCTGCTGCCCGTCATCGGTCTGTGGTATTTAGCTAGCTAGCCTTCAATTGTGATCGCCAACCAGCCTGCCCCGCGTGGCGATTATGAGTATATCCTCCAGATGTTTTCCCTAAGTGGCGAACAACTGGAGAGGTCTATTAAATATTAAATAAATATTAGACAACATCACATACATTGCTCTGATCCCAAAGTAAGTAACTTAAGCACTTGTGTTATGGGTATCAGAACAACGAAGGTACCACAAATAAATACTTAAATACAAATATATTCACCTAGACACGGAACAAACACAAGTTTTCATCACACGAATGTTTGTCCCGGGTGGGAATCGAACCCACGACCCTTGGTTCAGAAGGCAGGGGTCACTACCAATTGAGCCACCGAGCCTGTTAATGTCAGGTCTATGTCCAGCAGTGGACTGCAATAAAAAAAAAAAAAAATAAATAAAATAAATTTTATTTCAGAACATAGTCCCATATTCATTCATTACAATTACAATTTTCCAATTACAAATAAAAAAAAAAAATAAAAATTCATGAATTACAATTACAATATTACACATAATAATTAAATTCCTACATTACTACATTCCTGCAATGGGCTGATGATGATGACTTTAAGGTAACATAACACAACATTTTTCATCTTTTTTCGCACTGTCTCGCTACGCTTCCAGTGTGCCAAGACCGTCGCCGCTAAGTGGTATTTGGCAGACAGATGTAGGTCGTAGCGACCGAGTGCGCACGCGACCCACTGCGCGTGCAGTCAAATGCCTAATCAGGACTGCCTCGAGTCAAGTGCGAGCTGAAGATCTTGTATAGCGATTAACACACTGCCTCGCGTCACGCAGCGTAAGGCCTGAATGCGTGGTCTAACGTTGCTTGTAACTATGTTTAAAAGGAATGTAAGGGAACGACGTACCTATCATGTTTTTTTTTTAAAGCTCGACATAATGGCTTCCCTACGCCTGATGGAAAGCCAAAGAGAAGCCCAAGTCGCTGTGACAACTGGCAAGTAACTGGTTAGTTACCTGTCAGTTGCCACTGCCATGCCGGCCCAACCCTAACCCCCCCCCCCCCCCCCCCCCCACGAGCTCCGGAGACCCTACTCACCAGCAGAAACACGACCCGGAGGTCATTTGGCTGCGGTATTCTATAGGGTGGAGGTCCTTCCCCGGACGGGCAGCTCAATACGAGCGAAGATTCGCTACCTCTCTTCACGCTCCAAGCCACCCTCATCTACCCGTGGTGCGAATAACGAACGAGGCTCTGGCAACCGATTGGTAGCGATTGGTAGCTACGATTGAAAGCGTAGCTATTTAGCTACGCGAGAAGCTACGCCCTGCGATCGCCAACTCGCGTGGCGATTATGGGTATATAATACTAGCGACCCGCCCCGGCTTCGCACGGGTTCAATACTATTTTTCCCGCTAACTCCCGTTCCTGTAAGAATTTCGGGAATTCCTTTCTTAGTGCACCTCTACGGTACCTAAGCTACGTCCCTTCCAAATTTGAAGTGCCTACGTTTAGCCGTTTAGGCTGTGTGTTGATATGTCAGTCAGTCAGTTTCTCCTTTTATATATTTAGATAACCTCTCCAACACACAGAAAATGCATTAACGCGTGTTCATGCAGATGACGTGTCTATAAGCCGATAAATACACACCTACGTGCGTGGACGCAAGGTACTGTATACCGAGTTCCGCAGTGCTGTGCGCGATTGGCTCTAGCGACCAGCTTTGAATGAGACGCGATAAAGAGCACATTTATAAAACTCGCCCGAATGATGTAGATTTGCTCTTCCGTAAGTACGCACAAAGCGTCGACACGCGACAGGCAGCGTGGTGCATGGCAGTGTGTTAATCTCATAAGAAGACTCGGCTAAATGATAGTTGCGCAGAGCCATCGGGCGGCGGGCGGAGCGCGCATGTTCCGGCCTACAGGCGACAGCTTGAGGAGAACCCTTTTGAATTTCAAGTGGAAGTGCAGTCTTTTGCAGGAATCCAATATTGTGAGATGGTAAAATGTGAAGAAAGCGCTAGATATCCGAATTTAAACGACAATTACTTACATAGAGGTATAAATCTAAGAATATAAAAAGGATAGAATATTCCTTGTGTCTTGTGTGCGCTGAACGCATGTCTCAATCCTACACCTTATCTTCTAGAGAGAGAGTCCACCTGTCCTGCTGCCGACTCTTTGATGATAAGAAGTAATGTATCCGAAATATAGTTCAAGAACCATTAAGTATGCCTACATTAGCGCAGTAACTTTGTAAGGCATAACATGAATTCACTATGGTTTGTACACCAATATTGTAACAACTGTTTTGAATTTACAAGGAAATTCTGTTTGGGCTATAATGAATTCAATTATAATGCACGCAACGACGACCTTAATGGAATTATAAACAATTTAGATCAGAGCGCATTATTTGAATAATACGAGGGCAAGGCTTGAAACCAAATATGGTATTACAAACACATCTACCTACATATTTATATAAAGATTTTTTTAAATAAAGCGATGGTTGAAACACTCGTTACACTTGTGTACGACTAAATCTCTTAAAAGCTTATAAAAAGTATACAAGAGATTGAAATTGGGCCATGCATGACCAGACAGGCCTCAGGGTGTAAGGATGAACATCGTCTATGGGCATGATGGTGTGGTGCAATGATAGTAGTTTTTGATCCCTATCAAGGTGGCCCTATACCTAAGTGTCATGATTTTTATAATATTTGTCCAAATATTGTTCCTATTTTATTATATTTTTGTAAGAGTTAAATGGCAACACTAATTTAATAATATGGCAACTCTGACAACGCGCCTTTCTGGCGTGAAACTGGGAGGGCAAAAGCTGTGCTTGGCTCGGCAAGGCATTCGATTACCAGCCACGGCCGAGCTAACACGTCTAAGGAAATCTATGTTCGACGTATTACGTTACTATCTGGTATTGTAAATTGAATAAGTGGAAGTTGTATCAAGTTAATACATTTATCAAAGTAACCTCTTTTATTACTCAACGTAAGGGGGTAGCACATGCTAAGAAATATAGTAAACAGTATTAGAAGTCCTACGTAAACAGCCTTTAACTCAGGAGGTGACCGTGGTGTGCAGCGGTCACGCGACCAACACAAAACAATTAATACGTAATCAGGCCAGTTTCACTCGCGGCGCAATCGCGATCCGCCACGAATTGCTTTATTACTCGCTACGAAAAACTTACATTTCATTGTTTGCTCGTTTCGCCGCAGAAGGGAAATTACAAAGCGATTTTAGTAGCAGGAAACTGTAAGAGGATTATGTTTATTATATTACAGAAGTGCATGTCAAGGCGTGTACGGGACGGGAAATGTTTTATTCAATTTGAGTTTTTGAAATTTGAAATAATAAATAAATAAATAAATAACCTAAGACATGCCACGCTGGGCCACGCAGCGCCACCTAGCCCCAAACTAAGCCGAAGCTTGTACTATGGGTACTAGACAACTGATAAACTTACATAGATATTTTTTTTTTTGTAAATAAATACATATTATACATAGAAAACACCCAGACCAATACAAACAAACATGTTCATGAACACAAATGTTTGTAACTGTGCGGGAATCGAACCCACGACCCTTGGCTCAGAGGGCAGAGGTCACTACCAAATGAGCCACCGAGTCTGTCAATCTAATTTATTTCATTTCAAATTCTTTTCGAATGGTAAATACTCGTAGTACGAGTAGGTACTCTTAACTAATTGCACTTTAAATTCATTTTAAGTTATATGATAAAACCATATTTATTTGTGTATTATTTCCTTTACAACAGAATAAAACAGGCAAAGGGAAGATCATTTGAATATTTTTTGGGCAGTTAAAAGGTCTTGCAACTACTCAATGATAGCTATGAAAATAATGTTTGTTTGGTAGTGTTACCGAACAGATCAGCAATTTTAGAAACAGTTGTTATACTCATCGAAATACCTAACGCTCGACATTGCTTGTCCCATTACATAACGAAGAAAAAGGTTTAGTTATGTCTATACACCTACCTAGACAAAACTGGCTTGTTGTTTATTTAAAAACTAATGTAATTAAATATCAACTTTCCCAATTTTATTTCAACAAAAAATGTAAGTCTTTGTAAAGTAAAAAATTACCGAAGCTTTGAAAATACGCCGAACAGGGAAAAAATGTTTTGTCTATGGTACCCGACCCGCTACGAGATCCCTCCTCTGTTTCTGAGAACTCTCGCGAAGGCCGTGTTCTGCAAAATTTGGCCTAATTAGAGGTGGGCCTAATTATATGATAATGTTATTATAATTTATGATAACAGCGTTTCATTTTTCGATATTCCAAATATTTATTTAACGTAATCAGATTTCATTTCAGATTAAATTTGTATTGCGTTTGATATTTTCAGAATAAGATGTAAAAACGTTGCTGATTTTCAAAGCTTCTACCTTTTTCATTTATGAATTTTTAATTTATAAATGAAATAATAAATAATAATTTATTTTGTGTATTACGTTTCTGTGGGTATTGTTTAATTGGTCTGATGATTGAAAATGCCGCCTAAAAGCCCAGAGTCAGTTTAGAATACCGAATCGGGTTGTAATGTTTCATCATCATGATCAGCCTGTGAACGACCACTGTTGGACATAAGCCTCATCCAATGATAATTGTCACTTGGAGGGAATTGCCGTAGTCACCACGTTTGGCAGGCGGGACGGTGACCACAGTAGGTTATAATAATATGTATCCAAAAATTGGATAGAATATTATGACGGGGTAGCAAACAAGTGATTGACCTGGTTACTTATTAATATCACAATTACTGGGCTCTTCTTCTTAATACTCATAGAGAATAAATATATATTCTGTTCTATTCTATTCAAGAGATTGCTCTCAGCAATAAGACCGCCTACTTTGTGCTACTCTTTTCCTGTAGGTACATGTTTCATATTTTGTGCAATAAAGGATACTATCTATCTATCATCACTTAGGTGAGGGATTTACATCCTGGAAAACATCTTCGTTCCATATAGCAAAATTATAGATTAACGTCATTTATGTACTATGCTATTATGTTTTTCGCTCCAAGCCAACCTCACCTGCCCGTGGTGCATCCTGCCGAATAACAAACGAGGCGCTGGCAACCGACTGGCGACGCGTGTAACCATTACAATTAAAGGCGTGGCTAAATACCACGGGCCGATGACGGGCAGCAGCGTCACCGGAGCTACGCCCTGCGATCGCCAACCCGCCTGCCCAGCGTGGCGATTATGGGTATACCTCCAAATGTTTGCCCTAAGTGGCGAACAACTGGAGAGGCCTATGTCCAGCAGTAGGCTGATGATGATGTACTATGCTAAAAGAAAGTCTACTCTGTATAAAAATGAAACATTCATTCGAAATGTTGATGTATGAGATATCGAATTAAATTGATATTATTGTACGGATGTCGTCATAAAACGCTATATTTCCATAATTTCCGTCCCGGTCCCTTCCGGGCCATTCCTCAACATGCACAAATTAATCTTTTCCCGTTCCCGGCAACCCTAATCTGCTCCGGGGCGGACGGACGTACCAAAATATTCAATTAACTATTGAGAAATCGTCCGCCCGCTGCAAGCGCCCGCTCCCGTGGGTTCAATGTCCGATGATTTAAGGTTTTTGTAAAGATATTGTGTCTTGGGTACATCTATACAATCCAGAACTAGACAATATAATCGATTATTTGGTATTTGTTTTGGATTGTATAAGAAATTGTTTTGTATATATTGTGGCAAGAAACCATAATACCAGCACTAATTTCCCAACTCTGTTGGTACGTTTCACATAGAATAAACGCTTATTATTATTTCAAATAGAATATTAACGTCCTTAGATAGATACACAAACAACTTAACTCCTATGTTCATCAAAGACATTGTTTTTTTTTTGTATAAATCAATGGATGGGGTCAAGCGCTACCCCAAATCGCCTGATGTTAAGCGACGTTACAGCCTACGATGGAGCAAGCTTACCCAACAAAAACCAATTCACTCGCGCCTTGTAAACCTGATTGGTCCGGGTGGGATTCCAAGTCACAACCCCCACTTCGATAGGTCCGGCTCGACAAGTCACTAATGTTTAAAAATCAACATCAACCATGCAGGAACAAGATTTATCCCATAATCGAAACCGTATGTGTATGGTGTATGTATCACATTTGATACAGTCATGCGCTACAAATAATTCAGAGCGCACATTTGGCGGCGGGCGCAAACTGCATTCGCTACGAAACTTTCGATATGCAGCATGTGCAATGTGCACGGCTGCGGTGAGCTAACGCCTTTGATGCTCTCACCACGCAACATTTAGCTCTGCTTTGATCTAGGATACATTTACACAAATAGATTAGATAATTATAGACTCAGATTAAACATTATATTCATCAAACAATTATGTGTAGGCCCGGATGGGATTCCAAGTCACAACCCTCGCTTCAATAGGCCCGGCTCGACTAAGCCACGACCGAAGTCACTAATGTTTAAAAAACCAACATCAACCATGCAGGAACAAGATTCATCCCATAATCGAAACCGTATGTGTATGGTGTATGTATCACATTTGATACAGTCATGCGCTACAAATAATTCAGAGCGCACATTTGGCGGCGGGCGCAAACTGCATTCGCTACGAAACTTTCGATATGCAGCATGTGCAATGTGCACGGCTGCGGTGAGCTAACGCCTTTGATGCTCTCACCACGCAACATTTAGCTCTGCTTTGATCTAGGATACATTTACACAAATAGATTAGATAATTATAGACTCAGATTAAACATTATATTCATCAAACAATTATGTGTAGGCCCGGATGGGATTCCAAGTCACAACCCTCGCTTCAATAGGCCCGGCTCGACTAAACCACGACCGAAGTCACTAATGTTTAAAAAATCAACATCAACCATGCAGGAGCTAGATTCCAGAATCGAAACCTTACGTGTAGACCGGTGTATGTATCTCAATTGATACATGCGTTGCTCCGTAGCGCTACAAATAATTCAGAGCGTACATTTGGCGGCGGGCGCAAACTGCATTCGCGACGAAACTGCTGATATGCAGCATGTGCAATGTGCGCGGCTGCGGTGAGCTAACGCCTTTGATGCTCTCACCACGCAACATTTAGCGAAGTTTGTTTGATAAGCTGGCGGCTATTGTGTGGAAACATCGCTCGTTCAAGTTTATTAACTGGGTCGCGGTCTAGATGCTATGAACAAGATATTTTAAGACTAAGGGGAATAGATGAATAGGCGTCGGTAACTTTGTCTTTTTGGTCTGAAAGTTTATCTATCTTCTTCTGCCCTGCATGGCGGTTATGGGTAAAGTCCAAATGTTCCTCATAAATAGTACAGATAGACTCGCAGACTAGTAGGTTGCATTATAACAAAAATCTCCATTAAAAGGAGTACCTAACGAGTTTCGTGACGGTTCTTCTCGATAAAAGCTTCATTCCGAAACCGGTGGCAGTATAACTCATTTTAATTTACTGTTTTGTCGATTTATAAGTGCTTGTTTCAAGTCTATATGAATATTTTATATGAGTTTTAAGAGAGGTAGGGCATAGCAAATTTTCTCTCGAATAGAGCCGCCCGTCCGGGGAAGGACCTCCACCCTATAGAGTACCGCAGCCAAATGACCTCTGGGTCGTGTTTTTACCGGTAAGTAGGGTTTCCGGAGCTAGTGGGGGGTTAGGGTCGGGCCGGCATGGCGGTGGCAACTGACAAGTAATTGACCAGTTACTTGCCTGTTGTCACAGTGACTAGGGCTTCTCTTTCGCTTTCCACCGGGCGTAGGGAAGCCACTATGTCGAGTTAAAAAGAATAAAAAATAATATAAAGATATTTTTGACTGTAACTTTTGAGTAGTCTGAGTTAGTCCGTTAGAGTTAGTGCAACTACCCGCGGTTTCAGCCCACGCCGCCGTAGCTCGTTCGTTAGCGGCCACAATCGCGCTCATTACAGCGCACAGTGGGATCGCTGATAATTCCAAATCGCGGCCAATCAGCGGCCGCCATTTATCACTCGCGTCAATCGCCGCCGGCGCCGCGCTCCATACATCACGCTGCGGTGACCACGCGCTCAAGTAATGATGGACATCGAACGGAAAAGTATCACTTACGGTTACTTACAAAAATACTGATAGACTTTCTGATCAGTAGCTTGGTTTCCAGTAGCTTAATAGCTCGACATAACTTCACTATGCCTGATGGAAAACGAAAGAGAAGCCCTAGTCGCTGTGACAAAGGCCAAGTAACTGGTCAATTACCTGTCAGTTGACACCGCCATGCCCGGCCCAACCCTAACCCCCATGAGCTCCGGAAACCCTAGTCACCGGAAGGCTACGGTATTTTATAGGGTAGAGGTCCTTTCCCGGATTTGCAGCTTAATTCGTGCGAAGATTTTCTATGCCCTACCTTTCTTAAGAATATCAGAAAACGGGCAGCTTCGTTTCCTGGATACATTATAAAACCTACTCCGATATATATCACGGTGTGGCGACCACGGGCTCTACAAATTACGGACATCGAAACCAAAAAGATCATTAAGGTTCGCATTTTATTAGCATTTATAGTTATGTAGTCTGATTATAAATTTTCAATAGTAAATTGCAATTCCACAAACACAAACTGCAATTCCAAATTGAACGACCGCCACGTAATTTCCATTTTCGTACCTAGGATTTAATTATTAAGCTCATTATTTTGGAACATCGGCGCTACACGCGGTTAGTACTCACTGATCAGCAACTTGATTACACTCGCAGGCGGCTGCGAGCGTAAATTGCATTATGTAGCTCACGGCTCTGTGCGTCACTTTCAGCCTAATGTCGATTTGTGAATTTACTCGATAAACGCCCCACTAGTGATAATGTTGCCAGCGATCCGTCACGCACGGCCTCACGAGCAGAGCGACATGTGAAACGAACCATTCCGAATGACGTGACGGTATAAGACGAGCCTTGATGTTACGATTTAATTTAGTTGGCCTTGTGCCAGATATTATTACGTCAAATAGAAAGCCAGTGATTAGAGGAAACTGTAATTCGTCTAATGGCGTCTGTGCCATGCTGAAACTGGGGCATTATGGGATGGCACCATCATGCTTATAGCGACTGCCAGCGCTAAAGAGAGATGGCTGATTTTGTCGAGTTAAAGTCAAATTGCTCATCTTTCAACAGTTCTAACGTGACGTAGTAATTCACACAGCCAAAACTTTTTGAATGTACCGATTTCATTATCCTATTTATCGAAACTTCTTATCGATAGATACAATAATATTCATCATCAGCCTATTGCCATCCACTGTTGGACTAAGCCTCTCTAGCTGTTCGGAAACATCTGGAGGCTTTATCCATAATCCAGACGCAGGGCAGGTGAGTTGGCGATTGCAGGTCCCCTCGCTCCGATGACGCAGCATTGATAAAACATAAACATATTATTGTAGAACTAAACCATAAATCATTTGCTCATTATCCAAAATAACATAGGCCAACTGTCCGTATTCCACAAAATTCATGGTAGCTCTACACGCATAGGCTTTGCCCTTTTACATTTCAACCGCACTCGTAATAAATTTTATTCTCTGTGTATTTGCAGACAAAAACTGACGGCCGTCGAGCGCTTTATCCGCGGCACATATGCCGCCCTCGGATTGACGAACGATCACGATGTGATGCGTACCTCCCCGCAAACATTATTTATTGACGAAATGTACCTTACTTAATGTGGAAAAAAACTGGAAAGTTCTTAGGCCCGCAATCCTTACGGAAATGTTTATTTTTTGTGGCGAACTCAATGAATTTTGTTTATTCATTTCGTTGAAGATTTCGCTTTTAGTAGCTTAGTGACTCTTATAATCCTGGGCCCTTCAATTCATTAAAATTTCAATCTTTATTATTACAGGTTTTGATAAGAATGGCTCATGTATTCATTTGTTTACAAGGATAATATATAATAAAAATAATATACAATGTTGTCGATTTAGTGAAATTAAATAACGATCACGTAAACCTATTATATTGATCACTGCTCCAATAAACATTCAAGTTCGAAATATACGCAATATTTTCTATTCACCAAAAATACAAATTGTGCACTAAGCAGACCGTAAACTCAAACGAAATGAAAAAAATCAGAATAAACGAATCGAGAATACTAGCTTATACAATGTGTACTCAAAGCTCAGCTAAGTTTGAGAATTATGAGTAGCACGCACCGCATAACTATTGAGCTGAGAAGTCTAACAATCCGAAAAGTTACTTTGGCTCGCTCTCAAGGGAACTCCGAAAAATATGCAGCGTATAAAATAAACCAAAACTCTGCGTGTTCAAGACTTGAGTTGGCGCCAAAAGTACTTATTTTACTTGAAATTTAAATGATGTCAAAATGCGTGTGTGAGTTTGTGCATATCGAGGCGTTAGGCAAACAGCTAAAATGATTGACCTAACTTCCCTTTTATTTTCTTGAGGAGAATGACTTCGAACCTAAACCCGTGCCGCGCGTGTCGTAGCAAACGACATCAGAAAATAAGAGAATACCAGGAAACGGGCAGCAGCGATTAAAGGGTACAAATAAACCTACTGCAGTCACGAAACCTCACAAATGACAAGTGTTATTTGCGAGATTTGCCTACAGCTAGAACAGGACGTCTTAAAGCTAACGATGATAATGATGATGGTGTCATAGAGGATATAGTGTTAGAGTGGAATTGGATGTAAAAGAATAAGAAGGAAAGTGAAATTGAAACGCTCTTATTTCATTAATTTGTAAAACATAAATTTCGCATTTGAGTTTGTTAAACATTACGGTTGAGTTGGGCTTATTGCTCCCTGAATGAGAATAAATTAAGTACCTAAATAAAGTTGTTACTGAGCGTATACATTTGTTGTGACTACGTTACAAAGGGCTAATTTCGGAGTTGCTCAACTCAATGATAACAACAGTTAAGTTACTCTGCGGATAAGATAGCTTGCCGGTTGGTAGCTGAAAGTAATTGGGAGGTAAAGACTTGGAGCAAACAGACTTATACAGGCATGTCTGGATGTGACAGGCTGATGGAGCTACTTAAGTATAAAAGTTCAATTAAGTTGATAAGTTTTTATATGGCACAGTATAGTGGCTAGAGTCTTGAAAGCAAACCGACCTGTATATACAAGTGAATGACGTGACAGGCCAATAGTTACTTGGGTATAGGTACTTAACTAAATTAGTAGCGTTTTTATAATATAACTATGTTAAAGCCTACTCTAAAGACTTCACTCCTCCTGATGAGAAGTGAAAAAGAAGCCCGAGTCGCTATAGCAAGGGATAAGTAAGGGATACTTTTTTTTGTAAATAAATACATATTTTCTATACATAGCAAACACCTGGACCAATACAGACATGTTGCACACAAATGTTTGTACAGTAAGATATCAGAAGCAGCACTGAATCAAACTGATCGTCAAAAGGAAGTTCAAAGGAATATGATAAGAGCCTTTGAATAAGTAGCTCGTTATGGATCGATATAATGTAAGGGAAAGTCTTTGAAAGAGTATCACTACTTATTCAGTGTACCTACTTTCAGTACTGTTGTCGTCAAATTCGTTAAAAGGGGGATCACAGTCACGAGGTACGTGTAAGGGGCTCACCGTACTATCAACAATTCGTTCTGTAGCGTTAATTAATCTCGACGAAACCGCGTTGTTTCCGCGCCTGCGAAGGGAAAGAACGGATGAAGGGTATTAATTACGCATTACTTAAGCACTTGCTTTATAAACATGAACGTAGTGTCTCAAGGTAAGCTTCACAACGGGGTTTGTTAGAATAATGGATAGTTATAGTATACAAATGTTGATACATGCCACATCAAAGGTTTTAACGATAAGACTGCCTAAATACAAGAATTATAAACTTTCTAGGTATGTTGTTTTTAAAGACTTGCTGTTCTGGGCCACACAGCAATATCTAATCTCAAACAAAGCCTAAGCTTGTTTTACGGGTACAACAACACATACAACTGATAAATTAACTTTTTTTTTGTAAATTGATAGGCCTACATATTTATTACAGAGGTATATGAACACCCAGACAAATAGACATGTGAAAGGAAGCCTAAGTTCCTCATTAAGGTGACAGGCCATAAATTAAGTAGCTTGCTACTTGTGTTATGCGTATTAGAACAACGAAGGTATTACAAATATATACTTAAAAATAGAAATACAAAAAAATGTCTTGAGACACGGAATAGACACAAATGTTCATCACATGAATGTTTGTCCCGACCCAACCCACAACTCTATGTGTGCGGGGCCAATGAGCCATCGAGCCAACCCATATGACAAAGGTAAGAAATGAAGACCTCTTTTACACAATCATGAAGTCTAGGCCACAAACCAACAAGTCAGCGGGCTACCCACAAAAATAGAACGCTTAAATAACTTTTGAATCGGCGGCTTCCAAGGTATCCACAACTTTGCGCCGAAACGGCGTAGTAATAAATCTCCAACGGTTTGTGAAACTTTGAGTTAATTAAAAGAACAAATACTCGGACGAAAGGCGAAAGTCCTCTCGAAGGAGGGGGAGAAGGAGAGGGGGAGTGGGGAGAGGGGGTTGTAGATTTACAGTCGTTAGCGATGCCCGCAGGTGAGCCGAAGACAATCGATGTTAGTCGCTTTTTAAAAGGAACTGATAAATTGCTGTAAACTTTTCTTTTTCCTCTTCATGGTTATAACGGGCGAATCAGAAAGTGCTTTTAGCAGTTTATCAAACGAAACTTTGATTAAACATTGGTTAAAAAGATTTTCAAAGACCTGCTTGGTAGCGTGGGAGAGTCCCTACTTAAAATACATTTTTTATCTTTTTGGTTCTGATACATCGCATATTAACTTGAGAAGGTAAATGCCAGAGTGTCTGTCTACTGATTCAATAAATGTCAGTCATTTTGTGGCAGCTGTTGTTATTTGGGTGCAGATTACGCACACAAGTCATTCTTTGTTTTTGTTTTAATACTATGTGCAAATTGTAACATATTTTGGGGCAATTTATAAGCAAATATTGTTGTTAGGTGTCAGTGTCGACGGATATGGCATCATACGATTTGATGTCTTGGCCTTACCTTTTCTTCTTTTTTC
The DNA here is from genome assembly GCA_031163375.1 of Conogethes punctiferalis. Lineage (NCBI taxonomy): Eukaryota > Metazoa > Arthropoda > Insecta > Lepidoptera > Crambidae > Conogethes > Conogethes punctiferalis. The sequence continues at coordinate 1,797,532 of CM062094.1, forward strand.
TGTGACAGTGACAACCCACACCACTAGCCTGGTGGAGACTGCGATATAACAGTATAAAAGGCCGATCTTAGAGAAGAGACGTCCGTCAGTGATGAACAGACGTCCTTAAATGCTGCCTGCGTAATTGTGTAAATGTACCAATGTAATGTGAATGTAAGTTAGTGAAGTGAAACAAGTAAATAAATGAAGTTACTGTGGTCGAGTTGGTTTTAATCCCTACATTGTTATGAAAATAAAAAAAATATCGGCCTCTCCGCTGCCACTTTGGTCAAATATCTGGAAGTCATACATGCTACATGGAATACATGCTACATGGAATACATGCTACATGGAATACATGCTAAATGGCAGACAACTAGAGAGGCCTATGTCCAGCAGTGAACTGATATAGGCTGATGATGATGACAAGTCCCCAGTGCCCACCGCTGGTGGATTGTGAAATTCCTATCCCACACATTAATACCGTCCTGTATTGTCTATAGGTAGAATAATGATTTGTTTTATTTTACGTTCTTTTTAATTCCTATAAACCGAAATGTACATTAAGGTAGATACCCATCTCAAACCGAAGTTGTACACACCAGTAAAACTTATTACGGCCAAGAAAAGCGGTAATGGCGACCATTCGGCAGAGTTTGTGAACAGTTTCCCCTAGGAGCTGACCCGTCGCCGGCGGAGGCTCGGCCCGACCGCGGCAAGCAATTGCTTTACTGATAACGGACAAAGGTCAGCCCAAGGTTAACAAGACGGGACTCTTTCAAAACTTAGCCATTTCATGTATTTCCTTGAGCACTTTAAAGTGAAATAGCTACTTAGATAGATATTCTTTATTGCACAAAACCAAACATTTAAAGGAATAAATGAATCATTTATCGGGATGTAAGAGAGCGACCTATCACCATTTCGCTCCAAGCCATCCTCACCTGCCCGTGGTGCATCCTGGCGAACAACAAACGAGGCTCTGGCAACCGACTGGTGGCGGTATAGCCATCACGATTGAAGGCGTAGCTAAATACCACAGACCGATGACGGGCAGCAGCGTCACCGGAGCGAGAAGCTACGCCCTGCGATCGCCAACCCGCCTGCCCAGCGTGGTGATTATGGGTATATCCTCCAGATTGCCCTAAGTGGCGTACAACTGGAGAGGCCTATGTCCAGCAGTGGACTGCAATAGGCTGATGATGATAATCTCCATCATTAGATAGGTTCGACAGTACCTCTATTACTGTATTGTCTATCATCAGAACTACATACCTACAGCTGCCAATTTTCATGACGCTACGATCCTTGGAATAAAAGCGTGTTAAAAAGGTCGTTTATTATTTACTAGTCCGTTCGCGTGAATTTCTAGTTTGAAATTATCTTTTACAGTTGGAATTTTCTCGCTTGATTCCATTTTCTTTTCATAGAAAAGAAGCTTAAAATACTCGCTTAACGTCAGTCAGAAAAATCTCGTTGTTGCTAATTGTCGTAACAGGCTGTTTTATATATCTACTTTTCAAGAAGATAGTTTTGATAAAGATAAATGTGGCTATGGCTTTTGTTTTACACAAGTGTTCGGTTTTCAATTATTTTGTCTTATTAAACGTGAGTTTTATTGATCATTTAGGTTCTCTCTCACCCTATTGTTTTCATGCGTCAAAAACCGACCATTTCGGTAAAACGAGACAAAAACTATACAAAGATATTTATTGTACACGAATCCGGCTGCCAAGCGTGGTAAGGCAAATCGTGGGCAAAACCCTCTAAATGACAAATAAATAAAATAACCCAAGACATGCCACGCTGTCGCCATCTAGCCCCAAACTAAGCCGAAGCTTGTACTATGGGTACTAGACAACTGATAAACTTACTTAGATATACTTTTTTTGTAAATAAATACTTAATGTACATAGTAAACATCCAGACCAATACAGACATGTTCATGAACACAAATGTTTATACTGAGCAGCGATCGAATCCACGACCCTTCGAGAAGGCAGAGGTCACTACCAAATGAGCCATCGGGCCAGTCAAATGGTCATTAGGGAAGGCATATGTCCAGCAGTGGACGTGGGCAGGCTGATGATGATGATACTTTATACCCGTTTATGTAATATTCCGTTCTACCTTGTATAAGCTAGGCTTAGTACTTTCAGCTGTCAGTCACACACTGAGGGTTCCTTGTACCTGAATATTACATGTAAGCGCGTACTTCGTGTAGGTGTGTGGTGGAGTCGGCTCGCAAGTTGGGAGATACCTGTCAAGCGGACAGCTGTCAGCTGTCAGCCGGGTCTCGGTCCCAGGCTCCCCTCCGGCGGGAGTCGCTCCCGAGGGAATATGGACGTCCTGTTTGTTTACTCGACTTGATGACTTTCACTGGACGGCTGAGTAGTTGATTCGAGGGGCGATGTCGCGTTGGTGTAGTGACCGCCTATAGACAAAGATGTCCCGTGCCGAGTTCAAACATATTTTTTTCAACATGTCTGATTTTTTACCATATATTGCAAAAAAATACCTGACCGAATTTTAGCCGCAGAGGCCAGCCTTGCAGTGATGGGTTCGGGAACTATTAGAAGCAACTGACTGCGATTAATTATGCATTTCATATTAGGCTACATTAAGTAGTATATATAGGAAGAGAGAGATGCGTGTACGCACTCGTATGTCATACAAACATTTCAGTCTCCAAGGAGAATAGTCAAGTACGCGGGAGATATTAAAGTGTAGAAGTGTGCAAACAGGTTAACTCTCTATTCTTTAACCCTTATAAACCGATGGGTTGATGGTTCGTCAAGTCAAAGCAAACCGATGACGACATACTCGTAGACGGCGGCATCTTGTACCGAGGCCACGACTTTGGGTTCCTACACATCATCATCATCAGCCTTTATCAGTCTACTGCTAGACATAGGCCTCTCCCAATGTTCACCACTTAGATCCGTCCATTCGTCCTGCACAAATCGTCACCCCACCTGGCCTGGGGGCGTCCTACACTACGTTTGCCGAGACGCGGTCTCCACTCCAGAACTCGTTCACCCCAACGGTTATCGGTTCTGCGGCTGATGTGGCCAGCCCACTGCCACTTCAGTTTACTAATCCGAGTTCCTACGCTGTTAAGACTAACTTATCAATTTATTCTGATTGAATCTATTGTGGGATTTATGCGTTCAACCAAACACATATTTGTAATGACCATTCTGTTGATTTACGGCACCATTCACAGCTGAATGAATTCTAATGTTTTCCAGAAACACCCCCTGGAGATTTTATTCAGATTCTCTCGCCTGGCCCTTCAAACGGTCAGAAATGGGGGTTACGATTTTTATCGGAGCCCATTCCCTTGGTATTTATAGGTGCTGTTATGTAAATGACGGTGTTGCTATTCCGTAAATTGGTTACCCGACAACCTAAGTATTTATAAATAGAAGTGCTGGTAGCTGAGCCGAGTCTTAAGGGTCGCTGATGGCAATCAGCATTGAAATTATGTTGAGAGTTGCGCACAATGAGATATGTCTGTATGCGTTAAGTCTTCCTAAGTGATCTTTTATTCAACGTAATACCGATCTGAATACCAATTGGTAGATTTCGCCATCTCGGCTAAGGGACCCTTGCATGTCCTTGAGATTACCTTCTGTGTTATTCCGAATTGTTATTACTGTGTTACAATATATTTTAATACCTTTGTTATTTTAATTTCTACATTATTTACCAAAAAAAAAAACAAAAAATATTATGTTTTATACCAGCACGTGTAAATAACTGTATAATACCTCTTAATTCTTATTAATCAAGTAGACATTGAACTCCAAATAATAATGTGAGCGATCCGCTTTAGACTCCAAATAGTGCCTTCTTGGATATTACCATTAAGGCTGTAACAAGCCTACAGCCCGCCTGATGTTAAGCGGTGACCGCAACATACGAACGCCCGCAACACCAGGGGTATCACACGCGCGATGCTCACCCTAACCTAAGAAATTAAAATCTAAGATTAAATTTCGCTACAATCATAAGCATATAATCCAAAACTGGCAACAATACCGGTTTTCTGGTTGGCTTATTAAATTAATGACACACGCGCGGCAGGCCGCCAGCTGGAGCGGCCCGGCGCGGTGCCAGCCCTGCAGCGGCTTGCTTGGTGAGACGGTTAAACGGGGCCACTTTGGTAACAAATGCCTCTTAATGTCTGATTAACGTTGCTGCGACACGAGCTAAAGTACTGGTATCATTGGTAGATCGTTAAGGCCACGTTTGAGGAGAGGCGACGAGTCTTGCGACGCGGCGGGCGTTTTTCGTATAAAGTGCTGGCACTTCACACACACCAAAAGCTACTTGATTTTGTTTGTAATCAGATACAATCTTCTTACAACTAAAATGGCACACATGATCCTGATGCAAAAAGATTAACTTCCTGTTCCGAGGTGCGTACACGGTGGCGGCTCGAGCGAAAGACCGTCGACGTATGCGCGCAGTAATATTACCTTCAACTGTAACTAGAATATGACTATAACTACGTCGATGGTGTGCTCGTATGTCCGCTTTGTTCTAAAAGACTATCTAAAAAGATAGGCTACGCCAGTCACATGCGAGCATATGATCGACAAATGTTTTTTTTTTATAGTAGCTCGACATAATTGCGTCTCTACGCCTGATGGAAAGCGAAAGAGAAGCCCAAGTCGCTGTGACAACTGGCAAGTAACTGGTCAGTTACCTGTCAGTTGCCACTGCCATGCCGGCCCAACCCAAACCCCCACGAGCTCCGGAAACCCTACTCACCGGCAGAAACACGACCCGGAGTTCATTTGGCTGCGGTATTCTATAGGGTGGAGGAGGTCCTTCCCCGGACGGGCAGTTCAATTCGAGCGAAGATTCGCTATGTCCTACCCCTCTTACGTGTACGTGAAGTGGTCGACGTGGGCGAAATCGACCGGGAAGGCATCAACAAATGTTTGCCCACAAAGGCGGACGTCATTTGATGTCAAACCTTAAACATCAACAACAACGTTAAAAAAATCAAAACGTATGTTCGCCGATGCGCCGCGCCGACATATTAAAATGCAAACAAGGACAGTCACAAATTGCGAACGGGCATACAACGTAGCAGGAAGTAATGTGTGTTACGTAGAAAATTGTATTTCTTGGTGTCGGCTTGCATAAATCTCGCTCGTCGCCGCGAGAGCACGCGGCCTTTGAGGCGTGTTTGCGTTCCATCGGCGCGCGAGAGCAGCGCCAACAACAGGTGCGCCGAGGACACTCGCTCACGTTAATTGGATCAGCAGAATGTGGCGACGACCTCCACGCAACGTGTACAACATACAATGTGTGAGTCGGGTGTTCGGAGAAATTGTTTGACATGATACCAGCTGCCATTTTTCATCATCGTACATCTCGCACCAATTCAAGATTTCATCCTTATCATCTTGATAGATGGAAGTCTTCCACAGTGCGTTTTGCGTGTAATTTTCAGCTTCGTGCAGCTGTTCTTTGGAATCAGCTTCCGGCTGCAATTTTCCCGAATGGATACGACCTAGGGACTTTCAAGAAGCGGGGCCTACAGATTTTTCAAGGGCCGGCAACGCACCTGTGACTCCCCTGGTGTTGCGGTGTCTATGGGCTGAAGGGATTACTTACCATCATGTGACCTTCAAGCCCTTTTGCCCCCTCTGTCATAAAAAAAAACAATCTGCCGAGTTCGCTAATTCATTATGCTAATCAGAATCTTAAACACTCCTAGATATCTTTAAGTGTTGTCTGACTTGGATATGATTTAAGCAATTGGATATTGAGTTGTGAGGACTTGAGCATAGGAAAGTCATACGACATGATTATGATCGGCAAGGTTGTCTGGAATAGATCGCTCGATGAGACGGCTTACATTGTACAAAAGATGTAGACCAGCTGTAATATTATCATCAGCCTGCAAACGTCCACTGCTGGACATCTTCCTTAATGACAACAATTATTGTCCTTTGGGGGGTTTGCCTTAGTCACCACGCTTGTGATATATGGAAGTGACCTATCATCTCTTCGCTTCAAGCTACGTTCACCTGCCCGTGATGCATCCTGCTAAATAACAAACGATGACAATTGTAATTTGAGGGATTTGTATTTGTTTGTGACTACGATGTATTTTATTTGTACCCAGGTAAACTCTGGAAATATCAGGAAACGGGCATCCTCATATTTCTTAAATTATTTTCTACGACACTCACGAGTCCTAATCTAAATCCGAAAGTGTGGTTTTCGGATTTAGGACGTATCTGCAACAGCAAACATTCTCTAAAACAAGTGACCCATATAAACCGTATCAATGTATAACCTGTTCAGATTTGAAGTTGTTTATAAACTTTCCCGGGTCGTCTGTTCGCGTCCTCAATACCAGCGAATCCACTTCACCACAAAGGCAAGACAAACTATAAAGTAGCAAAAATATATCCAGGAAAATGCACAATTTCCCGCGAACGTTTCATAAAATGCAATTTCGGCGCTAGGTTTTGATATAGATAGAAAAAAATGGAGCCACGTGTGATTGGATTTTTAAAAATTCTGCTAACATAATGTTGATTTGAAAATATTTCAAACTCCATGTAGGTATTTTATTTCGTTCAAATGGCAAATTGACTTTTTTGTGGATTTACAGCTGCAAATATTAAACTTTTAAAAGCCCCTGTTTCTATTTTTTTTTTGAAACATAATATAAAAAGCATTTTTGCTAACAAAAAATTGGTAATCCAATATTACAAGTACATAATATGGTATAACGTTCTGTTACATATAGAATTAGTATGGACAACCCTCACAGGACTATGCATCAGCTCTTTCTATGGCTCTGCTTAGGCCGGCTAACAGTCAGTCGGGCTACAACCACCATCTCAGACACTTGCCTTTAATATCAATTCATATTACGTATAATATATGTGTGCAGATAAAAGTGTATTTTTTTATCCAAATCATAGTTCCCCTTATGCACTGGTGACAGCGTTAAGGAGTTGTAAAATCGGTTCGTCTCAATTTCGCGTCGCCGCGTGTGAAACCATTGCGCAATACCCTACGCTCCATTGGTTCGGGAACATACGTGTCGCGTTGGCGCTCTAAAAAAAGTGTCCCGATCATACATAGTCTTCGCCAGAGTAAATTTTTTTATGACAGAGAAGGCAAAACGGCTTGACTGTCTCCTGATGGTAAGTGACTTCAACCCGTGGACTCCACTGCACCAGAGGAGTCACAGATGCGTTGCCGGCCCTGGAGAATATTGGTAGGCTCGCTTTGCGACTTTTCCGAATGGAATGTCGTGTATTTCGTAAAAGTCGCAGCATTAAGCTGATTCCAAAGAACCAATGCAAGATAGAAGATAGATTAGGTAACCCTCATGCCCGTTTGACTTGAAAAAAAAAACAAAATGCTGTTAAAATTAACAGATAAGTACATTTTATAGTGTAGTAGACACCGAATCACGACCTAACTCTTCTCAATTTATTTTCCTGAAAGCCAAATAGAATTTAAGCATCAGTTCTAGTCTAAATCAGCTTAGACGCTACGGGTCGAAATAAGTGGTCGGCCATTGTACGCGGCGACAAATGGCGCCCGCTGCCCCGCCATACGTCAGCGGGACGGAGTGCCCGCTACGGCCCGGGTGATCTGTTCGCCACACAGACGAAATTATAGGGAATTTAGTCACTTCAAGCTTAATAGGGGATATTACTTTTTAAAAATGGAGTACTAAGTCCACTGAAAATTAAATTGGCTGAATATTGGAACAGATACGTCGCTAAAAGCAAATATGTTATGTTCCTTGTACATAAGTATTTTAAATTTTTTTTTCATTAAAAGTATTTTCAAAAACGGTATGGTATAAAGGTCATCGTCCCAATTGTAGCTTTTTAACTTCACTTAAATCACAATCACATGCAATAAGAAGAATTAGGCACAATCATCTGCATCAGATCCAGCGGCCAATATATACTTAAAACAGACATTAGTACATAACATGCTCCAAATTTGGCTCAACTATTCCAGCTGCAATGTGCTAAATAAATTATCTTTATAGCTGTGTCCTCAGCCCCGGTACAGTGATTTATAATGCGGCAATCTGTCTCGCTGGCCCCGGCCCCTGACTGGCCGTGCGGGGCGCGGGTGGGCCACTGACAGGCCTTATTTACTACCCCTACATTAGCACTGGCATTGCAGCGCCCTGATTAAGTCCTGATCTCGGGCTTCCGAATCTTAGGGCCATAGAATAGTACTAAGGGTGGAATGGGCTAGTGTGAGATAAATATGTGGCTCAATCTTGCACGATGACTTGATTGTCATACGAGTACGCTATTCAATTGGCACACACATATGAATACGAGTCACTTAATTTATTACATAGCCCAACACATGCCACACTGGGCCATACAACGCCATATAATCCAAAACAACTGATAAACTTACTTAGATACTTTTTTGTAATACATCCAGACCAATACAAACAGATATAATGTTCATGTACACAAATGTTTGTGCCGTGCGGGGATCGAACCCAACGACCCCTGTTTCAGAGGTGGCGTTTTCTACCAGTAAAATAAACTGGTCGTCGTGGTTTGCTTATTTATTTTGAAGTTAGTTCTTGGTTCAATGACATAGATAGCAAGATATTTTTTATTGCAGACCAAAAAAAATTACTTAGAACAAGACAAAGTATACAGTTGTTATACAATTCAAACATATCAACTCACGCTTTGCTTATTTACTTGCTAACGACAATTTACATTTAACCATTTGTGCTGACAGCAGATGAAAGGTACAACTTCCGTTTCCATAGATTAACATTTAACGAGGTTACACAAACAACCTTATGATTTATGAAGTCCTGTTCAAATAATTAAGTGAAACATGTGATTGTTAATTAATCATGGAGCAAGTGCGTCTGGATATGGCCTACCTACATAAATGTGACATATGATAAATGTGACCTAAAAGGATTAATACCCAGTGTTATTGAAAGGGATGTAAGGGAGCGGCCTATCATCTTTTCGCTCCAAGCCAACTTCACCTACCCGTGGTGCATCCTGCCGAATAACAAAAGAGGCGCTGGCAACCGACTGGTGGCAGTATAACCATCACAATTGGAGGCGTAGCTAAATACTAAAGACCGCAGCAGCGTCACCGGAGCAAGAAGCTACGCCCTGCGATCGCCAACCCGCCTGCACAGCGTGGCGATTATGGGTATATCCTCCAGATGTTTGCTCTAAGTGGCGAACAACTGGAGAGGCCTATGTCCAGCAGTGGACTGTAATAGGCTGATGATGACGACGATGTTATTGGAAATCTAATGGAAATAACTAATACATTTTCAAACTGCATTGCTACACCAGTCTTTCCTACAGCCGTTGTAACAGCCCGAAAAGTTGTGGACCTACATCTCCTTGAGGCTTTACCCGTAATCGCCACTATAGACAGGCGAGTTATGGCACCAACGAGTCGACACGAGCGTTGATTTGCTTTCCACTGTCATCGCACATCGAAATAGAGATGAATCCTCTACAGTAAATATCCGCAGATCAGGCTTAGGGTACGTGTTTTTCGATGCATGTGTGTGCAACGCCGCCAACTTATTCTAACGTGATGGTATAAATATTTGGCACAGGCTTTCAACTCTCACTTGGCTGCTTCCTGTAAAATGCAACGGTGAATTTTTAAATTTTGCGACACATCACGCGATACGAGCGCGGTGCCTCAAGAGGGCTAAGTAGGGGTGGCTCCGTTATCTTAAAAAATATAGATATGACGAAGGAAGGAAATGGAAGGACGTGGTCTCTGCCTACCTCTCTGGGAGAAAGGCGTGACGGTATGTATGTATGTATGTATATGACGAAGGGACAAGCGGGATCGGTGCAGAACTTTGAGGAATTGTCTTCATCCGCCATGTCACCCTTCCTTTCCCTTCCTTCTCTTTAGGGTGTTTCAGCAGCGGTCAGTGACCTAAGCATTCTCGGTATGGATATTAGCCTTCTGTTTAGCATAAGACAGGACGCTGTCATTCCGCCATGCTTATATGAAAAAATAACATGCAACTGTTTGCACGTGGAGGAAGCAGCCCTGCCTCCCCGGGAGGAGTGCGCTCTTACCGGCTCATATTAGCTGCCACTTTAATATTGTAATATAACGTAACCTGCCCACAGTTATTCTTAAAGCGGAGGTGCTTTGATCCTTTTGGTCTGAATAAGCACTGTACTTACGAGAATTCGCACGAAATAATAATTCTTAGAACATATAATTCTGACAGGCTCGGTGGCTCATTTGGTAGTGACCCCTGCCCTCTGAGCCAAGGGTCGTGGGTTCGATTCCCGCGGAGTACAAACATTTGTGTTCATGAACATGTCTGTTTGTATTGGTCTGGGTGTTTTCTATGTATAAAAAAAAATGTATCTAAGTAAGTTTATCAGTTGTCTAGTACCCATAGTACAAGCTTCGGCTTAGTTTGGGGCTAGGTGGCGCTGTGTGGCCCATGGTGGCATGTCTTGGGTTATTTATTTATATTTCTTAGTACATCTTCAATAGTCTTCTGTTTAGTATTAGTCTGGATGTTTAATATTATAATATGTATTCATTTCCAAAAAAAAAGTATCTAAGTAAGTTTATCAGTTGACTAGCCCCCATGCTTAGCTTAGCTTCAGCTTAGTTTGGGGCTAGATGGCGATGTGTGGCCCAGCGTAGCATGTTTTGGGTTATAATTAATAGAGGAGTTCAGTAAAGCAGGTCAGTGAGCGTAAAGTCTGTATAATTACACACGTTATATGACCTCAAAATAAGCAAGCACTTGAGTTATGCCAACAAAAAGATTGAGGGTACTAACATAAATATCACTTCCAGTCCACAAAATAAGTGTCTATAAATAAATATCTGAATACGCCAGACATCTCACACCGTGTAACTATTTCTTGAGGGAAAACCTTTGAACTATGGCATAAAACTAAGTTCAATCTAAGGTCTTCCCTTGTACCACAAGTACCAGATAATGACTGCGCCTGCTAGTTATGGAATTTTCTAAACTGATTCGACCAGAACCTTCGAATCGTTTGTGTCACTGAGGACATCAAACATCACATAAACATTTGTCTCGCCGAACCCATGACCGTCGGTACAGAAAACAGAATGCCTACCAAACGGGCCAGTCAGCTATCGCAGATTACCCGCCCCCTGAGGCCATTTCAATGAGCGCACGACGATCAATTTTGATCGCGTAACACGACGCTAACTTCGGCCTAAGCACTTAACCTCACCTCGCACCGACTCTTGCTCTTCTTATTTATTCATTAAATAATTTCCTAAAAGGAGCACCTAAGTATAATCTCTCTCCGCTTCACGGAAGCTTCGCCGCACAATTTGAGCCGCAAATTAATAGATTGCGTCTGAATTCCGAGTGAAGAAAATGGCGACTACTGAACAAAATGGCCGCGTCTTTTTGCCTCCAAATTGGTTTGTATTGAAATGGATTTCACAGGATCAAATTGACGGGTCGCTATATCAAGTTGTTGTGATCATTATTATATATCTCTTCATATTTTGTCTAGAAGACAATTAACGTAATAACAATACAAATAATAATAGGCATATCAACATTTTATATTAAAGCAAAAGCCAATCAATCGATCCACTTATCAATCGATAATAGCTCTATAAGTATACTAAATAACTACTAATTGAATTAATAATCAAGTACAATCTTATGGAATTCAAAAATAAATGTTTCTACCGCGGTTCCAATGTCCAATAGAGAGAGAGAAGAAATCTCTGAATATCACGATGAAAGTAGTTAATAGACGAAATACCTAATCGGAAAGAACTATTTGAACTATCCCATGCTTCTAATGCCATTTGAATGCTAGTGAGCAATTCAATTTCGAACTTCTTGTAAACCTCAACCAAAGCAGAGCCCTATAGCATCTCTTCTTATTCATTAAACCACCGTCCAATAGGAAGGAGGTTCTAATCTCTCGGGCTCCGCACAACTCGAGCGTCTCAAATTAATAGCTGCGTTTGAATTCAGAATAAACAAAATGGCGGCGAAACATAACGACCGCGCCGTCTAACTCCTTTCAAGCGGAACGCTTCAAACTTTGCCCTTATCGGAAACGGAGATCTTTTTGGTATTTTAACTTAATTGATGTGGTAATAACTTTACTTAAATGGGCTAGCGTTCTTCCGGACGACTATTTTTTATCAATTACAAATTATGTAGATGTTATGACGTAGGCATCTGCTAAGAAAGGATTTTGATCAATTCTACCCCCAAGGGGATAAAATAGGGGATGAAACTATTCCACGCGGACGAAGTCGCGGGCACAGCTAGCTATATTATAAAAATACGTTCTCAAATAGTATTATGACAATATTTACTTGTTCCTTTGCCTCACTCCAATCCCACGCAGGTATTTACTGACTTGACCGCTTCTTTACTTGTGTCAGACAATAATAATAACATTTATAAGTGACATTAAGGCAGAAGCCACCTTTCATCTAATTTAAGTGTCACCGCGCTTATTTTTGTTCCCGCGCGAATGGGACACATTTGTAACGGGCAGACGAGGCCGGCCACGTGGCGCGCACGTCATCGTTCAGTCGTGACGTCATAACTCAGGCGCGGCCCGTTTAGCGGGAGCTACCCACACGTTCACTTTAATATCACTAACGTTTGCACATTTTTAAAGAGGTAGGCACCGTTTTAAGAGAGGTAGGTACGAATCTTTGCTCGAATTGAGCTGCCCGTCCGGGGAAGGACCTCCATCCTATAGAATACCGCAGCCAAATGACCTCCGGGTCGTGCATCTGCTGGTGAGTAGGGTCTCCGGAGCTCGTGGAGGGTTAGGGCTGGGCCGGCTAGGTGGAAACTGACAGGTAACTAACCAGTTATTTGCCAGTTGTCATAGCGACTTGGGTTTCTCATTCGCTTTCCATCAGGCGTAGGGAAACCATTATGTCGAGCTACTATAAAAAAAAATCACTCCTAATCGAATGTAAAATGTAGGTACCATTTTATGGAAGTCTGTTATTTTTTAAACCCGATATCCACGCGTGCGACGTCGCCGGCACAGCTAGTTGACAATAAACATTTCCAAGGCAATCTAAGGAAGAAAGAGAATAATGATATATCAGATGTAACAATAATAAGGAAAGGACATCGCAATCCATCAGAATGTTATTAAATCACAAAAACAACGTAAAGGGTTCCTTTGTGCTCGAGTTTAACTCACATCGACAATTATTACTTCATTTTTGATTAGAAAATAAAGCTTTAATAAAATAATAAAGTCATGAATGAAAATTAAAACCAGGCCCAAAAAGTACAAACAAGAAAATAGTCTCCACCGAAATTATTTTGTATCGTTTCACTAATTACGATAACTACTTTAGAAGTTATAACGGAACACGACATACAAACAGGTCATAATCATAGTCCTCGTTTTTCCCTCGCCGTAGTCGGGTAAAATCCTCGTAAGACTGAGATTTCCAGACACAATAGAATTTTGACAATAGATTGAATTTAAAAGGATATTTGACCTTATAACTTTAAGTCTACAAACGATATTAGCTTACAATGATAATATAGCTTACAATCTTCCCATCCAAACTCGGGGTCCAAAATATTTACCCCGAAGCTTCTGTAGCCACCGTACCAACACGTTAAAATTTCGCGGAAGTAGATCAAGTGCACTCTATACGTGTACATTGGTTGTACGTACATCCAAAATATTTACCCCGAAGCTTCTGTAGCCACCGTACCAACACGTTAAAATTTTGCGGAAGTAGATCAAGTGCACTCTATACGTGTACATTGGTTGTACGTACATCCAAAATATTTACCCCGAAGCTTCTGTAGCCACCGTACCAACACGTTAAAATTTCGCGGAAGTAGATCAAGTGCACTCTATACGTGTACATTGGTTGTACGTACATCCAAAATATTTACCCCGAAGCTTCTGTAGCCACCGTACCAACACGTTAAAATTTCGCGGAAGTAGATCAAGTGCACTCTATACGTGTACATTGGTTGTACGTACCTACATCCAAAATATTTACCCCGAAGCTTCTGTAGCCACCGTACCAACACGTTAAAATTTTGCGGAAGTAGATCAAGTGCACTCTATATGTGTACATTGGTTGTACGTACATGTACACACTCGTACGTACACACTGCAGCCGGCCCGCGGCGCCTCGCTCCGCTGACCCGGATGCAGCGCACCTGCCCTCAAAGTGACGATTATTTTTATACTAACTCGGTATAATGGCTTCTCTACGCCTGATGAAAAGCGAATGAGAAGTCCAAGTCGCTGCGACAACGGGCAAACAATCGGTCAATCACCTGTCAGTTAACACAAAAGATGCTTCTTCACGTCCCGTTAAAGAACTCCATATCAAAGGAGGAAGGAAACACATGTACTGGCAAAGATAAGAAGTTCCACATTTTAACGACGCGGCAAAGATAGGCTTTGCCGAACTTTTTTGACTTTACCGTTCATCTTTCACTGCTGTTTTGTTCAGTTTATTTACATTAGTAAACCTACTGTCGAGCTACTATAAAAAAAAACCTACCGCGGTCGCAAACCCGCCTGCCAATCGTGGTGACTAAGGAAACTACCCCCACATGACAGTTGTCATTGGGAGAGGCTTATGTCCAGCAGTGGACGTGTGTAGTCTAATGAAGATACATCATCATCAATTCTCATTACTTATTTATCATGTGAGATAAGACAGAAGCAGGATTTGGGCAAGTTATGCACGTTCATGATTCACATTGATTTAGTTTGAATGTAATTGTAAATTTAGAATAATCTAATACTTCGATGTTAACAAGCAATGGTGATTTTTTACACGAAACTGTAGACAACACAAAATGTAACGACTTGCAAACATATTTGGATCTGCCTGTAGGTCAGGTTGGTGGCGATTGCGCATGGTGGCTGGCAGCCTATGACTAGCAAGCTATGTACAGTTGACTACAATAGTACCTGTTGATCAATACCATAAGAAAAGAATCAAAATATCTGCGCTAATATTGTAGTTAATGATAAATAGAGTAAGTCTACATTTTAACTCGGCTCTCCATGCGTGTAGATAGATAGAAACGATATTCTTTATTGCACACGAAATAGTCGACTTAAAACTAGATACAAAGACATATTGTAGTACAAATTAGGCGGCCTTATCGCTTAAGGCGACCTCTTTCAGGCAACCCTTGAGCAGAGGATAATTAAAAGAAGGGATAAAGTGCACATTTACGAATTAAGATCGAATAAGGCAAAAGTATAAAATATTATTTAATAATTATTAGTAGAGTTACATGCGAAAACAGTAGAATTTATTAAACATTTTTTTTTCAGCAATCAAAAAGCGGACTAATGTATCGTCTGGTGCGCATAGTACAAGACAGAATTAGATTGAATTGAAAGCTAGGCTAGTGAGAATTAGAGAGATCGGTAGTTGGTGTATTAAATTGTCTGGCTCATTTATTACATAATAATTATTCTAACATTATGTTCATACCTTATAATAAGATTGCAAATAATGAAAACGTTGCTACTTTGTATAAAAAAGCTAAAGCTGACAAATGTGTAAACAGCTGGGCGCTAATTAAAGTCCCCAACACCCGTCCGAGCGGATACAACATTCAGTAATGAAAAATACTACGAGAAAATACAAATACTTTTATATTCTTTATTAAGAGAAGATTTTGGAATTGTACATCTTAACTAATATTACAAAGTTGAAGAGTTTGTTTGTTTATTTGAACGCGCTAATCTCAGAAACTACTGGTCCGAATCGAAAAATTCTTTTTGTGTTGAATAGACCATTTATCGAGGAAGGAGCGAAGAAATAATGGTAAATGTAAAAAAAAAAGGGGAAAAAATAACTATTCCACGCGGACGAAGTCGCGAGCACAGCTAGTTATCTATAGAAGAAACGAACTCTATTATCTACGAGTGTTACAGCTAACTGCTATTATTATATTACTCGTGTTAAACACAGGTATACCATTCTATCGTTTCCAAGTTGCATCACTGCAAAGTTTCTTTTGTCTGTCTGTCCCTAGGTATGCTTAGATCCTCAAAACTACGCAACGGAT
Organism: Conogethes punctiferalis; assembly: GCA_031163375.1. Taxonomy (NCBI): domain Eukaryota; kingdom Metazoa; phylum Arthropoda; class Insecta; order Lepidoptera; family Crambidae; genus Conogethes; species Conogethes punctiferalis. Next base: position 1,813,619 of record CM062094.1, read on the forward strand.
TTGATACAGTACTTTAAGATCTAAAAGTACAAAACGTGAATAACACAGTAGAGAAACACTGATTTCTAATGTGTTTTTAATACGAGAAAGCATATTGAGTTTTGGTCGCTAGTTTAAAATAAGAAATATAATGATACGAAGTTCACTGGGTCACCGGTAATCTAAAATAATATTAGTTGCACTATTATTAACTAGTGCTGCGATTAGGTCTCAAACAGAAACAGTCTAGACTAAACTACCTACCGAGGTCAACACATTTCGAATAAGAAGGTATAGTAGAATCCAGGTCAGTGGAGTACCAGAGCGGTGACGTAGATAGCTGACTGCAAGCATCACATATGACGTAGTGCCCTGTATCTACAGCAGACGTAAAGATACGTCAGAAACTGCTACTGCCATGATAAAGAAGTGGGTGTCTAAGACTGTGAGGCTTTACTTCCCAAAGTTTGTATAAAACTAAATTTTGAAGTGATCGGAATTTTAGCCCTTCAGATCCCTTGCACGTCACGCTAACGCTATTTACAATACAGTGCCGTGCCTATCAAACAGTTAATATTTTTAAAATCGCCAGTTATTTTTATTCCCATATAGGTAAACACTGATCTATAAATACGAGTAGGATATAGATAGACTTATTTGAGAACTGAACAAAGCCCTGGAATTAAAACAGATTATCCTAAAATAGAAACCATATATAAAATTCACGGAATTATGAAGAGTTTCTGTTGAAAAGCTTTCAGTAGATGGGCCAATTCTATCAAGCTTTTCATTTAAATCAAACGAAAAGCTAGCGTTTACTTAGATACAGAATCACACTTAATTAAGGATTTTCTTAGAACTCTTCATTTGAATAATAGCAGGCAAAGAATTAATTTGTTTATGACTATCCAAAAATTATTTATATATTTTTTTAATAAAACTCCTCGTTTACTTATCCCGATTTGCATTAACCCTGTTCTTGGGTAACTGTGTCAGAAGCTGCGTTTACTATGTGGTGTCATGGCAGTTATAGTTTTAAGGCCCTATGACACCACCCCATAAGGCGCCTGATGGAGGGTCCGGTGTTTTAGTGGGTATATCCTGCCTCACCAACACCATGAGACAAGAGAGTCCCACATACCCTGCCACTCCCCCAAGTGGCGGGGATGCATAATCGCATATTCCCTGGAAAAAAAGGCTACGTTTACTACAACAGCTGAACTGAACTAGTCATCAACTCCCCAAAGATTGGTCACTATGGCGCAAAGTTAGGTCAGAAGACAGTTGTAGTCAGTTAATTGACACAAAAGTTTACCTAAAAACAAAAACTGAACGCACGAAAGAATACCATGACAATAAACCCGAAATTATTGTTGACTTTAAGCTAGCCAGCGGCCCGGAACATTTTATAATCATGTTTGAACAGTTATTAAAAAGTATTCGAGGCTAGTTGGCAGCCTTTCGCTGCATGTATGCGAGGCCTCGCCCCACTTTTATGAGGGAACTTTACGGCTTCCCCGACACAAACGCTTTGTAGGACAACAAAACAGATTGAATCTTCCCCTGTATTGTATGCGGTGCGTGATCTCTTCGGATTCTATCGGGGATGGCTTTTTCCATTTACCGACTTTCGCTTTTTGTTTTTGTTGGGCACAAAAGTTAATGTCATCATCTGGAATTAAGCGGCCTATCATGGATGCCGAGCTTAAGATCTAAAATAGTTTATTTATTTATTCAAACTTTATTGCACGAAATGATACAAAAGAACTTAATGCCAGGAGCTGCAGAGAGCAAATGTGAGCTTACATAAGTTATGTGAGTACATGAATTGCTATGTACTTAGTTTGTTTTTATATTCCTTTTAAATATTCTTCTTCTCGCGTCGTGCTCCTCATTACTGAGGGTCGCGATTCCCCCGCTGAATCACCTTGTCCCTGACAATGTTGCGCCATTTGTTGCGGTCCTTTGCCATGTGGAGAGTGTCATGAAACCCGTCGTCCGGCGTAGAGCGGATCTGGTCAGACTATCTTATCGGGCTGCGGCCTCTTGAGCGCTTAAATATTAACAGTAGATGATTATGAACCGAGAAGATGGCAATTTTACTTCAGCTAAAATAAAACAAAAATTTATGGTTTTTTACCGTTACCACCAAATCGAGAATAGAATCAATATTCGAACAGAGCTATCTAAGATGATTCTGTAGCTCCTAATAAAGTAATACGACCAAATTTCAAGTAGGTACACTATCACCGTAACTAATGTAAAAATGGCGTAAAACAATGTTATTCAGTTCGTTATTGCCGAGACAAGTGGGCCGAGTTACAGCCGCTTCGTAAATCAGCCGTCTGTCCGCGGCCGGCCGCCCTAATGCGGTGCCTCCCTAAGACACATTGATAATACAGAACGTACAGAGCTGATTACAAAATGTTACTTAGTGTTGGGATGAGCAACGAAACAGGTTCATAGCATTTATTATATTCTCATAGTATTCACTATAATATGTCAACGTAAAATTGTAAATACCGTTTGAATATAATCTTGTAGAGATTGTAAAATGTCGACCGATTGTGAACCGAACGTACAACTTCTACATCTAGGTATTTACACTACCCGTTCCTATGGTAACGAAATGCAATAAAAGTAGAGCAAACAAGGTTTTATCCTATTCACAAAATAGTATAAAGTACTCGGTAACTGAACTAGGTCCTAAAAGGTCATGAAGACTTAGAATAGTACCTGTCTTGATTAATAGCACGCCGGCTCGGATTCAATAAGGATCATTGAATTAAAGTACCTTAAACGAGTATTATCTCAGCGAGTAAAAAGCGGCCAAGTGCGAGTAGGATTCGCCTATGAAGAGTTCCGTAGCAGCAAGTAGCATAATATAAAAGTTCTTGTAGTTTGTTGTAACTTTGACAGATGTTTTAATTAAATTGAATTGTAATTTTCATCACGGGCAGGTGCAGGCTTTTTTTTTATGCAAGAGGCAGTAGACGAGCAAATGTGATGCATCTTGGTAACCAGTCGACACCGTACATGGACACCCGCAACTCAAATCGAGTTCTGAGGTCGCTGCCGGCCTTTTAAATAGGTACGCTCGTTTCTTGACTTGGAGCGAAAAGATGATGGATCTCTCCCTTCCTGCTGAATAACAAACGAGGCTCTGGCAACCGATTGGTGGCGTATGTTCATCACGACCGAAAACGTAGGCACAACAAATACCACAGGGCGATGACGGAGCGAGCAGCAGCGCTGATTAACTTACTTACATACATTTTTGTTTCTAAATAATTACATATTATACATAGAAAACACCCAGACCAGTACACAGACATGTTCATGCGCACAAATGTTTGTAATAATTATGTGAGGATAGAACCCACGACCCTTGGCTCAAAAGGCAGAGGTCACTACCAATTGAGGCACCGAGCCAGTCGATATTACATACGGATGGATAGAAAGATACGACAAATCCATAAGGGTTCCCGTATTTTGTCAGTTGGCTACGGAACTCTTAAAAGGCACGTCTTCAGTTGTAAGAAAGATGGAGTCGGAACACACCTGATTTAGGGCTTCGCCCCCGCCTCGTTACCGGCCCTCATTGTCTCCGGCCGCAATAAATAAGGCGCCGGCGAACTAGATGGATGGTGACGAAGGTGAACATTCGGCCGAGTCATTTCTTATTTAGCGGGCTTAACTCTGGCACGTGTTGAATGTAGGCGCAGCCTTGGGGATTCAGGGATTAGAATTACGCATTGTTTGAACTTGGTAATGGGTTCTTGGTTCAAAATTGGCTGTGATTCTTTGCCGTGTTACCTTGTCAACACAAGAGGCGCCCAAGTCGCTGCAGTAACTGTTGATGAACCAATTAAGTCAGAATGGGTAGAAATACTCGTAGCTAAATGACGCAGGCCGATGATAGGCAGCAGCGTCACTGGAGCGTGGATCTATGCCCTGCGATCATCAACCCGCCTGCCCAGCGTGGCTATTATGGGCCTTTACTCAGATTATGGGATTTTGTGTAGGTTATCATCAGCCTATAGCAGTCCACAGCTGCACATAGGCCTCTCCAGTTGTTCGCCACTTGGTGCAAAATTCTGGAGGCTGTACCCATAAGGTCTGTGGCATTTAGCAACGTTTTTAATCGCGATGGTTATACCGCCACCGTCGGTTGCCAGAGCCTCGTTTGTTATTCGGCAGCAACGGCACGGGTAGGTGAGGTGGGTCAGTGATAGTATGCTCCCTTACACTTTTCACTTTTTATTTATATGGACCGATGCACTAATAGACTCGTAGTAAATTTTATAAATTACATACTCGTATTTAGAGCAAGCTGAATTACTATTGCTCGTATAATCTTGAACTAGAAAGTATATAAGCTGAGCTATAGCTCGTTTGATTGCGAATATTTTAGGTCAAGTTACTTTTCCGGTTCTTATAGATGAAAGCCTCTTCCCAATTTGTCATTTCAACTGTTCTACCTATTCATAGTGTCAAGTCTTTAGGAATAAACGCATTTTATAATTTAAAATTGGTTCCGATGGGAATAGCCCGAGACGAGACGCCACATTGGCCCAATTTTAACTTACAAGTTAGTAATTCAAGATTTCATTGGAGTTTTACGTCCAAGTCGTGACGAAGTCTCTGACAAATTGTATAATTCAGTTCCGTTGAATGAAATCCTTAAGTGCATGTCTTTGTTCGCTTGTTTGTCTTTCTTTTGAGTTGAATAATGGATAGAGCTAGGTTTCAGAGTGTTTGAAAACTGGAGCGTGGTACATGAAAGTTTATTGTAATAAAAGATTTTTAAAAGGAAATCCTCAAATGTTAGTATTTGAGAAGTAAAGATTATGTGTACAACAAACTTAATTTTAATTATTTAACTCTTTTATCGAATGGACTCTAGAAGGGGGATCAGTAAATTAACTTTATGACAGCCTTGAGAAAGGCCCAATAAATGGTGGCGAGGTGATTTTGCCGGTTTCGTACTCGTAATAAAAAAAAATCCTTATTATGAAGATATTTTTTTATAGTAGCTCGACATAATGGCTTCCCTATGCCTGATGGACAGCGAAAGAGAAGCCCAAGTCGTTGTGACAACTGGCAAGTAACTGGTCAGTTACCTGTCAGTTGCCACTGCCATGCCGGCCCAACCCTAACCCCCCACGAGCTCCAGAGACCCTACTCACCAGCAGAAACACGACCCGGAGGTCATTTGGCTGCGGTATTCTATAGGGTGGAGGTCCTTCCCCGGACGGACAGCTCAATTTGCGCGAAGATTCGCTATGGCCTACCTGTCTTAAAATTCGATATGAACCCAAAGTAGCACTTGTTTTAAAGTAATAAGAGTTAGGGTGAGTTTTCACAGAAGTTTGTTAATTTTTTGTTAGCTCCGTGGGCCTACATGGAGCTAACAAAAAATTAACAACTATATAATTGGTCAATTCACACATCTCATCTCATCAGCAAAATCATTATGTGATTTTTGTTAGCTCCACGCGGGCCCGTTTCTATGAAAACGCACTCTAACCAAGCAACAACTTAATAAACGAAACATCAATATTTAGATCCAATACAAACAAAATGCTTATCACTTTCTATTCGACCAAACCCGCGACCCTCGTTACTGAAGACAGGATCATTAAATAGGCATATACTCCAGTCCTCAGCAGTCATTGGAAGCAGTACCAATTTAGCCTTTGAGAGCGCTACATTCCCAGCTGTGGGATTAACCGCTCAGATGTACGGCTGAACATTTGATTTAGTACTTTGTTGAACGCCGCTCCGAGGTGCGTCGCGGAATGCTCAATACCCGCGACGCTGGAGTTAAATTGGATCCGCAGAGTGGAGCTTTTTACTGCTGTCTGCATACACACTGCAGAGGTCCTTGGCTTCCAACCACGTAATACTGCATAGTTTTAAACTATCGTTACATACAAGTACATGTATTACCTACTAGTCATCATCATCAGCCCGTGTCAGTCCACTGCTGGACATAGGCCTCTCCTAATGTTCGCCACTTTGGTCGATTTTGGGCTTTTCGCATCCAGCACTTGCCAGCCGTCCTGCGCGAACCGTCACTCCTGAGGGCGTCGTATATTACGTTTGCCGATACGCGGTTTCCACTTGTTTAAGCCAAGTCTAAGATATTACTAGTATTAAGCCGCGAATAAAAACCAGAAGATTACATCTTGATGTAAGTAGCATATTATTAGTAAGTAGCGACCCGACAGCGCTTCGCTACGGGTATTTCAAATAAACATTAATTTCATTGGGTTACATTAATTACATTTTAGTAAGGAACCCTAATATTTTTCAACAATAAATACAACCTATGATACTCAGAGTAAATGTAGCTTTCCAATGGTGAAAGAATTCTTTAAATCGCACAGTAGTTGTGAGTTTATGCATTACAAACATACACACAACAATACACATATTTGCTGTTTATCAAGTAATCCGATTTCTATTGAATGAAAACCTAGTCATCATCATCATCATTATCAGCCTATTTCAGTCCACTGCTAGACATAGGCCTCTCCAGTTGTTCGCCACTTAGAGCAAACATCTGGAGGATAATACCCATAATCGTCACGCTGGGCAGGCGGGTTGGCGATCGCAGGGCGTAGCTTCTTGCTCCGGTGACGCTGCTGCCCGTCACCGGTCTTTAGTATTTAGCTACGCCTTCAATTGTGATGGTTATACCGCCACCAGTCGGTTGCCAGCGCCTCGTTTGTTATTCGGCAGGATGCACCATGGGCAGGCGAGATTGGCTTGGAGCGAAAAGATGATAGGCCGCTCCCTTACATCCGAAAATCTAGTACCTACATAGTTCTTCTACAGCGCTTGCGCAAGTGTAGTTTGTAAATAGTATCTGTATTCAATATTGACGATTTATAAGTGCTTGTCTTAAGCCTATATAAATAAAGAGATTGATGTGATTAAAAAATGGTTATTTATTACAAGTAGGGTATAGTTTAAACAATCAGAAAAAGGAAAAAAATATATAGGTACAGGTACAGGCATATAGGTACAGGCATTCAAATATGCTCTTTAATTGCACACAAGTCACGCGTACGTGTATTCAATACAATTCTAAATACTCATAAATGCCTCTAATAACATTCGGTATGAACGTAATCAAATGAACGAGACAAGAACGCAATGAACCCCCGTCCTGAAGAATTCAATAACCGTTAGACTCCAGTGTCGGAACTGTCTTTGAAAACTCTAGACGCATTCCGCGCGCGGCTCGGGCTCCTGGGAGGAGCAGCGCCAGTGAGCGGCAAGGAACAGAGGACCTACACCAGCATCTACTAATGTTTATTACCTAAAAGCTACATTTGAGGCTCCAGCCGCCCTCGTTCGTGGGATTTTTTGCCATGTGAGCTAGCTGTGTATAGTCCTTTCCAATGAAAAGACAATTTTCAGAGCCGATGTCGGACTTTTTGATCCCAGAAAAATACAATTTTCCAGAATTCAGGGGAAAAGTGGACCGGTTTTTGTTTGGTGTCGCGCTCTATCGTACGAAATATAGCTATCTGAATGAAATTCATGCAAATTTATTTGCTGATACAAGTTATTGATTTAACCATATGATTAAAAATATGACTCAACTACGCAAACTAAGTTAAAATAATAAGTGCACCGCAAGATGCCGGGACGCTGGGCGGCGCAGCACGAAGGCGCTAGACGCTCGATGAAGGGACTGGGGCTTTTAGTGGGTATTCCCTGCCTCCTTTCCATCCTGAGGCAGGGTGCCGTTCTCCCGTTCCTGAAGGCGGCGTGAGTCCCATATACCCCGCTACTCCCCCGGGTAGCGGGGATGCGTTAATGCATTTTTCCCGAAGAAAAAAATGGCATCCTGACCCCCCTCAGACAAAGCGCTTGTAGCGGACCACAAGCAAAAAATAAATAAATAAATAAACCAAGACATGCCACGCTGGGCCACACAGCGCCACCTAGCCCCAAACTAAGCCGAAGTTTGTACTATGGGTACTAGACAACTGATAAACTTACTTAGATATATTTTTTTTGTAAAAACCCAGCCTAATACAAACAGACATGTTCATGAACACAAATGTTTATACTGTGCGGGAATCGAACCCACGACCCTTGGCTCAGAGGGCAGAGGTCCCTACCAAATGAGCCACCGAGCTTGTCAAGTTGAGCCTTTCAAAAAATGTTTTATCCTTGAGTTCTAAACAAAGTGCACAGTCTGTACCGCGTATCTGTGGCCGGGTCCGAACAGACGGATGGAATCCCAGTCAGTTCGCCAATCTCTTATTTGCGCAAGCATGATCACATTCCGTATAATGACGAGCTAAGAAATTACAATTTACTCCCGCAATGCTCGGCAGTTTGGAATTGTTCGACTCGTCGGAAACGAGCTCGGGCCGAAATGGGGAGCAACACTTAATCCTTCTGCTTTCAGATTTAGCCTGCAGTAATTTATTTGTTCATTATTTGATAATTAATTCAGTTTTTGGAAGGTTGACGTATTATTTAAATGAAATAAGATGACTTAAGTGGAGAAACTTGGGCTTCTCTTAAGGTTTTCATGAGGCGAGTTTTGAAGTTTGAAGTTTTCTTAATTGTAGGAACTTTTTTGTGGTAGTGCTGTACTTCCGAGATGATAGTGCTTGTAACGGTAATGAAACATCGGAATACTTAAAAATATGGTAAAAATCTATTAATAAATATAGTTTTTCTAATTTGGCTCATGTCTAAGTGTTCTTATCTGATGCTTGCAGTACAAACTAGAAACGTTAGTTGGAGACCAGGAAATTTCTGTGCACTGTGTAGAGTGTGCTGGAGTCCCTGATAATAATCTGACAGATAACGGTTTGGTAAACCACAGGCGTGGATTGTTCAGGGTTCCTCGAAGTAATTTAGAGTCATCAACGCGAGATATAGCTTTTGTCAACAAACGTCTACCAAGTTTATACTCTTATTACTGCTATCAACAATTTCGGTTCCTCAAATCAAATCAATTTGACGTAATAAACGAGCAAGTCAATTAGATGGATTATCCGTCAGCTCGTCAGTCATCCGACTCGGAATGTAAGCGCCCGCCATTTTGAAGTGAGCTAATAGCTTGTCATCTGCTGACGACGTTTAGATATTGTCTTTGTGACGTCTTTGGATGCCGTGAACCCAAATGTTTGGTTACTAAATGAGATGTACAGAGGTTCAACGTACCGGGACACAAGTAAAAAAAAGAAGTTATTAGAACACTTACTTTTGTAATGTTTTTGCTTTATCTAGGTTTTTACCAAGATATCAACAAAACTAATTCATATTCATTTATTCACTCTAATTTGTAACAAAAATAAATAGGTGTAACAACAATAAATTGTGTGGTTCTAGATGGTATTGGTCTGCTACAAATTAACCTTTTCAAGGCGTTGTGAAACATACAAATTAGTTAATGCTTATAAACTAGAAAAGAAATAAAATAGAATAGTTATTTATTTAGCATCACACGTTTTGTTACATAATAAAGTAATGAAAAAAATTATAAAACTAATAGTATTTTTTGTCTGGCATTTTTATTTGAACAAACAAAAATTAATAGACATCTTTTATATAATTACCTATATTTAGTTTTAAGTCCGCACTAAAGTACCTATCTCCCAGAACAACAATCAGAAATAATAATGAGCAAAAGGTCCACAACAAACTTCTTAGGTAAAATTTGACAGATCTAGTAAAACTAATGCCAAATGACGTTCATACACAGTTTCCCAATCCGAGTCGAAACTTGCATCCTCCGCAGATATTATCTCTCACCTGAACCAAACGAAATAAATTATTACCCTGTGATCTACGTTGCATCGGAATTGAAATCGTTAGCCGAACGCTAACTCTAGTGCGCTCTTGCAAGCGTGGTCATTAGTTTAAATTTAATCAAATGCCTATCTATAACAATAATAATTCTATTGTTCAATATATAACAATAATAATCCTTTAGTTTAATATTAATATAATAGTGACAGAGAACAGATTAAACAGATTCAGCGGCCATAATTCTTGCGTATCCCGACCGCAACTCTGAAATAACTGTCAAAATTTGGTCAGTTTATTGCCGGGCGCGTCGCGGCGACCCCGCCGCAATTAAATAAATATCAGCAAGGACATTAGGCGGTTAGTGCCGTGCTTCTGTACGCTTCCATAAACGGAGATATATAATAATTGGGCGCTGTGAAAAAACAGCTGCTCTACCAACTGAAATATATCTTCAAAATAACTATCAGGGGGTGATTAGTGATCGATACTGATGCCAAAAATGCAAACAGTAAAATTTTTGTCTGTATATTCGTTATTAGACAAACATCACATACATTGCTCCGGTCCCAAAGTAAGTAGCGTAAGCACTTGTGTTATGGGTATCAGAACAACGAAGGTACCACAAATAAATACTTAAATACAAATATTAACACCCAGACACGGAACAAACACAAGTGTTCATCACACGAATGTTTGTCCCGGGTGGGAATCGAACCCACGACTCTTGGTTCAGAAGGCAGGGGTCACTACCAATTGAGCCACCGAGCCAGTAATATAAAGAGGAAATTATTTTACATACATACACAGGAGGATACAATTATTTCTCATACTCCTGGGCAGGTTGTACTATACTTTTCATCACGCTACAATCAATAGAAGCAGAGCAGTGAAGGGAAGTGTAGCGAAAACGGGAGGATTTTTTATCTTTAATTATGTTTGAACGTGCATCACGCGAAAACTCCTGCATGAATTTGAATGCGATTGTCACCAATGTGTACCTTAAAATTTAGGCACCAATTTATAGAAGTCCGTTATTTTTGAAACCCGATATCCACGCGTGCGCTGCCGCTGGCACAGCAATAAGATGTTTGTGACTTAGTACTGTCGTTAGCTGTGTACCAAGTTACTAAGTCCGTATTTCCGAATTTAGAGTAGAATAACCGTATCTACTCCCGTGAGGAAACGAGCAACAACGTTCACCTAGTTCCAAATACAACCCACACGCCTGCCAAATCGAGCGAAGATTCGCTACGTCCTACCTCTCGTGTTGGGTTTCCCCTTCGCTTTCTATGGTGACGCGAGGCCACTAGGATTTCTAAGTATATATTTATCAGCACACCGAACTAAAAGAAAGTCATTGAAGCCTACTGGATGATCTTAAAACGCCCTCCCGATTCCCGACGGTCTCCCCTCCCCCCTCTTCACCCCCACTCCCCAGCGAGAGGCCACGATGACTCGCACCGCTGTTTGGACTGCTCTCTAAATTGAAAACGTTTAAAAACAAATATCAAGCAGCGGCTGAAAGCTGAAAAAGCAGGATAAATATTGAATTACCCGCCGATGAGGCGTTCGCGCGCCGCAGGGCCGCCAACAAAAAAAAAGTCAAAAAAAAAAACGAAATGAAGAACCTACTGCGCTTGTCTGTCTCTACCTGGAGACCCACTGAGATGCCGCTTCACGACCCGCCTAGAAAACTAAAAATTACTTGATTTAATGGCACGGGGCAGGAAGGAGGAACTAAACCGCTTGGCACGCGCCATTGCCGTTTGAATGGTAAGCACTAGGACGTCAGATATCAATTGAGTGACTATTTAATCAATGTATTACCAACTTAAAGGTATAAAATGTATGTAATGACCGTACATACATTTCAAAGATCCATTTTTATTTATATAGATAAAGATTATATAAATACACGAATAACAATGGCAGCCCTAGTGCCGTTTCGCTCTAGCTAGAGCAATCAATGGCCCAAAGAGGATCGTTCAAATGTAAAGCTCGACTCGTCTCTTCGCCTCCGCCCAAACGCCTTTGTACATTTTACATTACAATCCTCTCGTGTCTTGGAAAACCATGGACCTCATGAGCCTCGTTTTGGTTGTAGCTTAGGTTAGTGGGTTCCCATAGCCTGATGGAAAGCGGAAGAACCAAGTTGCTGTTGCAAACGTCAGGTAACCAAACCAATCAATTGTAAATAGGTAACCTAAGACATGCCACGCTGGGCCACACAGCGCCATCTAGCCCCAAACTAAGCCGAAGCTTGTACTATGGGTACTAGACAACTGATAAACTTACTTATATACTTTTACTTGGAAATAAATACATAGAAAACACACAGAACAATACACAGAGATACGTTCATAAATATTTGTACTGTGCGGGAATCGAACACACAACCCTTCGTTCAGAAGGCAGGGGTCACTACCAATAGAGCCACCGGGCCCATGAAATCTGCCAAAGAATTGTGTTTCCCTCATAATTGGTTGTTAAGCAAATAATTTAAAGTTAAATTACCTATTGGGGGGGTTTAATTAACTTAATCCCGTCAATATCAGGACTCGCTACGACAAAGTTTCGCCTCAATGTTATTTGAGGAAATTAATTATATAGACGATCCGCTGATAGCTGTCTCATGTCGCTTTATGGTCGAGAACTGGATATCATATATGGATCATCAAGTTCAGCCTGCAAACACCCACTGCTGGACTCCCTAGTGACAATTATTATATATATTCTAGTTTCTAGATTCTAGTCACTAGGCCACAGCCTAGTGACCTGTAGCACAGGTTTCGCTCTGAAGCCTATTTCAGGCACCAGCCCTCACTTTTTAACCGACTTCGAAAAAGGAGGAGGTTCTCAATTCGTCTGTATGTATAATATTTTTTTTTTTTTTAGGCAACAACATGTAATATTCTTATTTGTATTTAACCTTAAGCTTGCCTAATTTGTGAAGGAAAATAAACATAGTTTGAATTTGAATATTTTGAATTAATTGTCACTTGAGGGATCTGCCTTGGTCACCGGCCTGGCAGGCGGGTTGGTGACCGCAGTAGGTTCTATTCGTACTCAGGCACAGTATTCTGGGATGTAAGGGTATATCATCTTTTCGCTCCAAGCCAACCTCACCTGCCCGTGGTACATCCTGCCGAATAACAAATGGGGCGCTGGCAACCGACTGGTGGCGGTATAGCCATCACAATTTGAAGGCGTACCTACAACCACAGACCGATGACGGGCAGCAGCGTCATTAGCATGAGCAGCAACGCCCTGCGATCGCCAACCCGCCTGCCCGGTGTGGCGATTATGGGTATATCCTCCAGATGTTTGCCCTAAGTGGCGTACAGCTGGAGAGGCCTATGTCCAGCAGTGGACTGCAATAGGCTGATGATGGTGATGACAGTAATCTGTATACCCAGGCACAGTACTCAGGTAAACGCTGCTGTCAGTGTCCTGATATTCTCTTATTATTTCCTTTTAGCTTTCCATCAGGCAAAAGGAAGCCACTATGCTGAACCAATATTAAAAAAAAAATATTCTTCTTCTGCGACTCCCAAGGGATGAGGTGGGGTAGTACAAGGAAAAGTTAGTGTCTGGCCTGGGGCATTTATTTGTTTATAATTACTATTTTTAGAGTCCTCTTTTTCTTTAGAAACGCGAAAATTCAACATAATTAGGATATAGGTTGTATCTACAACACATTAATTTATGTTTATCAATTGGAACATTTACTTTACTATGAAACAGTCTTATACATAAAAGGGAGGCTATATTTGGTTAACCCACTTAACTCTCTTTAAGAATTAAAGCGTATAGAAAGAAAAATTACCAACGGTATACTGGTAATGAAAGTTATTGAAAGTTCCTGGAAAAATGTTCGATTTAAATAATAAGATCACTCGAATGTTTTAATGAGAACATTTCAATCATCCTTAAACCAATATCAGAAATTGGCGGAAAACTGCTGCTTTCTCAGAAACTCACCAAAATAATATTACGAAAATAATGTTTTCAATTTAATGAACTTAACTCGCAACGAATATTTTTTTCTCGTATACCAATAAAAAGCGAAAAACATTTCCATAATTCCTCGCGGAGTAAACAGGGCCAGGAATAAATTCCATCTCCGTATGTGTGAGCCTTTCATTTATTACATACGCCTCTACATTTTTTACATTCCACCAAGCCGCGACGTGTGAATTGTTAAAAATGTGCTCAACAAATTCTTTTCACCTCCGGCAGAAACATCGCAAATCAAATTAGGGGCTTTATTTATTTGATGAATAGGACACAGAATGAAATGGAAAAGAGACGAGATGGCTTTGCCGCGTCCGCCATTCGTCCGACGCCGAGCGGCGAGCGGCCGGTGAAAGCGTACCGCTGATCGAATTTTTAAAAATCAATTCCAGTTCAATTTAGACGTTATGCATTGGAAATAAAGTTGTTGTAGATTTTCGCTAATATTACTGAGGATTTATATGTCGCTGAAAAAGCGTCGAATATTGGGCGACGCGAATAAATAGCGCTTTCCCGAGAAAACATTTAACCGGTTGTCGCACAGTGAGAATTTTGTGACGTATTTGTAATTGTTGTTGGTTGTATTCGTATTGTTTCCGGGTTTAGAATAGAACCACTCCATTTCATTCCACGGGTGTCGTAGAAGACCACTAAGGGAATTCAGTATTAACTTTCATTGTTAGGGCTACTATTGAATAATATTTCGACAGAAATTAGCTTGACTTCTACCCACTGACGACTCACTAATAATTGATAAAGCTATTCGAACCGTATACGCCCGTGAACTACTCGTACAAGTGTTGTTAGCATTTAGCGTCGGGGACCAATCCAACTTATGGCTTTATTTACCGTCGGTGTCGTGGTTTACGAGTAGACCAAAAATATAATAAAAATCTGTTTAAAATCTTAATTCCCAATGTTCCTTTAAATACTACTTTTTATTGTCAAAAGACGGTTGTGCCTGGAAATCTCGACTTCATTATGTTAAAGCATAATTTTCTACGAAAGTAGCAGCCTTCACGGACCCCTTCAAATAACAATACCTACCCTCGGGATCCATTAAAGAATATTCTTTTTTTATTAAAGCATAACAAATTTAGATTATCCCCATCAAAATCTCCAACCAGGCTTATCTTACGGATATTTTATAGTACCATAAAATAAAATAAAAATAAATGCGCCATACAATTTACACCAACCTCAAACTAAAGCTTACTTATTAAGTCCGCTACATGATAACCGGAGCCGTCTCCCAGAACATCGAGCCACTAGACAATTTAGGATAGTTCATACATACGGGACTGGAATCAGGAACCTTCGGATCGTCTGAGCTTTTAGGTTTAATAGCATAAACATTTCCTCCCCAAACCGTCTTTAAAAGTTAATAAATAATAGGTATCTTTGGAATTTCACTTATTCTGCTATGAAAGTCAGGGACTTCACGGTGATAGCCTCATGCATCGAAAAGCACGTTGGTTCTGCGCCACACCTTTCACTGGTCGTGTCAAATTATTATCTTTGCACAAAACATGCTGCAACTGATGGTAATCAAAGTGCATTACAAATCTAAATTCAAAGGTTACTGACATGTTACTGAGATGTCAATCTCAACGCACAGCCAAAACCACGAGACGGATCGGTCTGAAATTTGGCATGAAGGTAGATGTTATGGCGTAGGCATCCGCTAAGAAAGGATTTTGATAAATTCTACCGTCAAGGAGATAAAATAGGGGATGAACCTCTATTCCACGCGGATAAGGTCGCGGTCACAGCTAGTTAAATATATTACAGTTTAAGCGCCCTTGTCGCTAGTATCGAACTCTTCCAGACAACTTGCAGGTAGAGAAAATAAATTTGATTGATTGGCTGAATCATATTATTTTAAAAGTAACGAATTACTATCGTTAGTTAACGTTACGCAGTTGTCAGGTCTCATTCATACAATGCACCTCGCCATATTCCCGAAACAAACATAGAAATGCTAGCACATTTCTATTTGACACAGGAACTGACATGGCAGTCATTCTGCGGTCGAAAATGTAGATCCCGAAACTACAGCCGGTACAAAGTCAAAGTGGGCTAACAGCTGTCCCCTGTGGCCACTCGGGTCCGCTGCGCCCTGCGACCCGCGGCCACAGCGCGGCAGGAGACGGTGAGGCAACTACAGCCAGGTACAGGTAAAGAGGTTAATATTTTTTGTTATTGTGTTTCTTTTATTATTTTGTGTAATTGTGTGCCAAATAAAGTTTTTCTTATTTTTATTTAATTTTGGCGCGCGATGTCAGTCAGCAACCTTAACTTTTTCTGAGCTGATCCATTTATTTTAGCCGTTCGCACTGTGAATGTAGAGGCTGGAATGTTTCTCTTTGAATATAAATAGGACACCTAACTTAGACTGGGCAGGCGTCCACCACTCAAGCCATTGGCCCTATCTTGGAAGAGTGGATGCGGCGCATCAAACATACAACGCATCGTATGCCCTCTGAGCCTCTCCTTCGTGCCCCGAGTGGTGAGTGCGGGGGCGCGATCCACTCATAGGGGCGTAACGGTGTGGTGGGTGCAGCCACACCGTTGCACGAGGTCCGCCCGGGGAGCACTCTATTGCTCCCCGGATCCGGGGGCAGGGGTATTTGCCCTCCCCGGACCAGGAGTGCCGGCCGCTTATCATCTGCGGCTGGCCAGGGCAGGCAGGGATATGGCCGTATGCTTCGGCGCTTCCCGTGTCCCTGCAACTTGCTGGCGACACAGGGGGGGTTTAGTGGGTATGCCCTTCCTTTTGGGAGGTGTGAGTCCCACACACCATGCCGCCTTCCCCCAGAGACGGCATGAAGGTGCCTAATGCATTCCCCTCTTAAAAAAAAAAAGGCTGGGCAGGCGTCACTATCATTACTCACTGTCTTTGTGTGCAGTGTGGTAAGTGCATTAGTGACGCGCCAGCGCTCCGGCCGCTTCCCGAGTCCGGTCCCCAAACCGAATCCGTATACAGACTCTCACTTCTCTGCTTTCTGATTCCTTTTGGTAGTAAGTTAAGTGGTTTATCATACTAGAAGTCAAGGGATATGTTTGTTACCGGTAGAATCAACATTATTATTTAAAGGATGTATCTTACTATTCGCTATGTAGGGACATCTGACGAAAGCTTGATTGACCATAATAAATTGTAGGCGGATTTGATATCTGTCACATTTTAATTATGGCAACTGATGGTGTGATTTTTTTTATAGCTGGTCGACATCTATGTTAGTATGTGGTCTATGTTAGTAGTTATTTGGAAAGCTATTGCTTTCCTACGCCTGATGGAAAGCGAAAGAGAAACCCAAGTCGCTGAGACAACGGGCAAGTAACTGGTCAGTTATCTGTCAGTTGCCACCGCCACACCGGCCCAACCCAAACCTCCGGAAACTCTATTCACCGACAGAAACACACCCGGAAGTCATTTGGCTGCGGTATTCTATAGGGTGGAGGTCCTTCTCAATGCGAGCGAAGATTCGCCTACCTCACTTGATAACTGTTTTCTGATGTTTCTTTGTTTGTTGATTCTCTTTCTCTAGACGTATTGGCCCAATATTGCGTGTGAAGCTGCGGGCAAAAGCTAGTAAGATAGGTAAAATTTGTATTTTCAAGCTTGATGCTTGTTCGCTGGTGAATAATAATTATTGTACAATCGGCAGTCATTCTTGGAACAGCTGTATGGACGGTACAAAATGCAGTCAATACAGTATGATCTGAGTTCCCAACCTTCGGTATCGCATTTGGAAGTAGCCACGCTGCTTATTGTCACCGAATATTCCGCGAAGGCCGGGCTCAAACGACACAGCTTTTACGGCGACTTCCGAGCCGCTTTAAGCGTCTAATGGAGCTTTTTACGCGCTTTTACTAGCACACCATTGTTAGCGCTTACTTTATCTATTCCTGGAACAAAGACGGTCTATTTATTAAATAGGCATTTACTAGATACTCGCTCTGCCTTCGCTATTTGCAATTTACTAATGAATTATACATTTTTAAATATATAAATATCAGACAACATAACATACATTGCTCCGATTCCAAAGTAAGTAGCTTAAGCACTTGTGTTATGGGTATCAGAACAACGAAGGTAGTAATGTAGCGGTATCATCCACACATATAATACTTAAATACATTTAAAACTAACATACAATTTGTACAATAGTACGAGATACTATGGATAGTTGATAGGTTTGCTCTGACACTGCCTAAATTGTGCAATAAAACTACTCTAACCCATGTGCTAAGTCATTATTCGGTGTGCAATAAAGAATCTGTCTATAACACTATCGCACAACACCTAACTCACGGCGCGATCGGTGTTGGCTGGCCATTTCGGGGGCATAAAAATTCTCACCTCTCGCGATTCCAATATAGATTCGGTGCCGGTATTCTATTGAGCGGGCCGGCCCGCTCAGGCTAGCGCTCCGAACAGATAATTTATGTCGATCATTGTTACCGTTCCTCGTTTATTTGTGTGCGAGTGTTGAAAGCTTAGGCAGAGATAGTTTCCCCTAAAGGTTTTAGTATTTGAGAAGTGGGTTATTCTTTTAATAATATTTTATCCTCCCGAAAACGTTTTCATGTTCGCCACTTAGGACAAACGTCTGGAGGATATACCCATAATCGCCACGCTGGGCAGGTGGGTTGGCGATCGCGGGGCATAGCTTCTCGCTCCGGTGGCGCTACTGCTCGGTCGGTCTAAGGTATTTAGCTACGCCTTTAATTGTGATGGTAATACTGCCACCAATCGGTTGCCAGTGCCTCGTTTGTTGTGAGGTTGGCTTGGTGCGAAATGATGATCGGCCGCTCCCTTACATCCTTCAACCTAATTAACTTATGGAAACCGAGATTTAGGGACGTTTTAAAAGGCATTGAAAAGTATTTTAATTGGCTTGAAGGACAGTTTTTAAACAAGATTTGAACAGGGCTCAAGTTTCTATCACCATTATTAAATACTCTTAGCCCACAAGAGGCTTCTTTACGCTTCGTTAAGATTATCACTTAGCAGTATGACCAACCCTCGGTCAGTAACTAAAATTCGCTCAGGAGTAATGTTACATATTAGTTATGAACAGTTGTTATACACATATGGTCGCCGGGCGAAGTCTTGAGTGAATAATTCAGCTCGTCCCAAACAAACAAGCGAGGCCCTCACTGTGACGTCACTCACAAACTAAAAGCCCACTTACGGATCACATTCCATTACCTATTCATTCAAACTTTCAATCCAGCATTAGATTTACCCGAAAACTAATGCCGCTTTCGACGCTCGCGCTGTGTCAATAGAAGATTTCGTGTCAGTACACATTTTAATGCAAATATGGATTTAAAAAAAGGTAGTGTGCGACGGAATTATTTAATTTGATTCCTCCTGCCCCTTTTCATCATCGGACGAGCAGGGATACGGCGAATAGGTACCGTTACATGCAAGTTCCTAGGACGCGCACAGCGCGTTTCGCTTCTACCTTCATAGTGCGAACGGCTAAACTATGGAACTCTTTGCCGGGCTCCTTGTTCCCCGAGAGATATAATTTTCCGATGTTCAAGGCGAGAGCGAACCGGTTTTTTCTGGATGAGTGCGTACCATCGTAGACTACGATATCGCTTACTATCAGGCGAATCGCAGTCAAGCGCAAACTCATTTTGAATAAAAAAAATATGATGTATATTTTTTTTTATTGTAGCTCGACATAAAGGCTTCCCTACGCCTGATTGAAAGCTAAAGAGAAGCCCAAGTCACTTTCTATATACTATGGACTTCTTACTTTCAATTGGTGTAGAATTCGACTAATAAACAAACCGGAGAAATATATGCAAAAAAAAATTTTTTCGATTGTTATTGATCATACCCTGGACCGATACTTGATAGGCATTATATTTATTTACACATTTAATTCAATATAAAATAAGTCTCATGTGAAAAAAGTCTCGTTGAAGGTCGTTCTATGGCGGGATCTTCTACTACTGTGACTACTACCAAATGAGCCATTGAATTTTCCTAACAGATCAGTTTAACTGATACGGATCGACTGACACCATCGGTGTCAGTGATCAGAAGCCGACACACGCCCTAATAAATCCGCTCCAGCTCTACGCCAACACACTTTAATCAAAACTCTTGTTAAATTTTGTAAGCCGGATTGCGAAAAGCGATCAGCGCCCCCTCGCGAGATGTCAGCGCGACGCGTCACTGACGAGATGAAAGGAGTGATGGACGATTTGCGCAATCTCTGCACATGAAAAACCTTTGGAAAACGTTTCAATTCAATGGGTGCCTGGTGCCGACGTATTTTTAGAGGTTTCAAGGTGAAAATGAAAGCGTACATGATGACTTTGTTTTTAGGGAAGTTGATCGACTGGGTGGTTTGGGTTGGTGTGATCGAGAAGGCAGAAAATCTGGTTCTGTGTCTGAGGCCATATTATAAGTATACGATTTTAATATATCAGTTGTATATGTATAATTTGTCTCACTATATTATTTTTATTGATTACTTCTCTATATACGTAATTTAATAAATAATCCAAACTCTCCATATTATTATGAACGATACCACCTCGCCGTATGGTAAGGGAGCGGCCTATCATCTTTTCCCTCCAAACCAACCTCACCTGCCCGTGGTGCATCCTGGCGAATAACAAACGAGGCGCTGGCAACCGACTGGTGGCATAACCATCACAATTGAAGGCGTAGCAAAATACCACAGACCGATGACGGGCAGCAGCGTCACCGGAGCGAAAAGCTGCGCTCTGAATTGCCAACCCGGCTGCCCAGTGTGGCGATTATGGGTGACAACTGGAGAGGCCTATGTCCAGCAGTGGACTGCAATAGGCTGATGACAAGTCATTGGGGGAGGTTTCTTCCAGCAGCGGACGTTTGCAAGCTGATGATGATAACACAAAAAATGTTTGTGCATCAAATAAATAAATACATGCCACGCTGGGCCACACAGCGCCATCTTGCCCCAAACTAAGCCGAAGCTTGTACTATGGGTACTAGACAACTGATAAACTTACATAGATACATTGTTTTTTGTAAATAAATACATGTTATACCTACATGGAAAACACCCAGACCAATACAAACAAACATGTTCATACACACAAATGTTTGTAATGTGTGGCGATCGAACCCACGATCCTTGGCTCAGAAGGCAGAGGTCACTACCAATTGAGCCACCGAGCCAGTCAACTCACGGTAACTCACAATATTTACATATATTGTGTAAGTAGTATAAAAATGTTAGTAAATCGAATGAAAGAGGGGGGAGGCGCCGTGCAGATACTCTTCGTGTCACCAGATGTGCAGTTTCCGCGTCGTAAAGCAAATATTATGAAATATCATCCGGGAAGATTTATTTGGGGAACTTTCTACAATTGGATGTTGCCAACTGTAACAGATTAACTTACAAAGTAAACGTGTGCGCCTAATATTTCACTTAGATTTATAGAGACCATCTGGTCTCGAGAAGTGCAGGGAAAATGAAAGTCATTTTTTTTTATTGTAGCTCGACATAATGGCTTCCCTACGCCTGATGGAAAGCGAAAGAGAAGCACAAGTCGCTGTGACAACGAGCAAGTAACTGGTCAGTTACCTGTTCAGTTGCCACCGCCATGCCGGCCCTATGACATTGACATGGCCCAATGACATGCAAATGACAATGTTCTACCCTAACCCCCCACGAACTCCAGAAACCCTACTCAGCAGTTACACGACCCGGAGGTCATTTGGCTGCGGTATTCTACAGGGTGGAGGTCCTTCCCCGACCGCAGCTCAGTTCGAGCGAAGATTCGTTATGCCCTACACCTCTTAGTATAGGGTTTTAGGGGTGAGAGCCTTCTTAGGGGTGAGAGCCTTCCGCTCCCCCAACAGTCCGGTGATGATGACAAGGCCGCCCTGGCCATCATCGTAGTCATTTAGAAAAAAAAAAAAAAAAAAAAAAAAAAAAAAAAAAACCTCTTAGTATAGAGAGTTTTATACTTGGTACGACGAGCGAGCGACTCTTGACAATGAGAAGTCGTGGTGTTCATTTCCGGCGTTGGTGACAAGCACCATTCTTTTTTCACACCCGTATTCTTGTAGCGATGAAAGAGCTTTTTACTCGAACCCATGACCTCCTCTCAACCCGCTCTCTTCTGGTTCAGAAGGCAGGGGTCACTACGAAATGAGCCATTGGGCCAGTCAAGTGGGATCGGGTCAATGTATAATTTTTTTAGCAAAAGTACAAAGAGAAGGACAATGTTAATGTAAATACAACAAAGGATTGCGCCGCCGGATATTATGGCCTTTGTACTACATTGCGTACAGCGCGTTACGTACGGCCCACATAGCGTTTTGTTTGTCAAATAAACGCCGCTCTTTATTATCTCGCATTTACACTACATTCTGGTGTTCGTTGAGTAAACGAAAAAGGGTAATAAAAAATGTATTTTTTAACCGACTTCGAAAAAAGGAGGAGGTTCTCAATTCGTCTCTATGTATAATATTTTTTTTTTTATGTATGTTCAGCGATATTTCCGTCAATTATGGATGGATTTCAAAAATTTTTCGACAGTTCGACAGAAGACACTTCCGAGGTGGTCCCATTATCACCAAGTAAGGATCTGATGATGGGATCCTGGAGAAATTGAGGGCAACAACCGAAAATTGTATGCTCATATGGTGTTTTTGTTACGTAATCATATTTTACTCAGGTATATGCTTCCGGGCGACAACATCTGGTGCTGATGATGAAGCCTCAGAACTCCTTAACGGTTAGGAGTTAGGGGACAGTACTGACATTGGTCGATATTAAACTAGGTAGTAGTATGTACTTATGCAGGGCTAATAGGGCAGGTGATTTGGTAAGTGATATGCTTGATTCTAGATCGCAAAGTCTTCACTTGACTTAAAGCAAAATTTTTCATTCCTAAGTAAAACTCTTAAGGACATTAATTAGCCTTTATTCAAGGTCACAGCACATTAACGCAACTAAAAACAGAGAAATAAAATTATTTTTTAAAAAAAAATTAAACCGACTTCAAAAAAAACGCAAACGACCAAAACTAAAAAGCGATAAATAACGTAAGTAATTCTATCCTTAATACATAATCATTTAAATATTACAATTATCACTTATTTTTGAAGTCGGTGCCAGCCAAACATATCTAGGTATATCGTCGTGTGGATATGCCGGCCGCGCGCGTCATACAACAACAGTCTACGTTAGGTACCGAGAGGTTGGCACCGACTTCAAAAATAAGTGATAATTGTAATATTTAAATGATTATGTATTAAGGATAGAATTACTTACGTTATTTATCGCTTTTTAGTTTTGGTCGTTTGCGTTTTTTTTGAAGTCGGTTTAATTTTTTTTTAATTGACTTATTACGCTTGTACGCCTTAAATTTTAATTTATTTTAATGTTTTAATATATCTCTTTTTAAAATAAAACTACACTTCCTCTATCTGAAGGTTGTCTGGAAGAGATCGCTTACTAGCGATAAGACCGCCAAGATTGTGTCGAGCTACTAAAAAAAAGATGGAATTGCAATCGGTTACGTGTGGTGCGGTGAAAAAACTCAGCTGCAGGCAGTATAATCCAAACAATTCTTCAAAACATTCCCCGTGATAGATGCGGTAGAGAACGCACATGGATGTAACGTCTCTTCGCAATGCCAGTGGGTCGACTCGACTAACCTAACATTTGTCTGATTTGTTTACTTGCAAATGCACCAAACGGCTCAGTCATAAAAGAGGATTTATCTGCATCTACAAAACATACACTCACATAGCGAACTAATGCGGTCCCCGAACGAGCCCATTCGTTTCGTCGGTGGTTCGTTTGTTACCGCAACGGCCTTCGCAGCGGCGAATCGGAACGAGGTCATTACACGCGTTGGATACTCGCCTTAGTTACTTTGACCGTTTTCCGGAAATCGACGTGTGTGCACCAATTATGAAGGAATGGGATGCTTATCTTCCTCGAGTTATGAGTAGAGTTATTCTTGCCAGCCTGACTCTTTCAGTAAACCCAGATTGTTTACAAAATCGTTGGATCCGCAACCCGCCTTGTAGAGATACCCGTGAAGACACTTGAAGGACGGACCGGGGTTTTTAGTGGATGCCCTACCTCACCATCTTGGTGTAGGGGAGTCCCACATTGAGCGCTCGTAGCCGACCACCGTCAGGTTTACTGTGTATTCTCCGCTTTAAGAGTGAGTCTTATATAACCCAGGTGTCCCGTACCTAGGGCCCTGTTGTATGCGTAAAAGCATACCTGAATAAAAAAGGGGAGTCCCACATACCCTGCCAATCCCCCAAGTGACAAGTAAAACCGCATTTTCCCCGTTAAAAAAAATGCTTCATGAATCGTTTTGGTTACTTTATCGTTTACATTTGGGAGCAATTTTCCGGATTGTTGTTATTATTATTGAATGTTGAACCCAGGGCACCAGGTTCAGAAGGCGGGGTCTGTACCAATGATAACTTTACGAGAATCCATTTCTTTTCTACTGTAGATAAACTTACGCTCCAAGCTAGCGTACGTCGGCCCAGCCTAGAGCGATGCATTTGTTACCATAATGGCGCGTTCCGCTGCATAATGCCTTGTGTGCGGGACGAATAGAAATGAGACGCTTAAGCCCGCCGTAACAACTCGGCTTATGATCGAGCACAATGTCTTGGCGCTCGACTGTTACTGAGCCCTGGAATCGGATTGAAAACAGAGGCATTAGGAAGCCATTATTCCGTGATATGGGTTTTAGCCAGTTAGTTGGAAAAACACTTGTAATTTTTTTCAATTGCTTAGACTTCAAAAAACTGACTTACATCACATCAAGAGAGGTTTTAAGAGAGGTAGGGCATAGCGAATCTTCGCTCGAATTGAGCCGCCCGTCCGGGGAAGGACCTCCACCCTATAGAATACCGCAGTCAAATGACCTCTGGGTCGTGTTTCTGCCGGTGAGTAGGGTTTCCGGAGCTCGTGGGGGGTTAGGGTTGGGCTGGCATGGCGGTGGCAACTGACAAGTAACTGACCAGTTACTTGCCCGTTGTCACAGCGACTTGGGCTTCTATTTCGCTTTCCATCAGGCGTAGGGAAGCCATTATGTCGAGCCACTATAAAAAAAAAAAAAAAAAACATCACCAGCGTATAGCAGTCCACTGCTGGACATAGGCCTGTACGGTTGCTCGCCACATTGGGCAAACATCTGCAGGCTTTACGCATAATCGCCACGCTGGGCAGAGGATTTGGCGATCGCAGGGCGTTGCCTCGCTTCGGTGACGCTGCTGCCCGTCATCGGCTGTGGTATTTAGCTACGCCTTCAATCGTGACGGTTATACCGCCACCAGTCGGTTGAAAGAGCCTCGTCTGTTATTCGGCAGGATGCATCACTGAAAGCTGAGTATGGCTTGGAGTGAGATGGTCGGTCGCTCCCTTACGAGTCGATCGTAAAGATCGGTCGCTCCCTTACAGATCGGTCGAGAGGATCGGTCGCTCCCTTACAAGTAGCAACTTAGAAAAGTTATGGAATGTGTAATAACGTGATCTTCCATCCACCGCCAAATCAAGCTTACTTTTTGCTCTGGGTTCGCTGACTATAAACCTAGAGATTGGTTAATCTGATAATTGCGAAGCGATTGCCATCTCATTTGACCTACATGAACGCGAAGGGAATGAGACTCATTTCCGGATCATTGTTTTCCTTCAACGAATGGCAAAGGCAAAGATGATCAGTATCTACTTGGGAAAAATACAGTGGTATGGGGTTGAACCTGCAACATCGACCTGTCGGCTAACATCGCTCTTCCAATTATTACTTACGTCACGATTACATTTGGTATTTTCATATAACACAAGATACTTTTCTTACTTTCGATTCAAAGCTATTAATAAGAAAAGGTTCTCAAAAAACGTTACTAACCACACTCTTTTGCCCACAACAAAGCAACATTGCCGCCTGGCAACACGCGTCGTAATCGGCTTACCAAACGGGCGACAACGCCATATGTTCGGCAACGGACCCCTCACGTACGCCCCGACAACTATTGAAACGAATAAGGAACACTTAATACCGTATCCGTGCAGATTACACGGACTTAGTTCACAAAGAACATTTCAATATAATTTTCCGTTTTCCGTAACGCAGAACGTGTCTTATTTAAAGATGTATCCTTTGACGACGACAAAGCAAATGTTTGATCACAATCTCAATTGTTGCCGAGCAAACATGCGGCCTATGATGGCACACATGTTTATTTATAACTAGCTGTGCCAGCGGCGTCGCACGCTTGGATATCGGGTTTCAAAAATAACGGACTTCCATAAAATACTTATACCTATACCTAAGTTTTAAGTTAGACCTCTAGTAATACATTAGTGAAAATCGTATTCAATTTCATGCAGTAGTTTTTGAGAGATGCGCGTTCAAAAAATTTCTCCCGTTTTCCTAACATTTCCCTTCACTGCTCTGCTCCTATTAATAGTAGCGTGATGAAAAGTACCCTATAACCTGCCCAGGAGTATGAAAAATAATTGTACCAAGTTTCGTTAAAATCCGTTGAGTAGTTTTTGTTTCTATAACGAACATACAGACAGACAGACAGACAGACAGGCAGACAAAAATTTTACTGATTGCATTTTTGGCATCAGTATCGATCACTAATCATCCCCTGATAGTTATTTTGAAAATATATTTAATGTACAGAATTGACCTCTCTACAGATTTATTATGTTTATTTATTATAATATGAACTTGTCTTATATCGTTCATGGAATTGAGGTTGAATTTTTTATTATTATCATTTATGCGTAGCAAATCAAAAAACCCACCTGCCCAGCGTTGCGATTATGGGTACATCCTCGAGATGTTTACCCTAAGTGGCGAATAACTGGAGAGGTCTATGTCCAGCAGTGGACTGCAATAGGCTGATTATTTTGAAATCAAAAAACCACCCATTTTCATACAGTGAACTCCATTAAGAGAGGTAGGGCATAGCGAATCTTCGCTCGAATTGAGCAGCCCGTCCGGGGAAGGACCTCCACCCTATAGAACACCGCAGTCAAATGACCTCCGGGTCGTGTTTCTGCCGGTGAGTAGGGTTACCGGAGCTACTATAAAAAAAGCCAAATAACAAACGAGGCTCTGGCAACCGACTGGTGGCGGTATATAAAAAAAATATAAATAAATGAATTAATAACGATAAAAATAGTGTCCTGTACCTATCGATCTAACCATTTGACATTTGTCAATAAAACATACGAAATCACCCGTGAAACGATTCAAATCACCGGGACCTTTAAACAGCCCAGGTCTGATTCACTCAAAGACCGGAGCTAATTAAATGGGCGCTGATTATGAGACGGGTCATTAGGCAACTGTAAAACGCTCGCTGAACGACGAATTAATATCGCTCCGAACAGTTTTACCGTGAAATTAAAAATAACTAAGTTAGCGACGAGTTTGACTTCAATTAATTTCATTGAAGCATTTTCAATCGAATGAAAAACTTTGGTAGTGAAACTTGAATAGACAATCAGTGTTGCTGAAAATTGTGTAATTCATTTTGAAATATCTAGTAGCTTTAATGTTTAATATCAAAGAACATAGCAGGTAGTTAGTGCAATTTATCTTGTAACTCTTCGTCACAAAATAAAGTAAGAAGCATTTTATACATTGACAGGCTCGGTGGCTCAATTGGTAGTGACCTCTGCCTTCTGAGCCAAGGGTCGTGGGTTCGAACATGTCTGTTTGTATTGGTCTGGGTGCTTTCTATGTATAATATATTTTGTATTTATTTACAAAAAAAAATGTATCTAAGTAAGTTTATCAGTTGTCTAGTACCCATAGTACAAGCTTCGGCTTAGTTTGGGGCTAGGTGGCGCTGTGTGGCCCAGCGTGGCATGTCTTGGGTTATTTATTTATTTATTTATGTATCTGGTAAAAAAGTAGTCTATCGAGTCCAGTCTTTAAGGAAAGGACAGAAATACTTATTTCAACTGCCTATTTATAGTCATTTTGTGCACTACCAAATATTATTTATATAATTTAAACATAATAGTAATCACACTATGGAAATTCTGCGGTCATAATACTAGACAAATTGGATATACATTAAAGTTACAAATGAATATCCTAAAACGTTATTGTAAGCAAATCAGAATTTCCATTAAGAATTTACTAATTGAAATACATTAGTGAGTAAACAGGTATATTATATTACATTCTGACCAAATATTATTAAATTACTGATGAATATAATTTCATAGCTTGCATACAAAATAAAAGTCAAAATAAAATAGTAATTACAATAAATAATAGGCGTAGAATTGTATACGACATGACTGGTAAAATTGGTATAAATTTTAGCGGAAAAGGAGTGTCGATGATGATACACATTTCATCATCATCATCACCCTAGGCTGGTGATGATGCATTCGCTGCTGGACATAGGTCCCTCCTCTCCCGATGTTATTTGAGGGATTTGTCTTTGTCACTACGCTTGGCAGGCGGGTTGGTGACCGCAGTAGGTTTTATTTTAGCCCACGCTTCTGCCCTTTTCCTGATATTCCCTTACTCAACTGCTATGACAACCACGGGATGAGATGGGATGGTATTTTAAATCCGTAAACCACACGGTCAACGATACATATTATATTTATAGACATAAAAGGGAGACTAACGGCCATATTCACAAACGTTACTATGCGTCGCACGAACGCACAGGTACCCAAAAACGTATAGTATTTTGGGCACTGTGCATCCGCGAGTCGCATAGTAAAGTTTGTGAATATGGCCGTAATGTAATTTTATAATTAATTTTGAGACACAAAAAGCGTAACTTGATAAAGGAAACCTCAATGCATCACTAACGGCCGCATTCACAAAACCCTATAGATTTTGGATACCTGTGCGACGCATAGTAATATTTGTGAAAACGATCATAAGGCTAGTGATAGCTAGTGGATGAGGATGTGGACTGTATCTAATGGAGAATGAGGGAAACACGTAGAAATAGTAAAATAATCAAATGTATTGCAAAAGTAAGAGCAACAAGACAGACAGCAAAGGTGACAACAGATCAATAACTGACAATATCAAAGAAAAAGAAATAAATATATAAAAACATAAAGTTCATAAAAAAGGCTGCATCACAGCCAGTCGCCAACATACCAGACCCCCAGTGGAACACTAACAACCGGTGGCGACTGACTGGGGTGCAGCTTCTAGCAAAATGAGTTTCCGGGCCGGTCGGCGCAGCAGGCCGGCCTTGGTGCGGACGTCTGCTATGCGGACCGCTCCGTCTGGCCCTGGGTAGACCTTCACTACCATCCCTAATGGCCATAAGCCACGAGAAAGGCTAGGATCTGCGATCAGCACCACATTGCCCTCGCCAAGATTAGGTCTGTTGGTGGTGGCTCCTCTTGGTCGCAGAGTCGGCAAGTATTTCCTTAGCCATCGTGCCCAAAAGTGATCGGCGAGCCGGAGAGATTTCCGCCATTCGCATCTGCGCTGTAGGTCTGCATCTGTCAGCGTTGACGTCCACGGTGCGATTGATGATGTGCCCAGACTTTCCCATGCGCCGCCCATGAATGATACGGGCGGGATGAAGCGCCACTCGATCTTATGATTGAGGCATATTCTTTGATGGAGTCGTCGTGAAGGCAACGTAGTTCGCGCGAGGCTCCGACGAAGTTCGTGCCGTTGTCGGAGTATATGGTCGTGGGTGATTCTCGGCGTGCGATGAAGCGTCTCAAACTCATCAAGGCGGTATCGGATGACAGTGAAGTGACCATTTCTAGATGAAGCGCTCTTCCTGGGCACTGGCTTTGAGGGTTTTAGAGCTAGTTGTTCCTCGGGGAAGCTCTCTGCCTGCGCTTGAAGCACCACCATCTTCTCGGCTTCCATGATGTCTGTGGCGTGAAGATGCTGGGGAGATGTGGTGCTGTCTAGGTATAATTTGGGATTTTGAGCAAGAGGCCGAGAGAGCTTGAGCCGGAACAGTCGTGCGCCCTGGAGAACGCGGGCGGTGGCGCGAAGTAAGCGCAGCCATGAAACAAAATGCGTCGGGTTAGGAGTTAAGCTCGATGGAGATGGAGGATGGATGGATGATACGTGTGCGTCGCTCATGAGTACTTTGTCGTCTGGCTTGTCCAAGGTGTGATTGATGAACTCTAATTTAGAGTTTGTTGGTACAGAAATTGCGCCATGAAGCACCCAACCTAGTAAGGTCCTGGAAGCGACAGGTTGATGACGTTTTCCGCAACGCACTTCGCGACTTAGAGACAAGTGCCAGTCCGGGGCACCGATGAGGACAGTAGGGGGAGCGTCGGCGTAGGACAGATGTTCGGATGTGAGTACGTCAGAAAGATGGTCGCAGTTACTTAAATTTATTATACCGGGGTCTTGTGCGCGTAGGCCTAACGACGTGATGGCTCGCGCGTGTTTCACCAGGTAACGGTCGGTTTGGTTACGTCCACGTATATAAAAATTCAAGTAACTTACTTCCATTTCTTTCATCATACCACCGACACCCTCAAGGCGGAGACGTTCTCGACCGGTAGGCTTCGCGCCGATGCGCGCTGCTACCTCTGCGTCGATCAGCGTCGCCGTACTGCCCTCGTCGAGAAGTGCTGTTGTCTCGAACACGCCATCAGGACCCTCGAGCACGATCGGGACTACCTTTAACAGGCCGCGGGGACGAGAAGCCGGCGGCAAAGTCCCTGTCGTATTAATGCTACAATTAGTATTGGTAATTTTGACGGTGGGCTCAATTTTGGTGTCGATATCGTTCGTGCCGTTGCAGCCGGTAGTGCTAGCGGAGTAAGAGTATTCGGTGTGGTTGCACTGGTCGTTGGGCGTGGCGCTAGCGTTAGCAGTGGGAGCAGCTGTACCGTGGAGGAGCGTATTGTGACGTCTGGAACACCCATTGATTCCACAACGTTTCGCTCTGCAGTTGTTCCACCTGTGCGGGTTGCATTTTAGGCACCGGTAGCACGCTCTGGTTTTGCGTACCCATTCCCATCTATCCTCTACGTTCAGAGCTAAAAAGATCTTGCAGGTTTTTATGACGTGGGGCCCTTGTTTACAGTACGAACAACGCTCACGAGTCTTGACATTAGATACCGTTGCGTGTACCGTTTCTTTGCGTGGTTGGAGTTTGGAAATATGCGGCGGAGTCGGCACCTTGATGGTACCGTCGGCAACAAAATTAAATTTCAATTGTTTGTCAGCTTCTGTCAGCAGAAAGCGTGACAATAACTCCAATTTAGTGAGGGGTTGTTCGTCAGATGGGTAATCATATGCAAAATCAGTAAATCGGGCCCTAGTGTGTTCGCTTAGTTTTAGTAAGACGCACTGAAACAGCTCCGGTGATGAAAGATACTCGTTTTGTTTGAGCAGTTTCAGTGTTGTTACAAAGTTCCGTAACTGATTTGCTAAGCAATTCAAATCCTCGAGAGAACTTAGCTTGGGACAGCTGCGCAGCGCGGCGACCTCGCGGGCCACCAACAGCTCCGGCCGCGCGTACGTCTGCTCCAAAGCGCGCATGACGTCCTCGGGATCGGCGCAGGTCCACAGGAGGGACGCAACGGCTTGGTACGCCGGACCTCCCACGGCGTTATTTAAACGATCTAAGTTTTCTGAAGGAGAAAAGTCAGATTTAGTTCTCTCGTAACTGTTTTTAAAAGACATCCATTGCCCGATATCACCCGTAAACCTTATGAGTTCGGGCTTCCTTGGCCTGTTAGAGAGAGCGCTAATTGCGTGTGTCAATTGTACAATGGGGTCCGTGTGCACGTTTGGCATGCATTGAGGTGCCGTGTTGGTAGAGACCGACCGAAACAGATGTCCTTGGGGTATTCCCAAGGTGTCAGCCGGTGCCCCACCAGGCGTATATGCTTTTGTTGCCATGTTGTGCGGACACCCATGATTAAGTACGCTTTCTATTACTCTCGAACTACGGGACTTATCGGATGTATCCAGAGCGGCGAGCTTTGCTTGTTCCGCCTGCTCTATTTCCGCCTCGAGACGGGCCATCTTCCGTTCGCGCTCGGCTTGCTGGCGCTCGCGCTCCACTTGGCGCCGCAACGCATCTGCTTGCAGAGCCAACCTCTGAGCACGAACGGTCGCCGAGGAACGTGAAGAATGAGTCCTCTGGCTGAGCGATGATTCGCTGTGGACACTAGAAGTGTTTTTAGAAGGCGCGTTGGCATTCGCATTGACATGAGTGCTAGCACGAGCATTTGGGCTATCGGAAGCGGGACTAGGTTGTGCCTCGCAACCAAAAGGTGTGCCCTCCTGTCGTATGCTCGTGCTAACAAGCGATGCCGAAGCGCTGTCAGTTGCCGCGGCTGAAGCCGGCCGGGAGCTGCGCTGTGAACGCTCGCGGCGTTCGCGCTGCGCTCGCTCGACTTCTGTAGCCGTCGGATCTGCCTTCTTGCTGCTCTTGCTACGTGTTTCCATGATAAACGTG
Organism: Conogethes punctiferalis; assembly: GCA_031163375.1. Taxonomy (NCBI): domain Eukaryota; kingdom Metazoa; phylum Arthropoda; class Insecta; order Lepidoptera; family Crambidae; genus Conogethes; species Conogethes punctiferalis. The sequence goes on from CM062094.1 coordinate 1,845,864, forward strand.
AACTATCTACGAAATAACGATGAAAAACTACAATGACGTAAATGTGAAAATTTTTGACAACTAAAAACTACGATGAATGGAACAAATTACGGATCGAAATGGATCAAAATTACGGCTCGAAGGACCAAATGATAGCTAGTGGATGAGGATGTGGACTGTATCTAATGGAGAATGAGGGAAACACGTAGAAATAGTAAAATAATCAAATGTATTGCAAAAGTAAGAGCAACAAGACAGACAGCAAAGGTGACAACAGATCAATAACTGACAATATCAAAGAAAAAGAAATAAATATATAAAAACATAAAGTTCATAAAAAAGGCTGCATCACAGCCAGTCGCCAACAGCTAGATAGGAAAAGACGGAATAAGACACCAAGCTGGTGGTCCAATTTCAACAGAAGCACAATAATAATTTCCTGTGGACTCGCACTCAAATTATTATCAGAGTCGGCGCCCGCACTACGGCGGCATACGAATGCAAATGGCGGTAATATGTCCTCAGAAACCGGAGTGCTCCTCCGAAGAGGAACGCCTCTACACGAGAACGTGTTAAGGTAGCAAATTATTAATTGAAAGGATGCAAGCCCTCGCTTCCGCCTCGCTCGCAGCGCGTAGCATCCATTTTCAATGAGGTCACCGCCGTAGCTTATGTTTCGACTGTCATAAAATGCAAGCGACGTTTAAAAATGTATGCCCCTTGCCTTCTTTATATGAAACGTGAAGAAGTATCTTGGTGACTCACAAGAAAACGGTTTCGTAGGTAACAAAGTCATTGTTGCAGCGTTTAAATAAATAACAAATACCACGCTAGGTCACACAGCGCCATCTAGTCCCAAACTAAGCCGAAGTTTGTACTATTGGTACTAGACCACTTATACACTTAACTTAGATATCTTTTTAAAAAAATACATAACACACACCCAGACCAACAACCAACAAACAGACAAGATTTTTTTTTATAGTGGCTCGACATAATGGCTTCCCTACGCTTGATGGAAAGCGAAAGAGAAGCCCAAGTCGCTGTGACAACGGGCAAGTAACTGGTCAGTTACCTGTCAGTTGCCACCGCCATGCCGGCCCAACCCTAACCCCCCACCAGCTCCGGAAACCCTACTCACCGGCAGAAACACGACCCAGAGGTCATTTGACTGCGGTATTCTATAGGGTGGAGGTCCTTCCCCGGACGGGCGGCTCAATTCGAGCGAAGATTCACTATGACCTATCTCCCTTAGTTGCCTGTCTGTTAGACAATTGCATTCTTCTCCGTCTTCATCATCAGCCTATTGCAGTCCACTGCTGGACATAGGCTCCTCCAGGTGTTCCCCACTTAGGGCAAACATCTGGAGGATATATCCACAATCGCCATAAGATCGTGAATATCTCCTGTATACTCGGATGAATACTCTTAGAAAGCAATTCACTCGTACCATAAGATTTATTGACATAAAAATCCTGAACAGAGGTACAGAACTCGCTTTTAGCTGTGTAATTGCAATTCGAGGCTTTAATTGCCCTATAAAAGATCCAATAAATCGTAAGAAGCATTCTAATTGATTTAATTATATCTATTCATATTAGTCCGTGCGGTTCCGGATTCAGAATAGGACCCCATTCTCGATGGACTGGCTCAATGGCTCACTTCGTAGCGACCTCTGCCCTCAGAGCCAATAGTCGTGGGTTCAATTCCCGCACAATACAAACATTTGAGGTCAAGAACATGTCTGTTTGTATTGGTCTGGGTGTTTTATATGTATAATATGTATTTATTTACAAAAAAAATGTATCTAAGTATGTTTATCAGTTGTCTAGTACCCATAGTACAAGCTTCGGCTTAGTTTGGGGCTAGATGTATTTATGTACAAAAAAAAAGTATCTAAGTAGGTAAGTTTATTAGTTGTCTAGTGCCCATAGTACAAGCTTCGGCTTAGTTTGGGGCTGGATGGCGCTGTGTAGCCCAGCGTGGCATTTTTTGGGTTATTTTTTTTATCTCTTCCCGTGGGTGTCATAGAAGGCGACTAAGGGAATATCAGGAAACGGGCAGCAGCGTTTACCTGGGTGCAAATAAAACCTACTACCGTCACCAAACCGCCTGCCAAGCGTGGTAGCTTTGACAGATCAGCCCCAAAAGACAATTGTCATTGGGTGAGGCCTATGTCCAGCAGTGGACGTTTTCAGGTTGATGATTCGTGTGAAACATCAGAAGGAAACGGAGAGTTTGTATTGTAATGTCACAATAGTCGCTTAAAGCGGAGTTCATTTGGAAGCCGTATGTAGCTAACGACTTTGATAACTGTGGGGCCGAAGGTCGCGCGCTCAATTTGGGGAACTTTTCTAATTTGGCTCGGCTATCCGAGGATTTCCTTCTGTACGGGACTACGGTTGCCTTCTTATTCTGATCGCTCTGCGGTTGATACAACAACCAAGATTTTTTTTATAGTAGCTTGACATAATAACTTCCCTACGCCTGATGGAAAGCGGAAGAGAAGCCTGAATCGCTGTGACAACTGACAAGTAACTAGTCAGTTACCTGTTAGTTGTCACCGCCATGCCTGCCCAACCCTAACCCCCCACGAGCTCCGGAAACCCTACTCACCGGCAGAAACACGACCCGACGGTTATTTGGCTGTGGAATTCTATAGAGGTCCTTGCCCGAACGGAGGGCTCAATTCGAGCGAAGATTCGTTATGCCCTACTTCTCTTAAATGATGATGATTGAGATGCTTTATGTTTTTGTCAATAAAAAGATAAATAAATAAATGAGCCAGATAATTCACTCAAATCACCTTGTCTCCAGATAAGGTTTTCCCGAGTGATACGATTAGAGGTTGGGGGCGGCAGGAATGGCCTCTAATGAATCTATAAAGTTTATTGTAAAATTACATGACATTTCACTCAAGTGAACTTTGCCTCATATTAATCCTAGTGTATACGAGTCAGAACCAGACCGTCTGGCGATCATTAAAATGTTACGAAAACAAGTTGCAGGGTTAGAAAATTCTATGTAAAGCCAACTCAATACACAGACAGTTTTGGCACGAATATCGAATCTCTACACGTCAAAATTAAAAAATGAAAACCACGCGCGCTGTAAACCGTTAACGCCAGTGTCACAGTATAAAGTACAAAATCAGTATAGTTATTTTGTAGACTGGATAACCCAAGATTTGATAATAAATTATGTAGCGCGCAGAGCTATAGGAGCTTTACGTTTGGAATTGGTCTTAGCTATGGGCATAGCGAGGTAAAGGCAAGGAGGACCAGTTTTCTACGATAAAACTGTGACAACGGAGACCAACATCGTGTGTGTTTTACAGTCCCCTGGCTATAATATATCGCGAGTACAAAGAAATGGCAATTGACAACCCAAGGCTTGATGTGTCTATTTCCAAACTATCCCATAATATGAGAACATTGAAAGATATCCCATACCTACCGGCGGCGGTGGATGGGACCGTTCAGTAGATCGCTCGCGGTCGTTTTTAATTTGTACGATTTGGAAGGTACTAATTACTACGAATGGTAAACTGTAGATCGAATTAAAGGCAGGGTCCTGCTGAGTATACAGACATAAGTGGTAGCTGTTCGGAAAGACTGTCGCAGAGAGTCGGTTCCACAAAACCGTAGCGGCAAGAAGTACTGTGCCGGCGTCAGTATGTCAGCCGCACGTTACATGCGTCAGTGTGCGTCCCGTTTTGTTTGCGGCGCGGAAATGAAGCCCCCGGGACAATGAGGACGCGCTGTGGCTGCGGGAGATAAAAATGGGAATATTCAGCACCGGCCTTTGTTGTACATACATGCGATTTTTAAATACAATTAGGTACCTAACTAATATGTTGGAGGTTTCCACGAGAACAAGCTCCTGCTTGATACATGTTGTTCTTTTTACTTGAATTCACACATTTCTGTCCTTTTCTAACAGATAAAGTCTTTATCTGACCGGAATGTAAGTATTCACGGTTAGGTTTTGCGCTGTGTATTTAAAGATATTTGCAGACTGATGTAAATAATATTGCAATATATCGCTTACTACCATGTAATTCCCTGTATCTCGCTGCAAGAATCACATAATGACCAAGTAAGTACACTATAAAAAAAGTTAAACCGACTTCAAAAAAAGTTTAACCGTTTAACCGTTCGCACTATGAATGAAGAGGCAAAGCGCTTTGTGCGAGTTTTTGGAACCTGTACCATAAATCGGTGTCTCCTCTCCGTGTCCCTGCTCGTTCGATGGTAAAAAGGGGAAGATGGAAATAAATCAAATAATTCGTCAATAATTTCCTGATAGAACCGATAGAAGACTAGACATGAAAACAGAAATTTTCTGATCTATTCCAGTAGAGGTGAGCCAGAGTGATCCGTGGCGCGAGGAGCGCGTTATTTCCCGCGGGAGGGCGCACTCATCGCCGGATGCGCCGCGAATTACGCCATTATTATTTAAATGCAATTTCAATTTTACCACAGAGAGCACTGTAGGGAAGCCTTTGTACAGCGGTGGAATGATAACGGCTAATATTAGTAATGCGACCCTAATTTGAACGCTAATTTGTTAAACATTGTACTCGTATATAGCAGGCAGTCCTTGGTGCAAGGATTGCCTATCTCTTATAGTTATTGAAAGTACGTCGAGAAACTATACAAAGAACAGAATTTAGGTATTTGTAGGGCATAGCGAATCTTCGCTCGACTTCAGCCGCCCGTCAAGGGAAGGTCCTCCACTCTATAGAATACCGCAGCCAAATGACCCTCGGGCCGGGTCGCGTTTCTGCCGGTGAGTAGGGTCACACGATAATTGTACTCGTATTACATAATACTATGTAATATTATAAGCCCGATCCGGCTCGAAGGACCAAGCGCGTTATTTCCCCCGCGGCCATCATCGGCGCGCGCTCGATTACGCCTTTATTATTTAAATTCAATTTTACAATTGGACGGTTTGTAATATTGCTTTCTTTATTGTTTCGAATCGAGCGATTGAATCCAATGTATTGGTTGGTTTTAGCGGTCGATTAAGCGATTCACTTTTTTAATATTCTGCTTTTTAAATGTTTTAAAATACGCAATTTATAACCTGGTAACTGGTATGTTCTCAATAAAACCTCTCTACTCCTCAATCCGCCCCTCGTTACCGAGGATCGTGGTCACTTGAGCCCCTTGAACGGACAAAATACTTCCATCGATTCCGGTCCGACGTAGCCTTCACAGCTTGGTAAAACTTTTTGGCAGCCCAGGAACGAGCAAAGTGAAAAACAATTGGAGAGGCCTATGTCCAGCAGTGGACTGCGATAGGCCGATGATGTCGTTTATGAATATTGATTATATTAATTACTATAGTTTGTCAGTCTATTGGTATATTATATATTGCTGATACTAAAAATAACAGAAAATGATGGTATCACACCATTCATTAAGTGTTAACTATATAAGCGCCATATATCATCACCGTCGTAAACGACACCATGTGACCATCACAAACGACAAAATAATACAGAAGTATTCTATATTGAATACATCAACTGACCTGATATGATATGACTTCATAATGAAAAACGTCATTAGGTAGGTACTTCTATAGAACCAAGCTAACAATTTATTGCAAGTTTCCAGCTGTGATGCCGACAAAGGCCAAGATTATTTTAACGACATTCATAATTATTCTCAGAGCCGCCGCAGTGACGTCACAATGCGTAGCCGAAGCCTCTGATGTGAAGCCATGAAGGCTTAATTGATTGGATTACAAGTTAATGAAACCTGTTTAATCTCGTTTTGGATGAGAGTCTTATTTACCCATTGTTGTCTCCTTTGCCCTAGCGTTTCCCGGCCTAGTGACATAGTCCGCTTCCGTATATGATCTCCTGAACTTTGCCCGATCTTCGGAATCATCTGCTGTGAGATTGTTCTCTGCCTTGTCCGCTCTTACGACATCTTACGTTTGTTAGGCCAATGGAGAGACCTCACACACGGGAATCAATGGGACGATGCATTATTTATTTATTATTTTATGAAATAATGGGCAGACGAGCAGGCGGCTACCTGATGGTAAGTGATAACCGCCGCCCATGTACATCTGCAACATCAGGAGTTACGGCTGCGCTGCCGGCCTTTAAGAAAGAGGTACGCTCTTTTCTTGCAGGTCAATCAGAATCGATCGAAAATCAACAGGGTTCCCAAAATGATGATTATCTCTCATTGAATCTGCCATTGGCAGCTTTTCCTCGACTGAACAAATGGTAACGTTTAGTGATGAACACATATAATATAAACTGTTTCAAGCTATAAATATTTTCGTAGAACAAGATAAACAAAAATTCGCGTACGAATTCATGCATATGTTTCAAAAATGAAAATAACGACAGTAAATTTACTCCCCTATACATTGCAGTAACATTTAAACATGTGCTGCAAATAATCACGCAAACTGCACAATGCACAGTAGGCATCGCACAGCGCACCGCGGCGCCTCGCCTATGATGTAGTGTAGGAAGCGCGCTCGTTTACATAAACTGAGTTAGCGGGAACTGGCCCGTGGAATAACGTTATTTGGCGGTGCACACATGTGCCGCACACACTGTGCACTATGGAGGTACTGGCTTGTGATAACTTTTTACAATAACAATGATTGTCAATGATCTTCGCACAGTACAAACATTTGTGTGCAAGAACATGCTATGTTTGTTAGCTGTGTATGATGAGTCTTCATATAAAAAATAGTATCTAAAGGAAGTTTATCAGTTGTCTAGTACCCATAGTACAAGCTTCAGCTTAGCTTGGGACTAGCTAGCGCTGTGTGGCCCAGCGTGGCATGTCTTGGGTTATTTATAGGATTAAAAAATCAAAAACAATAATTTAAGTAGCTTTTTTTGTATAAGAAAAGTGTAAGTTCAGGAGATTTCTTTTCTCCAGAGAATCGCCGGAAAACAATGCATCTCTATAATCCATGATTTAGCACAGAAGTATAGTTAGTTTGTTACCATAGCAGGGGCGTAAAGTTATGTGACGCATCTGCCGCCGCGTCCGCATAGCCAAACAGTCGCTGCCAAATACCGGGCTATAACGGGTACTTGCAGCGAAACATGCCCAGAATTGGCACCCTAACAAGTGACTGCGTAAAAATGCGAACCGATTTGAAATGGCGCCTGCGGCCAATAGCCACGGGGCGGGACACGTAGCATGTTGGGCTTAGAATAGCATCACCCCATCGTCCCCATCTCATCCCATGGATATCGTAGAAGACGACTGTTCAGAATTAAAAGGAAAAAGGGAAAGGGAAGAAAACTGGGCTCAAAGAAAATTAAAATGTAATATAAAAATAAAAAATAACAGAAAATAAAAATAACACGCACCACGCCCAAGAGATTGGAAAGCACATACAAGAGAATTTTTCAGAAAACAAAAGACTAAATATAAAAAAGAAGAAAAAAGGATGCATGTGAAGGAGGTCAGCCGCCATGCGGCCAGTCCGTAACAACGACCATGGATATCATGCAGAAGCGTTGCATTAGAATAATTGCCCACATTGACAATTCTCAAAGCTGCAGACCATACTTCAAAAAATATAATATATTAACTCTACCTTCTATTTATATTTATGACATTTCAATATTTGTATACCAAAACTATCAAGAATTCACAAAAGTCAGCGATACCCACTCAATTAAGACTCGTAGCCAAAATAAATTATACCAACACCAATGCCGAATAAAAATGTTAAGTAATAGTCCATATTTTATGGCTGTAAAATATATAATAAATAACCAATACAAATTAGAACTGAGCATAAATTTTCTGTTTTTAAAACGAAGCTGAAACAATTTTTACTATCAAAAATTTTTTACCTCCGTAGATGAATATTTAAAGGAATAGGTAATTAATATGACTGTGACGATCTTTAATACAATACGATGCCCGAAAAGGGCGACTAAGTTTTAAAGAACCTATGACATAGTAAGACCAAAATTTATCACTTAGTCTGTAATAAAAAATTTGAATTTGAATAAGGGACTTGCCGTGCGCCTTGCATTGTAATCAATCACAAATACTTTGACATTTATGACTTACTCTAAACAAAAAAATATGTTTCGTTTCACAATAAAACACTTATTACTATAACTTTTATTTTATGTTTTTTCGATGTTTAGTTCATGTAGAAAAAAATCATAAAGTTTAGAGGCCATAAAGGGCTTTGCATGCAGTAAGGGGTTAAAATAATTACTAGTGATATTACGAGTATGTCAACTTACTAAATGAATATCTACATACCTACCTATTTAACTATAAAAAAAATTGGCCCAGTGTAAAGTAAAGCGGGGCTTTTATATTAATTGAGTGAGAACAATAATAATATTAATGTTTTTTTATTAACATTAACACACAGCATTAACATAACATTATTGATAAGTTTCAATACATAATATTTATTTTTATTAACATTATCATTATCATTATCATATGTACATAAGTAACATTATAATAAAGCAACGACACTCCAAAATAGGTAAAAAATGTCGTCTACAAAAATAGTTAAGAGTTAAATGGCAATACTAATTTAGTATGGCAACATTGACAACTTGATTGATTGAGAACTTGTGGACCTAGTAGTCTGGCCAACACACTTCGCCACCGCGATGTAACTCCGTACACCGCCATCTAGCGGACGCGGGGGAAAACTTAACAGTCTCCGCATGATGTTTTGACGAGTGTTTCAGTCCTTGTTCATAAAAAGTAAACATCGCGTCGTTCAAAATTAAAGGTTAATTGTTAAGAGTCACTACCTACCATAGTATAAAACCGTGTTTTCTCTCTGTTCCTATGTATGCTTTTATGTAGCTTTAAAACTACGCAACGGAATTTGATGCATTTTTTAATAGACAGAGGGATTCAAGAGGAAGGTTTACGTGTATAATACATGCATGCATATAAAATATTTAGTATTGGACTCGTACGGGTCCAAGCCGGGGCGGGTCGCTAATGTAATCTTAATCTTAACTAATATTATAAAGCTGAAGAGTTTGTTTGTTTGTTTGAACGCGCTAATCTCAGGAACTACTGGTCCAAATTGAAAAATTCTTTTTGTGTTGAATAGACCATTTATCGAGGAAGGCTTTAGGCTATATAACATCACGCTGCAACTATAAGGAGCGAAGAAATAATGGAAAATGTAAAAAAAAACGGGGAAAAATTTACTATTCCACGCGGACGAAGTCGCGAGCACAGCTAGTAAAATTATAAAATTCTAGTTGCTAAATAAATATTTTCTATATATCTCAGTTGCCAAGTTTTGGTCGGGAACTGTGTAAGTGAACTAATTCTATTATGGGTTTATCACTGACTTGAAAAGAAGAAAATAAATAAAATTTATCTTCTACATAAATCAAAATGGATCTTCAAATCTACCTACGTTGAACGAATGGACGATTGCACCAAATTGGATATTTCTTCATTATTGTTTCGACAAGGTTAACTAACAATTATTTAGTTGAAAAACATGGCGATACTAAAAATAAACATGAAGGGGTAAGAGTTTTCGATAGTCTATTAGGTTTTTAATGAACGTATCGTCTATACTATGTTAAGTATGTTTTAATGAATGTGTAATTTCTCTTGTAATGGAGAACATCTCTCCATTACAGGAGGAATTACACATTCACTCGGTCGAATCTCTAGTAAAACTTGTAATTGCTAATGATAAAATTACATTCATTTTTGCAAATTATAAATTTCATAAAGAAAGATAGAAAACACAGTTTAGAATTTTTTAAATTACAATAATTAATAATTTTTAATTACATTAAATTAATTCTTATGAAGTTTTAGCAGAGTTTATTAAAGCAGGAGGCATTGCTCGTTTCATTTTACTTACCGACACCTGTCAGTCAAATTTAGGTTTAATTGATTATGCGTTTCAGTTAATAAAGTTTATTTTTAATTGACAACATTCCGTGGGCTCGTAGAGCGTTAAGCCCAAAACGAAAATCTTAGTTCGAGACCCGATTGACATAAATTGTCTAGCACATTGTAATTTGTTTTCTGTACTATTCCAGAAACGTCAAATTTATTTATTTGTATACATTATTATTAACATTCAGTGTGTAGCCCGGCCGGCGTGCGCGCGGCGTGTAAATCACAGCGCAGTTGTCGCGCGGTGTAAATCACGCTAACGGCGTACCTGAGCCGTAACTTAATAGCGAATGCTATAATGTCTTCATTATTCCCCGAAACGGAACGGGAACGAGATAAACACAAAAGGCGGCGACGTGTTGAATCCAATTTGTTTTTGTATCAATCTTACGGGAATTAACCTTCTAATAATACTGGTTACGAAGCTTTTGAGAGGTGATAGGGAAGGTTATTGTTATTTTATCTCTGTGACTAAGTGACACCAACCATTCGACCGATCGTCGTCCGATGACGTAGATTACTAGAGGAATGAAATTGGTCGATCGACGACTGATTGGTCGGCTAACATCCCTAAATAGCATTATAAGCTTTATGATAGATAATCTTTATCACTCCAAATAAATTTATTTAGTTTATTTGGTACAATTATTCTGCATCTCCTAGGTTATAAGTAGTATACTTTTCATCATCATTTTGATTTTGATTATAAAAACTGCGGCATGGAATTAAATGCGGTTTTTATCAATGTATTGCTAGAGGTCTAACATAAAATTTAATGTTGGTACCATATTATGGAATTCAGTTATTTTTGAGCAGTCACAGGCCCAAGTACTGGGCGAAATGGTGCACTGACTAGTCTCGTAATGATGACAACGATGAACTATTAAGCACCTTCTTATAGTATCTACGGGGTCTTTTAAATGAAAAAAACTTCTTGGCATGCACACAGTCAGGCTGTGGAATGATCCCTAATATTTTCCATGTCGCCGTAAAATTGTAATTCCGTTAGATTACAATCTATCTCGCGAGATTGTAAACTGTCTAAAGATTGTGAACCTTAACATAATGTTTATACTGTTTGAACTATCCGCAGCACCAAAAGGCTCACTGTTCGCTAATTTTTGATATGTACCCAACAAGTTACTGGTTAGATTTTTTTCAATAATACACATAGTGCACAAAGATTTCGCTAGATGGCGCTGTGCACTATGACATCGCGGTTACTTTTTTATCGACAGAGCAAAAATTCCTCAGTCATTGTCTTTTGTCAAGTCATTGTTAAACGTTGAATATAATTAATTATTACAGTTAAGAGTTTTTGCGGACCACTTTGTTTTATTTCGTCAACAGTTACATCACTAGTAGGTAGTTACATCTCCGATACGACAACTCCACAATTTAATCGCCTCCAGTCTCTGGAAGTGGAACAAACTAATTTCTATCTGTGCGTCATATTTAGGACTCATTCGGATCTCGAGCCGCTGTAATGGCTCAACTAGCGCTATAACACCGGTTTAGTGCTACTTAATGGAGGGACGTGATCAGTGTTTCAAGAGTCACTGTTATTGCTAGTCGATAAATGCTTCGAGTAAGTAATTATTAAACGAGAGCCTCAGCCATTCAGGCCCTAATGGCTTAAGCATGAAAGCAGCCGATTTCCATTCACTATCGAGTCAATTTGGCAAATGAACTTTTCTTAACATATATTTTGGCAAAGATGTTGAGTTTGTAATTGTGAATTAGAATGCTTGTAGAATTACGGGCGTGTAGAGTTGTAATAAGCTTGGCTCTACATTACAATGATCAAAACCTGCTTGAGGATATCTTATATAATACCTATAATACCTAAAAATACTTCTTTTTCTAATGAAGTAAAGGCGAGGACAGAAAATCGAAACGCCTAAGATGAATTACAATGAAAACAACACTGTAATGTAGACACGAGTACACGTTACATACTCGATAGCGTATTTTGTTTTGACAACAAACACTCGAGTATGTTTTGGCTTCTTATACTCTAGGGCTTAAGACACGGATAAGCGATAATTACGAAAGCAAATAATATCGGCAAATGAATGTCGACACGGTTCGCGCCAGAAACGCAGAAATGGCCGAAGGCAATAAACACACTGCCACACATAACGCAACGTAGCGCGTGAATGCGTTTTCTAACGTTCATAATCAGTCTATCGCAGTCCACTGCTGGACATAGGCCTATCCAGTTGTTCACCCCTTTAGACAAATACCTAGAAGATATACCCATAATCATCTTCTCTCTGCATGACCTAAAGGTTAACTGGTAGAGAATGCTCCAAGCATTAAGTTCGCCTTTTGTACCATTTTGTGCAATAAAGTTTAAATAATCACCACGCTGGGCCAGCGGGTGGGCGATCGCAGGGCATAGTCTCTTGCTCCAGTGACGTTGCTGTGATATTTAGCTACGCCTTCCATCGTGATGGTTATACCACTACCTGTCGGCTGTCCAGTCCAGCCTGGCGATTATGGGTATATCCTCCAGATGTTTGCCGTCGCAAGTCGCGAACAACTGGAGAGACCTATATCTCTAGAAGTGGACTGCAATAAGCTGATGATGATGACGCAAGTACGTGTGTAGGCGTCGACGCGCAACATGCCGCGTGGTGCGTGCCAGTGTGTTAGTCGCCTAGGCCCGTGGCATCGGTCGCCATGGCAACGGCCTCCTGTCTCCGGATAATCTTAATAGGATGTAACTGACCGGAAAATTAATACAAACAATAGGAATTATCAGAAATTATGTTGTTAGGGGCCGGTTGCGTGTCTTTGCTCAGTACGACGTCTGTTTTCCGTATTTATTCGCTTCGATTTTCGATGTGAAGCTTTATCTCCGTTTTCTGAGAATCAGCCATAATTAATACAAAATGATAAAGATAAATCAATGATGTTTTAACGTTGGATGATCCTGTTCAAATACTGCTAATTGGGTCGGGGCAATTTGGCTAACGAATATTATATTCGTAAATTGGGTAGAAGCAGATGACGCAGGATCGTGAAGACATGTACCTAATCGTAGATAGGACTGCTTATGTTTCACTTATACTCATAGTAATTTTTCCAAAATTTTGAGTAAGGCTATTTATTTATTCAATCTTTATTGCACAAATGAAATATAGTGTACAAAAGGCGGACTTAATGCCGCATAGGCATTCTCTACCAGTCAACCATTGGGCTAAGCAGAAATGGATGTAGGTAGCGTGCTGCAAAGTTGGATAAAAATAAAATTAAACAGTGATAAAAATACTTAAATAGATATATAGATATTATAAAGTACATATAATAAAAATAGATCACATAAAATACACATATACATATATTATATATATAAAGGACGACGACAGAGTTGTGAGACGACTTCTCTAATGTTGGAGACGAAAATATTTCTGGACTCCAAACTTAAAAGCTGCTTTACTCGGCTACTATTTTATCAAGGTAAGAGTTCAACAGTCTAATAATTAGGCAGATGTTAAATAATGTACGTTATGATTGTTCGAGTTTGACGCCGAGATTGATAAATGATAAATTGATTAAGATATTATTTAAACACTTATTTGGAGATAATTACTTGATACAAACAGTTACACTAAAACTCCCCCCCACCCCTCTCCCTTGATGGCTAATTGCTACTTGTTTTGATGAAATATAGTTAAATGAGGTCAATATACAAAGTGATCTCGTGCAATGATAATGTAAATAAACAAAATCTTGTGATACTCGTATCTTGTAGAAACAAAAATAAATCCCACCCTGAATACATAGATATAAACTTTCTCCTGAATCCCTCTATCTATTAAAAAAAATCGCATCATAAACCATTGCGTAGTTTAAAAGATATAAGCATACATAGGGACAGACAGACAACAAAAGCTACTTTAATTTATACTGTGTGGTGATAAGGAGAGTGATGCCATTTGCTTCAATTGGCGTGAAAATTGTACGCAAACAAAGGTAGGCAAGAACCTAGTCCATACAGACTTACTAATCAACCACTTTAAGCTTAATTAATAGCTCGGCGAGACATCTTTAAGCTGCTTTGTTATTAATAAGGCATTTACACGGTACAGTCATTCGCTGATTAAAGCGAGGTATTCCGTACCCCTACCACGAATATCGAAAACGATCGTTCGTTGAACGGATCGCATACTTTTGCACCATAAATCCCTCCCATTTGTCCTTCCCGTGATCGAATATACGAACTAAAATTCGTTAAAGTCGATTTTAATTAATTTAATTCATATATTCAAACAAAGGAGATGTACCACCTGCCCGTGGTGCATCCTGCCGAATAACAAACGAGGCGCTGGCAACCGACTGGTGGCGGTATAACAATTGAAGGCGTAGTTAAATACCACAGACCGATGACGGGCAGTAGCGTCACCGGAGCGAGAAGCTATGCCCTGCGATCGCCAACCCGCCTGCCCAGCGTGGCGATTATGGGTATAACTGGAGAGGGCTATGTCCAGCAGTGGACTGCAATAGGCTGATGATGATGATGATGAACAAAGGAGGGACAAATGGGAGGGACTTATGGTGCAAAAGAAGCGATCCGTTGAACGAACGATCGTTTTCGATTTTAGTGGTAGGGGCCCTGTACTCAGATCGAAGCAGACGCTCTGCAAATACTATCGCTTCGCAGTAATTGTGTTTCTGCACAACTTATAATAACACGCCCGGGGCTCCCTTTGTGAACATACCGAAGCTACTAGGAATAATAGATGGTTTGATAGTGAGGGTTGGGAAATGTTTTCAATTACTCCGACTCATGGTCAGAGAATGCTTTATACTCGTAAGTGTCCGTAGATACATCTTTTTTTATGCATGCTAACCTCTCCTGCCCGTGATGCATCCTGCCGAATAACAAACGAGGCGCTGGCAGCCGACTGGTGGCGGTATAACCATCACAATTAAAGGCGTAGCTAAATACCACAGGCCGATGATGGGCAGCAGCCTCACCGGAGCGAGAAACTACGCCCTGCGATCGTCAACCCACCTGCCCAGTCCATGAGATTATGGATTTATGGGTCCCATAATCTCCACGCTGGGCAGGCGGGTTGGCGATCGCAGGGCGTACTTAGCTCCTCGCTCCGGTGACGCTACTGCCCGTCATAGGCCTGCTGTATTTATTCAGCACCTCGGGCAGGTGGCGGTGGCTTGGAGCGAAAAGATGATAGGCCGCTCCCTTACATCCCAATGCAATCATATAATGAACTCAAATGACTATTATATTCACTGAGCTAGTACGAACAAGTGTACACGTAGTTATTTCAACTCCACCGGTCGCATTGTCGGCACTATTATTTAGAGCGTCTATTTACAAACACCCGAGCTAATCTATCATTGTTCTAGTTACATGAATAATGCAAACTAGAATTAATTAATGAACTTGGAACGATTTGCTATGATAGCGGCGGCGGACCTATCCACAGCTAACATTAGTTCGTGATAATTATGCCAAGAGAAATATATCAAGGATAAAAAATAATAATAATAATAAATAACATAAGACATGCCACGCTGGGCCACACAGCGCCACCTAGCCCCAAATTAAGCCGAAGCTTGTACTATGGGTACTAGACAACTGATAAACTTACTTACATACATTTTTTTTGTAAATAAATACATATCATACATAGAAAACACCCAGACCAATACAAACAGACATGTTCATGAACACAAATGTTTGTACTGTGCGGGAATCGAACCCACGACCCTTGGCTCAGAGGGCAGAGGTCACTACCAAATGAGCCACCGAGCCAGTCTCTAAGGATAGAACGACATAGGGTAGATACCCTCTTCTCAGAAAATATTCTGTCCTGGACTTATAAATCACCGCGGGCCCAGTCACGGACAATCATCATCGTCATCACCAGCCTATTGCAGTCCACGGCTGGACATAGGCCTCTCCAGTTGCTAGCCACTCAGGGCAAACGTCTGGAGGAGATACAAATAATTTTCTATCCAGTTTTATGTCCGTGTGGGTTCCGGGGTTAGAGTAAGACCACCCCTGCACATCCCTTGGGTGTCGCATGAGACGACTAAGGGAATATTAGAAACGGACCTCCGTCTTCGCATGATGGGAGCTGGCTCAGCCTTCAGACTACTCCCATAACTTCCCCCTAGAAGGGGAGCCTGTTGGGGCCTGTCATGACCAGATGCGAGCCGGTGATGTCTTGGTGGACATATGCATAGGACCCTCGACCCCACCTTTAAGGCGCATGACGAAGGGGCCGGGGTTTTAGTGGATATTTCCTGCCTCACTTCCATCTTTGAGGCGGGGTGACAGTCTCACAAACCCACAGTCCCCCTATGTCCGGTCAGTGTCCAGCAGTGAACGTCTTCACGCTGATGGCTAACACCCGTGTTAACGAGCAAATACTTGTCTATGCAAACAACAACACTATGCAAAGTAAGGCGATTACAATGGTAACCGGCACTCATTGTTGTCAATGAATAGGTTTTTAGGTGCGTGTGCGTCCGAACGTTGCATAGTAACGTTTATGAGTATACGGGTCCTTAAGTCCCCTAGCCAAAGTTTGACTGAAACATATTTGGCCATTAATATGATGAGCAAAATATCCATGTTAATATTGTATTTAAATATTCATTAATTCTGATTTCCATAACACAGATGATTAAGCTACTTAATTTGGGATCGGCTCAACGAAGTGTGTAACGCTCTCTATTCATCTATTTTCCCACACAACAGACTATAATTATTGTGTTTACGTATCGAAAAACCGCAACATCCGACGCTCGCTAAACAAATATGTCTACGTGCGAATAGTTTGGCCCCGTTGAATAATGAACCGAAACATGTTTGTGAGATCGACAAGCACGCATTATTGCCCCAATTTCCCCGAAAGGGAATATTAATGTGGGCTCACTAACGAATTATAATCACTGTTCGATTAACCTATTCCCAATCCTTAAGTAGGCAGCTAAAGTGGCCTATTATAAGTCGATGTAAGGGAGCGGCGCATCATCTTTTCGCTCCAAGCCAACCTCACCTGCCCGTGGTGCATCCTGCCGAACAACAAACGAGAGTCTCGCAGCCGGCTGGTGGCGGTATAGCCATCGCGATTGAAGGCGAAGCTGAATACCACAGATCGATGACGGGCAGCAGCGTCACCGGAACGAGAAGCAACGCCCTGCGATCGCCAACCCGTCTTCTCAGGGTGGCGATTACGGGTATATCCTCCAGACTTTTGCACTAAGTGGCAAACAACTGGAGAGACCTATGTGCAGCAGTGGACTGCAAAAGGCTAATGATGATGAGTTGATTAACTTTAGCTACTTTACATGTTATCAGGTAAATGACACTTGCTTGACCAAAGTGTCCGTTTCGATCAATCAACAGCCCTGGTCTGTCCACTGCTAAACACAGGCCTCCCTTAATTTGCGACATATTTCTCTATTCCGAGCTTCCTCCATCCAGCCCCGTTCGTGTGGTTTCCAAATTTAGCACCAGGACCACTCCATCACTACATGGGTGTCGTAGAAAACGACTTAGGGAACATCAGGAAACGTGCAGCAACGTTTACCTGTGTACAAATAAAACCAACTGCGGTCACCAACCCAAGCTATCATTGTTCTAGTTAACATGGGATTGGCCAAGCGTGGTGACTATGGCCAATCGCTCTAAATGACAATAATTATTGGAGAAGGCATATGTCCAGCAGTGGATGTTGGCAGGCAATATACCTGAAGTCAAAATCGGCAACGGTAACTCTAGCTAAAACGTTAACATAGTAGTTAACATAGGAAGTACGGACATCGCTGTATATTTTATTTTTCTGGACCATTTCGCGGAAAGCAACCCATCTCATTATACGAGTTCTTAGAAAAAAGGACCGCACTATATTTGCGCTGCTACAAAAAGAGCATTCGGTATATTTTAATTACATTCAGCAGCTAAACAAAAGGGCTGACTATAAGAGACGCCTGCGCAGCTGCGGTGTCGGCTGACCGCGGAGGAAGGAATGCAGCAGAAAGCGCTTTGTCCGTCCGAGCAGCGCTGCACACAAGACGCGCTAACTATTCTCATTAATTGTGCAGTCCGAGGAAGTGGCCTTTAGTACAATTGCAGATGTAATTTAGATTGGTAAGTGCACATAAAGTAAAGTGTAGTTTTAAATTAAAACTTATTCGTACTCGTTTATATTAATTGTTGAAATGTGTTTACAAATTTGTAATGCCCTTTTGATCGCTTTCAATAGGTAAATGCATTATGCATACACTTAAGCCTCGTCAAAGATGACATGGGGAAAATGCGTCACAGGGGATGTAAGGGAGCGATCTATCATCTTTTCGTTCCAAGCGAACCTCACCTGCCCGTGGAGCAGCCTGCTGAATAACAAACAAAGCTCTGGCAACCGACTGGTGGCGGTATAACCATCACAATTGAAGGCTTAACACCACAGGCCGATGACGGTCAGCAGCGTCAGCGAACCTAGGAGCGGATCGCCAACCCGTGCCCAGCGTGGTGTGATTATGGGTAAAACCTTCAGATGTTTGCCCAAGGTAGCAAACAGCTGGACAGGCCTGTGTCCAGCAGTGGATTGTGATGGGTTGATGATGATGATCAATTGGGGTGCTCAAAACACAAATATTCAGTGAAGAATGGAGGCGGTTAAAGGCCCTCGTTTCTGACGACGAAACTAAATCCGCGAGGCCCGAGGCCTCGACGCCCCGCGCCTCTTAAAATGAACCCTTGTGTTATATGACCTTGTCTTCTAAACCGAAGGATGTTCTTCAGAAGAGAAGAGCGATGGTACGTTGATTTTCGATGGATCGATCTACATTATGTCCAGAAAAAAAAATATTATGTGATGAACATTTGTGTTTACTCGATGCCTGGCGTTTAAGACAGTAACAAAATATATAAGTAAGTATGGATTTATAATATAAGCAAACTGAGCTTTAGTAGAAAGATATACCGCTTCTGGTAATTCCAAATGAAGTGGAGGTTGAATGAATGTTATAAAAGCATCCACCGCGATAACCCCCGCTTCATTTGCGTCGTCTCCAAAACACTCCGCGATAAACCTAATTATTTGAGCACTGTTTCGGATCGAGTGTCGTCTACAGCGGACGACTCTCGCAAAGCGGAGGTCAAAGCTTGAGGCAAGCAAAGAGGGTACAAGCCCTCAGGACTTGTCCGTGTGTTTCCAGACTTAGTATAGGACCACCCCATCACATACCATGGGCAACCTACAAGAGAGGTAGAGCATAGCTAATCTTCGCTCGTATTGAGCTGCCCGTCCGGGGAAGGACCTCCATCCTATAGAATACCGCAGCCAAATGACCTCCGGGTCGTGTTTCTGCTGGTGAGTAGGGTCTCCGAAGCTCGTGAGGGGTTAGGGTTGGGCCGGCAGTGGCAACTGACAGGTAACTAACCAGTTACTTGCCAGTTGTCACAGCGACTTGGGCTTCTCTTTGGCTTTCCATCTGGCGTAGAGAAGCCACTATGTCGAGCTACTATAAAAAAAAGAAAAACATACCATGGGTGTCATAGAAGATGACTAAGGAAATATCAGGAAACGGGCAGCAGCGTTTACCTGGTGGTGACGAAGGCCAATCCCACTTAATGACATATTTCCAGCAGTGGACGTTTGCGGGCTGATGATGACGACAAACCAATACACCAGTTCACTTCGGATCTCGAGGATTTGCCCATAATTGCGATCGCAGGGCGTAGCCAGTCGCTCCGGTGACGCTACTGCCCGTCATCGGTCTGTTGTATTTAGCTATGCCTTTAACCATTGGCTTTACCGCCATCAGTCTGTTGCCAGAGCCTCTTTAGTTGTCCAGAATGATGTACCACGGATAGGTGAGAGTGGCTTGGAGCGAAAAGACGACAGGTCTCTCAGATGTCATGCCGAGATATAGATACGTTAATTTACTCTCTTACTTGAATCGTATATGAAAACTGGGTCCATGATCCAGGATCTTTAATCACACGAACCTGGATCGCAGAGCCCAGGATCGTCCTGTGTGGAGCTGGCTGTTCCCGGTCGTGAACCCGTCGAGATTGATCCGCTGTATAACTGCGGGAGTGCGTCCCGCGCGATCGGCGACGCGAGATGAATATTCAGACGGGATCGTCGGGCGCTGATCATATCGCCGGCGACTTCAAACTAACATATTTTAAAGTGATACGACTTTGTTATTTTAAACGTGGGAGATGTTGCTCCCGTTTTTACGCTTACG
Organism: Conogethes punctiferalis; assembly: GCA_031163375.1. Classification (NCBI taxonomy): domain Eukaryota; kingdom Metazoa; phylum Arthropoda; class Insecta; order Lepidoptera; family Crambidae; genus Conogethes; species Conogethes punctiferalis. The sequence goes on from CM062094.1 coordinate 1,866,002, forward strand.
TCACTCATATTTTGATGATGACTGACGATATTTTCGCTCGAATTGAGCTGCCCGTCCGGGGAAGGACCTCCACCCTATAGAATACCGCAGCCAAATGACCTCCGGCTCGTGTTTCTGCCGGTGAGTAGGGTTTCCGGAGCTCGTGGGGGGTTAGGGTTGAGCCGGCATGGCAGTGGCAACTGACAGGTAACTGACCAGTTACTTGCCAGTTGTCACAGCGACTTGGGCTTCTCTTTCGCTTTCCATCAGGCGTAGGGAAGCCATTATGTCGAGCTACTATATAAAAAAAATATATATTTTCAAATGCAGCACAAAAGGGGAAACGAATTTTGAAAATGCTGGGAACTTAAAAATGGGACTCAATATTTTAGGTATAAATGGATGTACGCAACTGGCAACCGTCTGGTAGCGGTATAATTTGAAGTCGTAGCTAAACAGACCAATGACGGGCAGCATCACCGGAGCGAGGAGCTACGTCCTGCTATCGCTAACCCGCCTGCTCATCGTGGCGATTATGGATAAAGCCTCTAGGTGTCTTCCCAAAGTCCTACGTCCAGCAGTGGCCTGCGATAGCCTGGTATCTCCACACCAAATCTAGTATCTTACACAAATAGGCTTTGTTCGTGGATGTCGTTCGAGCGCGTACGGGCAGCGCTAACCACGCGCCCTCTCCCCTCCGCATAATGCGACATTTACGTACTAAACAGATAATCCCTATTGAACAGGCGCTACTGCATATTGCTGTCGATCGTGTACAGTATGTTAAGCGGTTCACATGTTGGGTCATTGGAGCGTTGGAATGAATATTGGTAATGGGAACGTTGGTGGTTTCTATCTATACTTATAATAAATCTGTAGAGAAGTCAATTCTGTACATTGTATATATTTTCAAATTAACTATCAGGGGATGATTAGTGATCGATACTGATGCCAAAAATGCAATCAATAAAATTTTTGTCTGTCTGTCTGTCTGTCTGTCTGTATGTTCGTTATAGAAACAAAAACTACTCAACGGATTTTAACGAAACTTGGTACAATTATTCTTCATACTCCTGGGCAGGTTATAGGGTACTTTTCATCACGCTACTATCAATAGGAGCAGAGCAGTGAAGGGAAATGTTAGGAAAACGGGAGAATTTTTTGGAACGCGCATCACTCATAAACTACTGCATGAAATTGAATACTGTTTTCACCAATGTATTGCTAGAGGTTTAACTTAAAACTTAGGCACTATGTATAGATAGGTATTTTATGGAAGTCCGTTATTTTTCAAACCCGATATCCACGCGTGCGACGCCGCTGGCACAGCTAGTCTGTACTATTAATGAAGGGGACAGATTTGTTTGTTTGTTACAAATAGGCTTTGTAGGTAACTACTAAAGCGACGAAAAGGGAATTAAAGACATACGACAACATGGTAGTTTCCTTGATTTGAATTGATGAAAACAATAGACCTCAGTTTTTTTGGCATTGCACTCTACCTCAATTATGACTGTCTCCAAGACCTTGCGTGTATATTTTTTCAATGACCACAATAATTTCCAGAGGTTTCATCACCGAGCATGCCGTCCCAACCCTAACCCCCCACGAGCTCCGGAAACCCTAATCACTGGCAGAAACACGACCGGAGGTCATTTGGCTGCGGTATTCTATACAGGTCCTTACCCGAACGGGTTGCTCAATTCGAGCGAAGATTCGCTATGCTATCTCTTAGTATAGAGGGTTTTGTACTTGGTACGACGAGTGCGAATCTGAAGGCCGGCGTGTTAATAAAACAACAAAGTCGACAGTCACCGTGATGGCCGCTGCTCGTAACGCGATCTAATTTGCATAATGCGCGCTGCGAACAAAAGGGCCCGCGAGGCGTCGGGTACAGACAGACCACGTCAAACTACCCTTAAGCGTCAAAATCTTTCAAACAAATTTCAAGTAAGTGTACAACAGTTAAAGTCCATTATCCATTGAAATATTCTGGCAGACTGGGATAGCTTGATGTGTGGTACCTACTTCAGGCGGTTATCAAATAAGAATTAACACTTCGTTAATTAGGTAATTTATTAAGCCTCGCGAGAAATTGGAACAGTTTTGTTGTTGTTTATGTACTTACAATAGATTAACTAATAAATCAATATAGTTTTATTTCCGTAGTCCCTAACACTTCTTGTGTATTCATATTGCATGTGGTTCGAGAAGTAAAACGGCTTAAATTGGGAGGGCGCTTCATCGTAGATGAATGAATGTTCCGAGTGAGGTTCAATCGCACGACCTATGGTTCAAAAGGCAGGGATCACCACCAATGGAACCACCGGGTCATAATTCATCATCATCAGCCTATCGCAGTCCACTGCTGGACTTAGGCCTCTCTAGTTGGCCTTTAGTTGGCTCCAGTTGGCGGCTTTACTCATAATCGCCACGCCGGGCAGGCGGGTTGGCGATCGCAGGGTATAGCTCCTCGCTCCGGTGACGCTGCTGCCCGTCATCACCCTGTGGTATTTGGCTACGCCCTCAATCGTGATGCTTATACCGTCACCAGAGCCTCGTCTGTTATTCAGTAGGATGCACCACCGGCAAGTGAGGGTCGATTGGAGCGAAAAGATGATGGGTAGCTGCCTTATATACCGGGTCATCATTAAACCAAAGCAAATCAGTTAATTACCTTGAATCTTTTAATATAACGTAAAGGCGCGTTCACAACACAACCCAATCTACATAATACAATGAACATCGGGACACACTGACACGAGTCGTGTTCATTATTAAATAAGGACGAGCTCTTTGTTGAATGCGTAATGTATTAAATACGGATGAGCTCACGACAGTTAAGAATTCGTTTCGTCGACTGTTATTTGTTTGTTTTTAGTAAACAAAAATTTTAATCGCCGGCATTTAATCTTTATAACCTAATATTCGAGGATTTAGAATAGCACCACCCCAACTCACCCCGTGGTTGTCGTAGAAGGCAACGTTTACCTGCACGACATAATGGTTTCCCTACGCCTGATGGAAAGCGAAAGAGAAGCTCAAGTCGCTGTGACAACGGGCAAGTAACTGGTCAGTTACCTATCAGTTGCCACCGCCATGCCGGCCCAACCGCAACCCGCCACGAGCTCCGGAAACCCTACCGGCAGAAACACGACCCGGAGGTCATTTGGCTGCGGTATTCTACGTATATAGGGTGGAGGTCCTTCCCCGGACGGGTGGCTAGAGCCAAGCAAAGATTCGCTATGCCCTACCTATTTTAATAATCTACAGACATTTACAAACCCCTATGTACTAGTGACACTAGACTACTTCAGATTATTTCGGGTGGTGGATTGGCTAATTTCACGAGGCGCTCTGGCCTCCTTAGGCGAGAGGCGCATTATGCAAATAGAATGAGCCCATAACATTACGCTCACGTGGCTGCCTCGACAATTGAGATTAGCCTTTCGCTTCTGTACTTGTCACAGTATTACAGCTACTTAGCAACGTTTGCTATTTTTCAAATTGGAATCTGGTGCTCAAAATTGTTCCTCTTATTTTAAAATGCACTGCTGCAGATATGTGTAATTTCGGAGAACGTGAAAAATACAGAAATTGCACACTTCGGTCTTACGGAGATAATCATAATAAGTTTTTTGATAAACATTTTTTTCATTATTAAAGTGGTATCCGCACAAATGCTGTTAATGAAACTGTTAACACTAAAACTAACTATAAATTTGTTTTCTTTAATACACTAAACCTTGTGCACCGCATAGTAGGGATATGGGAGCGACATCTCATCTTGTCGCTCCAAGCAACCCTCACCTGCCCGTGGTGCATCCTGCCGAATAACAAACGAGGCGGATGCAGCGTCACTGGCGCGAGAAGCTAGGCCCTGCGATCGCCAACCTTCCTGTTCAGCGTGGCGACTACGGATATATCCTCTAGATGTTTGCTCTAAGTGGCGAACAACTAGAGGGGCCCATGTCCAGCAGTGAACTGCAATAGGCTGATTATGATAATGATTCCGAAAAGACCGCAGTTACTTCTCGAATGTTTCGGCTAGTGTAGAAATGGGGCGGTGATTTTTTTCAGCACGGAAATAATGATAGTTACCGTAAAAGCTCTATACAATCAACTTAGCTTGTCAATAAATGGCTGCGGCAAGTAATATGTAATTTTCTAATCTTCTTTTAGCCGCAAACACATAAGCCATTTCGGCACATTACGGCTCCACCTAGCGTGAAAATTACGTCAATCTATACCGAAATACGTCGACCCAATAAACACAAGCAAAAAGATTTCCATTTACAATATTTGTACGGACTAACAGCTAAATATAATAAGACAAACAGATCTACAATTCCAACGAAATGGAAAACATTTACTTAAATGCCAACATTCCGCTTTAAGATGCACTAAGAGCCAGCGAGCTTGACTTATAGCTCCTTAAGCTGAGACGTCGGCGAGCGAGCGGAGCGCAAAGAGCGAGCCGAGCGGAAAGAGCGGAGCGAGCGAGCAGACTGTTCGCCTTCGCGGCTCGTAATTGATAGCCTGTTTATTACTTGCCACTTTCTTTATCATGACAAACCGACGCTTAAGTTGTATCAACGCGTAAGTATGATAATGGTCATTTTGAGTTATGCATGCTTCTTCTTCTTCTTCTTTTCGAGTCAATGGTACTCAAATAGAACCAGCCCAAAACCTAGCAACTCGGATACCGCTGTCGGTTCCCTTGCAAAGGTCACCCACCGAGCAGTTAGTGGGGCACAGCTGGCAAGTTAGCAGATGTGCCATGGTCTGTAATGGAGCACCACAGTCGCAGCCAGCATGCAAGCTCCCACTCATCCCCCATTTAATCAAATTGGACCTACACCGGCCAACTCCAGAGCGAAGTCGGTTCAGAGCTCTCCACACTGGCCAGGGCTCCTCTCGCCCAGATGGCAAACATTCGGCCGGAGGTACATAATGGGAAGGCGGGGGTGTTCTCTCCATCCAGAGGTCAATCCTTGCTTCTGGGGGCCGAGCTGCTATAGCTTTGGTCCGCCTCAAGAAACATGCATGTTATGCATGCTGAGAAACGGTATCCATTCCAGAACGCGTTTATCCAGGTTATCGGCTCTGCAGATAATGTGGCAGTGGCCACTTTAATTTACTAATCTAATCCGGTGAGCTATGTCGAAGAGCATGGTTCGCTGTCGGATCACCTCATCTCGGATCCGATCCCGCAGACAAACGGTCTAACCTTTCTAAGTACCTATAGGGTAGGATGCCCTCAGGGTAAGTGGAGTGACGATTTGCGAAAGATGGCTGATAAGTGCTGTCAATCGAAGTGGCGAACAGTTGGAGAGGCCTATGTCCAGCAACGGACTGCGAAAGGTTGATGACGATGATAATGGCTTTTGCATGTCATTTGATAGAGAATCAAAAAACGCATCTGTAGACAAGTCAATCAATCAAGGGTTTTAACCAATAGAAGCGTTTTATTTTATAAATAAAAACAGAGTACACGTACTACCATTATAAAAAAGACACGGCATTTTTTTGCTCTCCTGAAAAATTGTGATTTTTTACTTACGCGCTGTTAGAACTTAAGCGACGAAACAATTTCGCGGCTAATTTTGGACTAGGGAAATTTAGTAACACAATTTTTATTCATAGTAAAATGCCGTATGAATTTCTTAGTACCCACAAAGTACTCGTACTTTACGAAGTATTATACAGAGGGACGCTAAAATTAGAGGGCTCACTGGAACGAAACCGTTTATGTAAATTTGTGAAACTAAGTTGTAGAGGATTTTTCGCAGTGTTTACTATTTATACAGAGATATTTGGAGATATTATACCTTGGAGATAGTATAAATAAAGTCTTAACTGTGCTCGTAGAAGAAAACAGGATAATTTTTCTATATACGTATGATTTGAATATCCTGTTTTCTAGGGAGGAAAGTATTTGTTACACAGCGCCACCTAGTCCCAAACTAAGCTGAAGCTTATGCTATGGATACTGGACAATTTCTATACCTAGATGTTTTTTATTTGTCAATATTATTGAAATAAAAAACATATTATAGATAGCAAACACCAAGACCAATACAAACAGGCATGTTTATACACACAAATGTTTGTATTGTGCGGGAATCGAACCTGCGACTTCTGTGGTTCTAAAACCACTAAACCAAACAAAGCCGAAAGTTACACATAGGTATATTACGGATTGTAAGGGAACTGATATCAATTGATGTTCCCAATTCTAGTGGCAACGAGCAACGAGTAATGTAGAAGTTCGGGTTTCAAACTCAAACCAAATACATAATATGTATTACAAACCTGCTTTTTTGTTTAAACGTTGATTAATGTTTTATGCCCTCCTGCGTGAGCGACGGCTTAATTGCTGAGTTTTTTCGTGGACGTCACAGCAACGCCGTGTCTTGTCTTATACTTTGTGCTTTCTGCTTCTTTTTTTAGTGGTGTGCTTTGTGTTGTTGTGATGTCCGGAAAATAAATATTTCTTATTTCTTTAGTAAAGTAGCAAAGAGTATGCTCTGTCTGCACATATCGTCTGCCTACTTGGCTAGTCTCTGTCATTGTGAATGCAATCCGGAAAATAAAGGCCAATCAGATTTATTAAAGTCAACTTCTTGCCACCGTTTATTAAAATCTCCTGCTAAGCACCCAACGATCCATAATATTAAATATCATTTTTAAAGGAATAAAATGAATTTTATGAAAATGAAATTTATGAAAATAAATCAAATTACTGCCCATTATAAATACCATTCCTCGACCTTTCAACGTTTTCCTGAAATCCGAGACACGGCGCAATTCAAATTGGGAATTATGACGCAAAATCATCAGCCTGTCAAATTTGTGAGCGCAACGCGACAATAATACGACTTACGACGTTTTTTTTTTTATCATCAATGTTGTAGTATTTATAATTGAACCAAGGAGTTCCTTTACAAAGCTGTAGGTCCTACTTACATATTAGATCTTGTTTATGCAATACTTATGTACCTATCTGTAATTTACAACCAGTATAATTATTCTTTTGCAGAAATAGGTCTATTTTCGGGTCCAGAGTACAAAATCAAGAAATTCATTGTAATTTGGTAGAAATGCGTAGACTGGCATACATTCGCCATTAGTTGTTCAGACTGACATTTTTTTACTTTACACCTACAACCCATGCCTACAAACCTACCTAGGTTTGTCAGTACGCGATTCGTCTTTGCTAGCCTCATTAGACAAGGTAAGGGAATAATTAATTTATTTCCCACGGTCTCGAAATCAGTAAACGTCAATATTATTATCGTAATACCACGAAAGCCAGGTGGTCGGCAATAATCTTTTAACATGGAGAAACTCATATATCTATAACAGACATAATATTTTCCCCTTTAGGTACCTACCTAATTGATTCTTTGTGCCTCGAGCGAACACGATACATCGTTAAAATAATGAGATTGATTGAGAGATTTTGTAGTATTTTATAAAAAGATATTATATTATCCAAGTTTTCGGTAGGTACACCATATAAAGAAAATGGCGCAAAAATAAAATTTTACCGTAAAAGCTATCGATTTTCCGTACGACGCGATCACACACCACGTTATTATAACTAACACGCTGATAATGTTGAAGTAAATTAACAGAAAAGTAGTCTAACTTCACAAAACGAAAAGATGTTTTTAGGTAGACGTAGACGTGACTCAAATTCATATTCCTTTTTTTTTGTGTTCATGGGCATTAGGAATGCCAGGCACAGGGATAGCCATGCCGCTGCCTAATGTAAAGAAAGGTCACTTAACCAGCCAACCACAACTTACACAACGAAACTTGTTTGTCAATTCACGAACCGTCCTGATTCCGTGATATGTGTTTCTGAAGGCACTGTGATAAGTCCTGCGAGTGGCGTCTGTAAACAAAATTCATCATTATCATCAGCCTGAACTGTGACGTCAATGACAATTGCCATTTGGAGGGCATTAGGTACAACACTTAGGTGCTACACTTGGCAGGCGGGTTGGTGACCGCACTAAGTTTTATATCTAAACGCTGTCCATTTCCTGGAATTCCCATAATCGTCTTCTACGACACCCATGTGATGAAGTCCTATTCTAAATCCAGAAACCACACAGACGGTAATGGAGTTTACTTTTTACAATTGACTATGGCTCGTATTTACCACTTACCTTAGTGCTCAGCGCGCGTCTATGCGCCTGGCTGACTGCGCGTCAGACAAACACAGCTGATTGGCGCTAATTAAACAAACATAATTATTACGCGCCGATTGCGCTTGACGCTTCCAAGAGATTGGTACCTACAGGTGGGAAATATTAATATCTGATGTTTTTCCAGGTATTCGAACCGTGTTTGAGCGAGCACGTGTAAGCTCACGGTATGATCAAATAATCATATGTTTTAAGGCCCTCTGACAGAAGGCATGTTCGCTATAAGTAGTACAAAATTTTTAGTCGACGGCAGTATGTTTAAGCAGATTGTACATACTACTTTAGATTTTATTATACAACTAGCTGTGCCAGCGGCGTCGCTCGCGTGGATATCGGGTTTCAAAATAACGGACTTCCATATAATACCCATCTATACCTTGTGCCTAAGTTTTAAGTTAGACCTCTAGCAATACATTGGTGAAAACCGCATTCAATTCTATGCAGTAGTTTTCGCGTAATGCGCGTTCAAACACAGTTCAAATACAGGTTTAAATTTCTCGCGTTTTCCCAACACTTCCCGTCACTGCTCCGCTCCTATTGATTGTAGCGTGATGAAAAGTATCCTATAACCTGCCCAGGAGTATGAAGAATAATTGTACCAAGTTTCGTCAAAATCTGTTCAGTAGTTTTTTTTTCTATAACGAACATACAGACAGACAGACAGACAGACAGACAAAAATTTTACTGATTGCATTTTTGGTATCAGTTTCGATCACTTATCACCCCCTGATAGTTATTTTGAAAAAATATTTTATGTACAGAATTGACCTCTCTACAGATTTATTATAAGTATAGAAGATAAGAAGTACTAAACTAAATTATTGTGCAAACAATTGAAAACAGAAGAAGAGGAAAAATGAGAAAATCTTTTACGTCGTGACGCACTAATGAAAACCATACAATAACAACGCAGGAGCGGAAGAGGGAGGCCAAGACGAACATTTACACAGTAGCGGAAGGAGAAAGTTGATGACATAACTTACAGGGAGTTGAAGGCGCTGGCGTAGGAGGAGCGGAAAATGCTTACCGGCATGAGCAAAACTCCTAAATTTAGAACATACAAAATTATGCTATGAGTAGGCATTCTTTTTTCTTTACTACCTTAAGATCATGGAGATAATAATATTATGTGCTGTAGGTACTGTCCTCGTAACCTTTGGACTTTCCACACAAATGTATACCCCTTATTTGTTTTTAAATAAACGTTTTCAGCCACAAATACCCTAAAAGAAAGAGCGTGAAAATTGCATTGAAAAATTCACACGACACGACCAAATCCCACAAACAAAATGCTATTAAAAAATCTATTTACCGCGAACGTGCGCTCAGACATAACGCCCGCTGCTGTGATGAAATGTTTTCATTTGTTTTGCTGCTATTTATGCGATACACACCACTGCATTTACGGTGCATTGTATTTTATCGGGTATAAAATAAAGGTTTCGTTTTTAAAACGTAGAGCTAAATAGGAAGGTCACTTAAAAACTTGAGCATTCTGTACATATAGACAGAACTGAATGAATCTTTAGCAAAGTAGCTTATGGAAATTCTGTTAATCCATACCGTGATGGATAAAGGATAGATATCAATGTCCCATATCTTCTTGAGAGTGCTGTAAGAGTCCAGCTAAGAAGACTAGTTTAAAGACAGAGCATTCTGTGTGGACTGAAGTAACGAATCAATGGTCCAGGATTCCGTTAAGCCGTGCAATGATGGATAAAGAATATAAGTAAATCACTGTCCCATCTCTTCTTGTAGATGCCATAAGAGTCGACTAAAGGGGCTTCTTCACATCTGGAGGCTTCCCCCATAGTAGCAGGTGGGTTGGCCATCGCAGGGCTCAGCTCCTCGCACCGGTGACGGTGAGTGCTGCTCGTCATCAACCTGCGGTATTTAGCTATACCATCCATCGTATTGGTCATACCCCCACCAGTCGGTTGCCAGAGCCTCGTTTGTTATTCTGCAGGATGCACCCCTACATCGATTAAATCTTCACCGGGGTATCCCATCAAGACAAGCGTATAAATATAAAAATCTACGTATTTTAAAAACAAAACGAAACCACAGCTCGTCGCAACTGAATCCACAAACAAAAAGCCATTAAAAATTCTATTTACCAACCGACGTGTGTCCAGCTCTTTGCGAGTTACCGGACGAATGATGGAATACAGTTGTTCATTTGTTTGGCGCGATGGCCGATGGAGCCGACGCGTCGGTATTTCACTTGGCAAATTTGGAAATTCGCCGATACTGTGCGAATTATAAACGAGAGACATTTCGATGTGGCGGCGAAAAAACTGGTTTCAAATGCAAATATTGCCATCTTTTTTTGGTTTTGAACAACATCTTATTGTTTTAAATGTGCTAGTTATGCTATGTTAGCTGTGCCCGCGGCTTCGTCCGCGTTCTTGTACGTGTGTCACAGAAGTGTTTCTTCTGTGACACACACAATAAAAGGTAGGACATAGGCATGTCCTTTCTCAGTGTCTAAAGATTGCCTGTGCTCTAAAGATTTTCATCAAAATCGGTTGATAGGTTTAAGCGGGAAAGCGTGACAGACAGACAGACAGAGTTACTTTCGCATTTATAATATAGGTAGGGATGTGGTTTCCAGTTTTAGAATTAGGTTCTAAATTCTAAATGATCACAATATTATGACGTAAGAGTCGTAGACGACCACTAAGGGAATATCAGGAATGGACAGGATTTAGGATAGAATACCCTATCTCACACGGGTGGTGTAGAAGACGACTAAGGGAGTAAGTATCAGGAAACAGATAGCAGCGTGCCTTTAGCAGGGTACAAATGACCAAGCCGTCTGCCAAGAGTGGTGACCATAGCTAATCCCTCAATAACGACAATTGTGATTGGGGGAGGCCTGTCCAGCGGTGGACCTTTACATGCCAATGCTGATGACTACCGTAAAAGAAGTTGTTAAAGGCAATGAGATAAAGTAGGTATTTACGAGTATAATGGAGAGAGGGATGTAAGGGAGCGGCCTATCACCTTTTCGCTCCAAGTCAACCTCACCTGCCCGTGGTGCATTCTGCTGGCTAACAAATGAGGTGCTGGCAACCGACTGGTGACGGTATAACCATCAAAATTGAAGGCGTAGCTAAATACCACAGACCGATGACGGGTAGCAGCGTCACCGAAGCGATAAGCGCCCTGCAACCCGCCTGCCCAGCGTGGCGATTATGGGTATGTCCTCCAGATGTTTGCCCAAAGTGGCGAACATCTCCTATGTCCAGCAGTGGACTACAAAAGGCTGATGATGATGATGAAGGTATTTATAATAATGTCAAAGTAAACTATTCCCAACCTCATCTAGTTACGTCACACGAAACTTCGCCATAGCCGAGCGTTCGTCTCAATTCCGAAATAATGCACGAAACTACATCCATCTATTTAACTTGCTCGTTTCGCTATTTCTCTATGCGGCGAAATTCATTAATACCCACCTCCGGAGAGGCGGGCGAGCCGAAATATACCTTGTGCCGTCGCAATAAGGCGGTCGGAGCAGATGTATGGAACGGCGCCGTTACAATATCTCCGCGCAGCGTGAGGGCTAAATACATGTCTCCGGTTTAATGCAGTTTGTGAAGCTTGTCTCTTGCTGTGTATCTTTCGGGACAAAGTCTGCTTGCGCTAACTTAAAGTTTAACGTTTAACTGTGTTCCATTAATTCATATCCTTTGTAACGTTGTGAATGCGTAATTCTTTTTGTATAGTAAGTATACTAAGCCTGTATGTAATATGCAATTTGGTATGGAGCTGGTTTAAGAGTCTACAGGACAATGATATTAGTTCGTAAGAGAGGTAGGGCATAGCGAATCTTCGCTCGTATTGAGCTGCCCGTCCGGGGAAGGACCTCCACCCTATAGAATACCGTAGCCAAATGACCTCCGGGTCGTGTTTCTGCTGGTGAGTAAGGTCTCCGGAGCTCGTGGGGGATTAGGGTTGGGCCGGCATGGCAGTGGCAACTAACTGGTAACTAACCAGTTACTTGCCAGTTGTCACAGCGACTTGGGCTTCTCTTTGGCTTTCCATCAGGCGTAGGGAAGCCATTATGTCGAGCTACTATAAAGAAAAAAAGTTGTTTTATGACTTGAAAACGTCAACGCTGCACTGCTACCCGTGTCTTGATATAAGTACGTAGTCTTTTTCTAATCGCACGGGGTGAAAATGCATTCAAGATCAACAACATTTTTTTCCCTACAACAGGTTTCGCCAACGCGCGGCCGCAGACGGTGCATCAAAATAAACAGCCCGCTCCTCGTCTATTAAACTTTCAGATTTTCTTCACGAGCTGATATTAATGTTGGGAACTTTACACCTGCAGCGAGTTACGAGTTCCGTTTGATGTAAACGGTTAAAGTTCCCCGGCAAATATAGTTCGAGGAATTTATTGACAGGGTTACTCTCATTTGCTTTTTCTCATATTGAAAGGGTTTAATCGTTGAGGTAAGCGAGTTCTGGAGTGGAGACTGTGTCTTGGCAAACGTAGTGTAGGACGCCCTCAGGCCAGGTGGAGTGACGAATTACGCAGGACGGTTGGCAAGTACTGGATGCGAGAAGCCCAGGATCGATCAAAATGGCGAACGTTCGAAGAGTCCTATGTCCAGCTGTGGACTGATAGAGGCTGATGGTGATGTTGATATTAAAAGGGACTATAGTAAGTAGGTCATGAATAATTACATACATACTGTTTCTCTCTATCATACTATATTAAAGCCAAAAGCTTAACCTTCACACTGAAGGAGCAGTGGCCGGCAGCTGCTTTTTAACCCATAGCCTGTCAGTCACTCCTTCATCATCAGCTCCTTCAGTGGGAAATGCCCCTAAGTCTTAACCACTGTATGTATATTCAATCGGTTTGGGTTTGAAATCAGTCAGAGCAATTTAAGATAACAGTATTTTTTTTTTTTCAAAAAAGAACCGTCTACATTTCTTTATTATAGTGACAATGGGATTATCTCGGAAGTAGGTACAAAGATGCAATATGATCATCAGCCTAGCGGCTCTTGTGCCCCTACATCAGATCATGCCCTGACATCAACACGGCAGTTATTAATTGAAATACGAATGTAGACACGTCCACGGGTACGAGTATTTAACAACATAACGACCGCATACGCCCCGTCAACAGTGTCGAGCACCTCCGTCCGAAAACAAAAGGTATTTGTTCATCGCGCGATGAAAAACATCCCTTTATAACGCACGAGAATCGAACTGCGACAGGCGAGCGAGCGACGCGCTAATAGGTTTTTAAGCTATGATGATTTAACTGTGACCATATTTCTTTTGTGTATTGTTCTGTGTGCATGCACTTTTGTTGTTCGTTAGGGGATGCAAATATCGAGGCATGCATATGAGATTAAAGAATCGAATACAGCACGTTGGAAGCGGACTCTACTACAAATAAAATAATTAATACGAGTATAAGTACTTAACTAAAGCTTGTCGCATCTCAAACAAAGACAAATGTTCAACTCAACCGGTAACATTGCCGGGTTATATATTGCTATTATGATTGCCATTGGCTGAGTTTGTTAATGGTAGCCCAAGAACTGAATATAGCTGTGAATCTTCTCGTCGGCTTCCTTGTGACCTCGAAAATTGTACTCTTAAGGAGTTGAAGGCAACTGTAAATCCCTCTTTTGTCAGTTGAGCGTCCATCAGAGGTTTCAATGATGCTCAACACCAAACGAATTCATCAAACATTATTTTCGTGTATTAACTAAATAACAACAGAATTAACAAAAATACTATTTTATTATTGGGAAGCACATTTGGCTATTCTTGCTTGCTTGATCTCTGCTTAGAAGCTAACGAGCCGACGGACCGGCCAATATTGACTGCGCTTAATGCTAGTTGGCCTAAAACGCGTCAGCTGTGTCAAACAAAGCAGTTCGGCTGGTGAGTGCGCCGGAGGTGCGCGGTATGTACAGACAGCTATACCGGCGGCATACTTTCGCGTGCCGCCGGCGAAATGAACTCGCCGCGTCATTTCCCAGGGCTGACAACTGCGCCCAAATTGGGCCATCTTTTGCATTTTACCTTTGTACAAACGTCGACTAAAGTGTAACTTTAGTTGATGTCTATTTGGTAAGAGATGGCGTTGCCTGTCCAATACATCGCGGAGGCGTTGTGATTTTCCTATCATATAAGGCCCCCGCCGACATTGGCTACGTCGTCTTTAAGGGTGAGAGCCTTCTGATCCCCCAACAGTCCGGTGATGGCGTGGTGACAAGGCCACCTTGGCTAATCATCGTAGTCACTTAGAAAAAAAAGTAACGTCGTCCTACCTCCAGTGTAGTAATACGAAGTGTATAAATATACAGTAAAGTAACTTGCTCCGATCCCAAAGTAAGTAGCTTAAGCACTTGTGTTATGGGTATCAGAACAACGAAGGTACCACAAATATATACTTAAATACAAATATTAACACCCAGACACGGAACAAACACAAGTGTTCATCACACGAATGTTTGTCCCGGGTGGGAATCGAACCCACGACTCTTGGTTCAGAAGGCAGGGGTCACTACCAATTGAGCCACCGAGCCTGTCGAAATATGCTAACATGATGACGATGGCAGCTGCCTAGTGACTGATACTACGAAGGGAAGCAAATTATGCTGTCATCATCTGGTGATTGCTGTCATCTTCTAGAAGTCCACTGCTGGACGTGTGGGCCCCATGACATTTGTCATTCGAGGGAATGTGCATTAGTCAGGCGGGACATTTGACAGACATTTGGCAGGCGGGTTGCTGACCGTAGTAGGGTTGATTCGTACGCAGCTATATACTGCGTCCCGCTTCCTTATATTTCCTTAATTATCTTCTACGACACCCACGGGATGAGATAGGGTAAAAATGCCCTATAGAATTATAGAAAGACTAGTTGTGCCCGCCACTTCGTCCGCGTGGAATAGAGTTTCATCCTCTATTTTATCCCCTTGGGGAAAGAATTGATCAAAATCCTTTCTTAGCGGATGCCTACGTCATAACATCTACATGCATGCCAAATTTCAGCCCGATCCGTCCAGTAGTCTGGCTGTACGTTGATAAATCGCTATGTCAGTCAGTCAGTCGACTGACTAACCTTTGAATTATATATATTTAAAAAAAAGCAGTGAGCTCGCAACCCTGTCCAAAACGGCGCCATCGACAGATGCCGTGCGGTGATGATGCGCATCCCAATATTAATAAACTTTGGCGCTCACACGCACACTCGCATACCACATCTCCAAGTATACACAACTGTATATATTGTATACATACTGGAGCTTTCGCGAAGGACCATGATTGTTCTAAAACTTTCCTTCGAAGACTTAAGAAGTATATCGAAAATGGTGCAGGTTTCCATTTGATTTCGAAGCTATTGTTTGAGAAAGAGAGTGCGACATTTGCCTCTTTGAAGGATAGGATAGCAAAGTATATACTAACTGTTTTACCCCCTAAGGTAATGGCTTTGTATATCTCCCCTACATTATAAAAAGAACTATGCAAAATTTCAAGATTCTAACCCTTTTAGTTTAAGCTCTGCATATCAATCAACGCAAGAATAAGCTGACTGACTAACATTTAAATGTTATTTACTCAGCATCTTCTTTAGTGAAGAAGATTAACCAGACACAAACAAACTAAATAAATATAACTGAATAGACATTTGAAATCCGCAAAGGCTCGGAAAGATCTCGAGAAGGGATCGGATCCTTTTCATTCATTAACAGCTAAAGTACTTCAAGCTCCCTTGTATTGCAGGTTCATAGATTGATAGTCGGTACTTGTGTTCGTCTATCTCTCTAGAGATTACTCAGACAGGCTTGATTTTTCGCCTCACCCGAGCCCCAATTAGCCCAGTCAGTCTACGTTCGGCCATAAACGTTACGATGGCGAGCTAATTGGGTATTAAGGCATTAAGCCGCGGCTATATTTTTGGAAGGACTTTGTACCTGAATATACGGAATTGTTTAGGATTTGGATGAAAAATAACAAGCATGCTACTTTACCCCTCTCTTCAGCATAAATATCCTTTACTTTGTGGTCTGGAAGATATCGCTTTCGGGTATAAGACCACCTGCATTGTACTATTAGATATCTGTGTTTTCCTACGCGTCATTTGAGCAAGTTACCGCTTTGTAGTAAACCGCTTTCGTCGCAGCGAGCTTATTATTTTTCCAATGCCGTACTCGCGAGGGCTGTGCCTAGTCGCAAAGCAAAGCCTAGCTCGTACCCCGGGCTGCAAGACACTGCGCTGTTGATTGGGATGAGATAGTAGACTCACGAATGAATAGATGGAGTTTTATTTTATGAGCCCGGATGAGTATGTTTTTGTATTAGAATAGCGACCAGCCTCGGCTTCGCACGGGTTCAATACTATTTTTCCCGCTAACTCCCGTTCCCGTGGGAATTTTGGGAATCCCTCTCTTAGTACCCCTAAGCTACATCCTTTCCAAATTTCAAGTGCCTACGTTTAGGCTGTGCGTTGATATGTCACTTTCTCCTTTTATATATTTAGATGTATTTATTAAAATACATTTAATCGACTAATATTCGTCTGATGGAAACCAAAAAGGAGCCCGAGTCCACTTTATCTTGACATTTTTTTAATGTCTTTGCTGGCGCAATGTTATCGACGCATATAAGGTCATCGTGAAACACCACTGTTTCAAATTGGCTCCAATCTGTGTTCTGTTAGTCATAGTACAAAAGGTCATCGTGAAACACCACTGTTCCAAATTGGCTCCAATCTGTGTTCTGTTAGTCATAGTACAAAAGAAAACGTTTAAGACACGTCAGTTCAGTGGTCAGTGCGATCTAAACACCGGTCTGTGTAGTAATCATTCTTGGCAGCACGTACATACAGACGGCGCGATACAAATCGGGCGGCGCGCACTCGCGGCGAGCTCATTATCGGGTGCCATTAGCGGCCTTTGTGCGGCGAACGTTCCACTAAGGCCCTGTCCGCACAGCGATTTTTCACCGCGCGATTTTTTTTCCGCAATTCTGTAACTCGTGCAACACTATAGAAGTATCCGCACTGGCGATTAAAAATTCGCGCGGAAAAAAATTCTGTGAATTGATGCAAAATGACCGCGATTTCTTTCCGCGCGAATGTTTTGTGCAATATAAAGTGGTACGGGCCTGTCCGCACTGCGGAAAAAAAATCGCGCGATCCGCTCAGTCGTAAACTAACAGCGCAAGGAAGACGAGATTATGGAAGGAAATATTATATAGATATATTTTACTTGGGAACAATATAGTGTTGTTGAAAAAAAACAAAAAGGTGAATAAAGCTAATAGTTTATTAATTTGCCTAATAAGTACTTTTAAATTATTATTATATTAAAATACTGTGTCAATACTCATTAGATGTTCACATCGCCGTCGTTTTAACATCATAATTGAGCTATTGATGGAGTATCAAGTAAATTAAAATTTTTCTTCTGTCCATTGTACACGTCCGTTTCAGCCGGGAAATCCATCGAAATGACAAAATACGCGCGGAATTTTATTCGCAGTGCGTATATAATGTGATTCCGGTCGCGGAAAAAGAATCGCGCGAATTAAAATCGCGCGGTGAAAAATCGCTGTGCGGACAGGGCCTAAATGTTTGGCGCGGATTGCGCCCGCGCTCTCCGATCGCCCGCCAGTGCGCGGCCAGTACACACGCGGGTTATAAGTTAAACTAGCAACCCGCACTCATCGCTGGACATAGGTCTTTCCGGAGGTTCGCCACTTTATGCAAACGTCTGGAATGTCTGGCTTTGCCCACCATCGCCACTCTGGGCAGGCGGGTTGGCGATCGTAGAGCGTAGCTTCTCGCTGTGATGCCGCAACCCACCCTATAAAATGGATATTTTAAAAAACGAATTTAGACATGTATTTGTACACACAAACGCATGTATTGTATACAT